>CM062295.1:25456033-26030546 GCA_031216915.1 Pictodentalium vernedei
AATGAAAAAAAAATATTGGCTATTCAGTATCTCTGGTTAAAAGTGGCACGATAAGTGGATGAGTCTAACTCCTTGTCTAATTTGTGAGAATGAATGGTGAAAGTTAATTTACTTCCAAGTTCATGTAAGTAAATCCATCCATCCATCCATCCATCCATCCATCCATCCGAATGAATGAACGAACGAACGAATGAACGAATGGACGAATGAATGAAAAAAGTATTGGCTATTCGATTTCTCTGCTTTAAGTGGGACGATAAGTGAATGGACGGATAGACGATAGAACGAATGAGCAAATGAGTAAAAAAAAAAAAAAATGTTGTCTGTCAAACAGTTCATGTTAAAAGTGGGCGTGCGAGGTATTCTAAATTTAATTTTCTTCAAGCAAGTACAAATGGGGGAGTTAGTAGTTGAAATGGTTAAAGTTAATTTACTTCCAATTTCATTTACAAAGCATTTGGGTTACGTCGATTTGGGTATAATTTGGCAGCTTTCTTTGTTGATACCCCTTCAGCCCCACACAGTGCCATACAGTCTCTCTTGCATTCCTCCATCCATCCATCCATCTGAATGAATGAATGAATGAATGAATGAATGAATGAATGAATGAATGAATGAATGAATGAATGAATGAATGAATGAATGAATGAATGAATGAATGAACGGACGGGCGAATGGATGAATGAATGAAAAAGTATTGGCTATTCGACTTCTCTGGTTTTAGTGGGACGATGAGTGAGTGGACGGATAGACGATAGAACGAATGAGCAAATGAGTATTCTAAATTTAATTTTCTTCAAGCAAGTTACAAATGGGGGAGTTGGTAGTTGAAATGGTGAAAGTTAATTTACTTCCAAGTTACGTCGATTTGGGTATAATTTGGCAGCTTTCTTTGTTAATACCCCTTTCAGTCGCACACAGTGCCATACAGTCTCTCTTGCATTCCTCCATCCATCCATCCATCCATCCGTCCATCTGAATGAATGAATGAATGAATGAATGAATGAATGAATGAATGAATGAATGAATGAATGAATGAATGAATGAATGAAAGAATGAAAGAATAATGAATAATTGAGTTGTTTGAATGATCGAGCGGACGGACGAGCAAACGACAAACGAGCGAACGAATTTGAATGCGTAGAATCATGAATGCACGGAGGGGGAATGACAGGCGGATTAACGCATGAGTAGTCTGACGAACAGGTGAATGATCAAAATACCGTGGGTCCATCAATTAAAAGAAATTGCATATTATTTAATTAATTATTTAGAAATTATTTATTTAATTAGAAGAAAAGTGGGTGGATAACTGACTATCAATTGAGAACTGTTTAATTTTGAAGATTCTGAAAAGTTTGTGGAGCAAGTCTGACTTTAAGCTCTTTATTTACCTATTATGTGAGTCGTTGTATATCAGAGTCTGTTCTTATGAGGGCTGGTCTCCTCTCTGTCGCTGTGGCTGCTGCGAAGATCCGCCCGTCACTGGTCCAAAAAGAATGAATTTTACGGTTCCTTTTCAGTTCAGAAAGTTGAGCAACTAATGAGGATCTCCAAGTGGTCAACGATTCGGTTATGAAAATTTTCTCGGGGTTATTCTTCAGGGCCCTTTTGGATGAATAAACCGCTTGACGCTGTCTGTATGTAGTAAATCTACAGATGATGTTGCATGTTTTCTTGGAGCCTTCTTGGGAGTCTTTAACCCTTCCAATGACATGAGATCTGCTGATATCATTATTTGATAGTGTTATACCAAGCTTACTACCACATATGTCCATAATTCTCTCATCGGTTGACTCGTTTATCATCTTGATATTGTTAGTATCAACTGGGACGTTCCGAAATACAAGGCAGTTTCTTCTGCTGTATTGCTCCAGGTCGTCCATTCGCGTTTCTAATCTGTCTTCCATTTCCAGCAACCTGACACTCATTTCGCGACATTTTTCTTTAATCTCAGAGTTTTCATTTCTTAAGTCTACTATTTCTTGTTTTAAGGGCGCAATGTGCTTTTCCAAAATAATTCTAACCCCTTTTGAATTGCCTTTGGAATAATAGAGTTCGATAACTCCTCCAATTGGGACTTAAGTTCCATTCTGAAGAGCCCATATAAAGCATCAAATTTTTCGTCTAATTTGTCGGTCTGTGCGGGTGAGTCCGCAAGATGAGAAGACAGTTTATCTAGAAACGGCTTTTGACTGATCGTCGATAGAATAGCATCCGACATGTCAACAATGTTATTAGTTGTATCTAACTCATTTTCGGATTGAGTAGGACTCACAATGGCCACTGGGTCAACGTTTGTAATTGATCCAACAATAGATTGATCATTTACTTTCTTGGTAGAGCGATGCTCTAATGGTGAGATCTTATCAGAAGATCTCTTCACACCTGTTGTTGTTGGTGTCGATGATGACCTGCTAGGTGTCGACCTTGATCCACCTCTGTGCGAACTCAATCTTCTCTGACTACTCATCCTTGTCCTGGTGTGAGGTTCTGAATGTTCTGATCACTTTTCACACTATTTTTTCAGTTCAAATATTGGCATATCACCTTGAGTTCGATGGCAAAAATATTTTTAAACTTCCTTTTGCGCGGTTAAACATACAGTTTTTCCAACATTTAAACTTCTAAATACCCCACTTATTCATACTGAATAGAATTAAACACTCGTTCCCATCAAGAATAAGGATATAAACAAGAATATCCAGGAGACTCTTGAGCAACTAATTACGCGTGTATCCACTTGACGCCATTTTTAACAACCTTTGTGGCGAGTAACAGCACGATTTCTCCGCGCGACACCCCTGTAAAAGATTTATGGGATAAACAAAATAAACGTATAGTGTTTTCACCTAAATAGTTTATTCTGCTCGGAGAATTAAGAATGATACTAACTCGCCAGAGGTTCGTCAGTTTCATTCTTAATCCAACTCGAAGTATATACATATATATTTATTTGAAAACACTATACGTTTATATATATGTATATATGGCGTTATATTACACACCATTGTCACTAAGTTCTGATTATTATTCTCTTTGTTTTAGTTCAGAGAAACAAACATGATCAAGATAACCTGTTTATTGCTGATTGTAGCTATAGGTAAGTTGACTTACCAACATAACGCTGTCCTCTGTCTTTGTCCAGTACAATCAATACTTCTAATTATAAAAATGTCGTTTAATTTTTCTAGCTACAATATCATTGAAACGATATGCCGAGTTGTATATCTTCCTGCTTTGTTAATTTATTTTTCTGTTTGACTTCGTCATGTCGTCGGCTAATAGGTCTCGTACATGCGATCAAATGAAACATTGCAGATTAACTGACAAATAGTTCATCGAATAGTTCTTCGTTCCTTCTGTTAGAAATTCGACGCTTGTTATGAACTGTCTGTTTTCCAACTGTTCGTGGAGTTAGCGCGCTACTACCATTGATGTAATGTGGCGTTCTGTGACTCAAAAAAAATATAAAGATATTCTTTCGCGGTTCGGTTATAGATATTTCAATCAATAATCATTCAATTCGCCTTGTTTTGATCACGTTTGGTGGAACTGTGCGCGGCCTGATCATAAAACTACGGGTGGTCGTGAGCACTCATTCCTATTGATAATGTTACCAAACATTTGCTCAAATCACGTCTCAACTGAACAACATTTCTTGCGTCGATTCAGAGAAAATGAATGTTAATGGATTTCTTTTAGATTCCATCCTCTGGAAAACTTATCAGTTGATCGGAAAAAGTAAACCATAGGTTCGCTTTTCAGACCAAGTGAAATTTTCCAGACGAGTGAATCTAAATATTGGCGATGAACAAGTCGGGTGTTCTAGAGGATCGTGGCCCTTCGCTGGTTTAGAGGGTCTGATGCGAAGCCACTTTGCCGGGCCGTTCCCCGTCGAACTGGCAAATACGGATCGTGAGCTTGGGGGCTTGGGGGTGGGGGGACTCTCCTTGCTGACGCAGGGTCTATACGCGAGCCTTCCCGTTGCCTCCAGCGAGGTTTCTAGTGGTTTTCAGGTGCCCTCCATGGCGTCGCCTCCCGGGATTGAAAGCAGGCCGCTTTCTGATCCTCACGGGGTTCCTTCACCATGGGAGGCATCGGCTGGTATGCCCGACATGGGCTATGTGTCTTCCGACTCAGGTGATGGGTCAGTCACATCTGACGTTGAGAGCCTTCAGTCTTCTGACTTGGGGACGGCTTTTGACTTTGTTGTTGAGTTCCTTAATCCTTTACCTAACATGAAAAGCAGACGACACTTGCAAAAAAACTTGAATAACTACTTTGTTTCATTTTTATCTCAAAAACATAGGTTATGACTCCTCATTGGAACGACCTCGACGACCTCGTTCCAATGATGGGTCATAACCTATGTTTTTTGAGACAAAAAATAAAAAAATAATGAAAATTAATTGGCGATTTTATAGAATAGCGCTGGCCGGTTTTTGACCGTTACGTTGGGTAAAGGGTTAAAACCGTCAGACCAGCCGTAGGTTTCAGCCAGGCCGCGATCATCGGTCGCGCGCCTACAGCCTGTGGAGCAACCTGCTTCTGGGCGCCTTCGACCGTACCCGTCGGTACAAGTGGTCGAAGCTTTTGCAGCATTGGACTCAAATCTGAATGCCAAGCTTATGAAGACTCCGTTCTTCACTAGGCTGATACCTTTCTGTCCCCTGTGCGTTATAGTTCCTACCAGTCCGCCAATCCGTCGGTCTTCCAGACTTTGACGGTCTTGGATCAGGATTCCTCCTCCCTCGGGCTTTCCAAGCCCTAGTCAGCGATTATTCTTATGGCGACTTTTGGAGTCCATTTTGGGTTTATCAAGAGAGATGCTAGGCATTGTTTCTCTCTCGGATCACGTCGTCTCTGCCTTGGCTGCTTACCTGCCTCCAGATAAGTTTGACCTCATACAGACTCCTTTGTGTGTGGTCTCTAAGACGCTCATGCATCTTACTCACACGCATGCCTGTAACACGGCTAATTTGGAATTAGTTCGACGGGACGCTGTGTTGGACACAAGCCGTTCCCTTCCTGAAGGGGAGCTCGCTGCTCTTCTTCGATCCGCTTCTTTGGTGGGTCCGCGACTATTCCATGATTCCGTGGAGACTGTCCGGGATGAGGTCTTGCTTTACATGCTTGACCCGCCTTTTGTTGGAGGCCGACGCCAAGGGCTGATCCTCCGGCTTCCACTTTTTCCTCTTACTCAAGTGGTAAGGGTATGCGTCGGTAGTCCAGAGGGAGGTTTCATGATCCTTCATCTAGCAGAGAAGGTCGTTTCTCCTCTCACGGGCCTCGATGGTGCTCGAAATGAAGATCCACACCTCGATTCGTTCCAGGTTGGAGGAGGGATATCCGAGTTTGCTGACCGTTGGGCCACGATCACATCCGATCCTTGGGTGTTAGATATTGTTCGGGCCGGTCTGCGGATATCCTTTCGGAGGCACCCCACTCTGTCGAGAGTGCCTATTCCAACACAAGTTCCTTTAGACGTTTCACGTCGGGAACATTTGATCACGGAGATAAACAATCTCCTATAAAGGGGGCGATCGAGGTCATCAAGAACATTCATTCAATGGGATCTTTGTGCCGAAGAAGGACGGCCGACTCCGACCGGTTATCGATCTGAGTATCCTGAACCAGTCTATCATTGCTCCCAGGTTCAGCATAGAGAATTTCTGGTCGGTTCGCCACTCCATTCTCCAGGCACATTTCGCTTCCAACATCGACCAGCAGGGCGCTTACTTCCACGTTCCGATTCATCGGACATCGCGAAAGTGTCTAAGGTTCGCTTTTCTGTGACGAATTTACCAGTTCAAGGCCAAGTCTTCCGGTCTCACCCTGGCCCATTGGGCCTTCATCCTACTGATAGCCTTCCATCGCACTCAGTCCAGGGTCACTACTTCAGCGTATCTGGACAATATCCTCCAGAGGCACGCCAATGCTTTTGGAATTCACATAGTAACTTTGCAGCCATACCGAAAAATCAGGATAAAAATGTCTGGGATTATAGTCGCAAATTTATAGACCAGGGCAGTCCACTGGGAATTCCTACAGTAAATTGTTGCGGCAGATTGAAAAATGTTGAGACTATACAGACAGTGTCCACTGCTGTTGAAAATATCGGGAAATGTGTATGAAGTCTGTTTCACATATTGTACATAAAAAAATTATACAGGTCCAACAATAAAGTTTGGAAGCCCCCAGTGAAAAAGAAGAAATTCTAGATTAATTCGATAGTAGAAATGTGGATGATGATTTTTACATGTCCATGCCATAATAGATTCGTGAAAATATGTGGCCATAGTTACATAATACATAGGCATGCTAACGGTAGAAATTTTAACATAAAATGTAAGAACTTTGAAGTATTCTGCCTGGGGTCAGCACGTTTCTGAACGTATATCCCTCACTGCAGTCCGCAGCTGGTGGACTCCCAGCAGTGACCGGAGGCCACAGGGGCTGCTGGCCCAACACTGTGTGTAGGCCCCTTGAGTCCAAGGACGTGCATGGCCGACCATGGTTCGACCCTGCGTGAGAAAAGTTTGAAGATTAATGTCAAAAGAAGCAACCTCCTTGACTCTATAGATATACAATAAATACATCTATTACTCTGCAAATTTTCACGTATTTTGTTTGTGAGGATGGGCACATCATGTGCCCATTCTCACAAACAAAATACGTGAAAATTTGCAGAGTAATAGATGTATTTATTGTATATCTAGAGTCATGGACTTTGCTTCTTTTGACATTGATTTTGAAAATTTTCTCTTGCAGGGTCGAACCATGGTCGACCATGTGCATCCTTGGATTTGGGGGGGGGGGGGGGACTGCATACAGTGGTCAGATAGAATTTGTTTATCATTTTGTCCGTATTTTCATTTGTTCTCGGCCACAGACAGACGACATTTGATGACCGAACTTTATTTTTTTTGTATTTCAGTTGTCATCCAGGCGGAGGATAGTCAATTCTGTGATGAGGGATGGGAGTTGGTAGTAGCACTATGCTACCCAAAGTGCAAAGAAGGTTACTATGGAGTCGGACCCGTATGTTGGGAGAGTTGTCCAAAAGATTACAGTGATGACGGTTTGACTTGTCGCAAAGGCTGGCATATCTTTGGCAAGAAGGCGTACGGAAGAGGTGCTGGAAAACTTCCAAACAGAGTTGGATAAATCAGTTTCATCTATTTAAAATGCCTTTTGAGATATATTAAGTGTAAAACGTCAAAAATGAGCGATTAAATGTATCAAAATAAAATAATTTCACCAACTTGCTTTTTGTTAGTTCTATTTGGAGAGGAAAAATGAAATGTAGGAGTCAAGAGCAGAAGGGATTATCATTACCACTCAAACATATGTCGATTTGTGTCACCATCCAGATAATAACATATCTTATGTAAAAAACGCATGTCGTGTAATGTCACTATGCGGATAACAGTATATTTTATGTGAAAAGACACATGTCGAATAAAGTCACTATCCGGATAATGACATATCTTGCGTAAAAAAACCACATGTCAAATAGAGTCACCATCTTATGAAAAAAAACCACATGTCGAATGGAGTCACTATCTGGATAATACAGTACGTAGAGAGTGTATTATCATTAAATCACCCGCAGAGTGGCGATTCCATCCGGGCAATAATTGTAAATTTGTTGCAAAGCATAACCATCACAAGCAAAGTTCCAGCCAATGGACCTCCGGGTTAAACCCGGAGGTCCATTGGCTGAAACATTGCTTGTGTTTTTTGTACATATGTACAGAATTTGAAAGTGATACTTTGGGTGATAACTCCACTCCGCGGGTGATATAGTTACAATCCACTCTCCACGTACTGTATAAGTTACATGGCGTAGCCGAACTTGATATGAACTCTCATCGCCTTGTATGGAAATGTATCGGCCAGCTCCACGCCATGTAACATATTTTTTATTTCGGAAGTCCATTTGTATTAAGGGATTAATAAATTTTCACGAGAAACAAAGAACAACCGGACGTGTATATTTTAGAAATCACCGTGGTCAGCACCGTGCTGAATCATCAACAGTAACTGGTGCAGATACGTCGTATCCATGGTGGCAGGAAACAATCGTCGCTGTTCGGAGTGAGATTTTGTTTACAAAATAAAACGTATAGCTGCAAACATATCTAAAAAATATGTACAGATGGATTTCTGACACGTTCATTGATCACACACAGAAAAGTTCCTCACTTGGAGGCATCTTTGGGGGTGAGGGCAATTCTTGCCATAAAAACACAATGTTTTCAATTTTTCGACGTGTTGTGAGCGTCGATTGCTTTTTAAAAAATATACTCTGATGGCTACAAAGAGGATATCTACGTTGTTTTGGTGAATATCGGGTATTATCTCATGAGTGTGGACCAGAAAGTTTTATTTTTCACGAGCGTTTGAGTTCAAGTCCACACGGATGAGATAATTACCGATATTTACTAAAACAGCGTAGATTTTTTTTTATTATATTCCACGTGACATTTTACAGCGCAATATTCAGCCCCATTCGACTGCAAACAATTTCAAGACAATAACAAAAAAGCTGCTAATCGTTCCTTCAAGACGGCGTTCAAGGTGATGTCATGCGCCGAAGCGTAGCCGTTACTAACGTCATTTAGGAAGCTACTGAAAACATTCATCGTGTGGACCTGAAATTATTATTTTTCACGCGCGCAAGCGCTCTCGAAAATACAACATTCGGGTCCACACTCATGAGATAATTCCCGACACTTACTAAAATAGAGTTGAGTTTCTTTTTTATTATATGCTACGAGACATTTTATTGCATAATATTCAGCCCAATTCGATCACAAATGCGCACATTTTCAAAACAATAACAAAGATCAGCTGATCGTTCCTTCAAGGCGACATCATGAAGCGAAGTGTGACGTCATTTAGGAAGCTATTGAGGAATATTTCTCAATAACTATCTAGTCGATGGATATGGAGAAATATATTTTAGATAATTTGTGATAATTCACAGGCTAGAGTATAATAAAAAAATATATTGATGATGTATAAATTTTTCGCGGCAATGTAAACTGAATATTTACAAAATATTTTACTCATTATTGACAACAAACGTAGTTTGATTACCTCCCTTGATATTCAATTGCTAGTCTTCACAGTCTATTTGTCTCCCTTGATGTTTAATGGACTACGTTTACGTCTTTTCAGGGGGGGGGGTCGGGGCCTAGTGGGTGGGTGGGTGGGTGGGTGGGTGGGTGGGTGGGTGTGCTAGTCTTTTAAAACAGAACCGTGCTGGTTGTTTTGTTCTAACCCCAATGCAGCTCAGTTCTCAAGTAGTTTTTATATCTCTTCCTGTAATTGTCTGAGATATATTATACTAGATCCGATATTTTTATCCATTTAAACACATCCGTGCACTATACACATACACTTTCTAAAAACAGACCCGAAATATTTTAGAAAAGTCAACTGGTTGAACACAATGCGCCCTTTAAAGAGACTTGTTTCATTATTTTGAAGTTAGAGATTAAATATGCCTGTCTTGTGCGAGTTGGGAGCGCGGTGGCTCAGTCGTAGACTGTAGGACTTCTATGCTAGAGGTCCCGAGTTCGATCCTCGTCCGGGACGACCCGCGATGTGTCCTTGGTCAATGCACTTTATCCCGATTGCCTACATGGCGGCGCGATGAGGCCGTGTACTAAGGCGTATAGCACGTCGATGGTGCACATGTCTTCAACCGCTGTTACCCTGCTTGAGCGGAGCGTGAACACAGTTAGAATGTTGAGGAGCTGACAGTTGCTCGTCGCTGCTCAGTGGTCGTCTTTGGGTACTCCGGCTTCCTCCTACCGTAAAACTGTCACGGTCACGATAAGCCATTGTGCATAAGTATGTGACCTTAAACCACAATAAATAATAAATACATAAGTCTTGAGCGAGAGATCGTTGCTGATAGATAGCAGTATACAAAGGATTGAAATCTTGATAAGTAGTAGAATTCTTTCTTGGTTCGATCGAATACTACCGTCTTGGACTGGTCACTTTCCACGGGTGGATAATATTTCCACGGACGTAATAATATTAGATTCTAAACCCCAATTATAGGAATAATCATCAAAAATTCAATTAATGAAGCACCGGGTACAACAGTAGTATGTAATGTGGTTTTGAGGGAAAGCTATACCTGCTCAAGCCTTCAAAATGTTAAATCATTGTATACATATAAAGCATTCCGTAATTGAGATTCCTAGCCGATTCCGTAAAGTTTGGATTCCGTGTTTTTACATCAACACTCGAAGGTATTAAAGAAACTTTCTATATTAGTATTAACGTGTATAATACAACATAATGATATAGAAAGTTTCTTTAATACAATCGAGTGTTGATGGGATTCGAGTCGTTCGAGCCATATGCCGAGTCACTCGATCGAGCAATTACTCTAAAGCTCATTTGCTCGAAGGGATTCGAGTCATTTGAGCAATGGTTTATCAGTAACTGCTCGATTGCTTATTGGGTTTGGTAATGCTTTTGATGTACACAAGGGAGATAACTGCATTATCGGAAATCAAGCACTGGTAATTATAAGACTTGGACGAGAGAACCAGAGATAGTTTGGACTGGATACACTGTTAGTGATAGCGAAACATATGCAATAGGCACTAAAAATGTGAGTCTGGGAAAATCAGGCCCTGTACTCCTATTCAAGAGAACATACCCCCTGTACCCCTTGGTACTATAGCACAACGTGTTATTTTTATATGCCCAAAATGGGGCTTCACATGTCTGTTTAGGTGGTTTGGTGGAGATTTTGGTGGTTTGTAAGGGTGGTTGGGTCTATTTGGGTAATTCTTCGAGAATTCTGGTTGAATTGTAAGTCAGAAAATACTCTAGTTCAATCGAACACACCCCTGGGGACCCCTTGGTACTATAGCACTACGTGCCACTAATATAAGCCAAAAGAATGGCGGTCCTAAATAGGGTTCTGAAAGAATTCGAAATAGTAAAACTTGTCGGGTTGTTTGTGGTAATTCTGCGAATCTGGAAAATACTTCTATTCAATCGAAGATACCCTCCGAACATACCCATGTCTTATTGTAGGCTTTAGGTAACATACCAATCAGGTGTTACCATAGAAACCAAGATGGCGGCCTCCAGTATACAAAATGGACGACGGAAACTTGTATCGACTTAACAACACGCGCTGCGCATGCGCCCTCACACCACGTATCACTATGGAGATGACGTCACAAGATGGCCGCTCACGCGGGTTACCATGACAACACAACATGAAGCCACTAGGTCACGTGACATGACGTCACTTCCGGGGTCATCCACCGGGGTCGTCCAACCTTTCCCTCAAAACCACATTACATACTACTACTAAAGGCTCGCTGTGAATCAAATTCATCGAACTCGTTTCAAAAAACCTTATATCCAAACATCACTCGTTTGAGATCCTCTATATATAAATACACAGAACGACACGCGTGTGTGAATCGATTAACCGATATGGTGCGAGTGCCAGCGCGGAAGAATGGAACGAGAGCCCACGGGCGGCCTCGAGTTTTATCCTTCCACAATGGCACAATTGTTGCGAAGAGTTGGCCCACTGAGGTTAATCACGTCCGGAAGAAGAGATATAGCTCTTCCATGAACATTATAGTGCACACCCACGCAGTGGCGTTGGCGCACATAGGTAACCCAGGTGCGTATCCATGATTTTATAATTTTTCTATATACCATGCAACAGAGTTTGGGGTGCCATCTGGCGGCGTGGCTCTCCCACTGGCAAAAAATCCAGAATCATTGTAACGGATATTTAATTGTTTTTGGCTTCTCAAAGGACATTATGTAAAATATATTGTTGCAAAATGTTGGAAACTATGAGAAATAATTAAGTAATGAAGTGGCTTTCGAAGTTAGGTAGTTGTTGGCGAGTTAAATATTGTTTGAAAGTTCGAAGTGCCAATGTCGTCCGTTGCCGGTTTCGTCAGATTCAAAGCCCAGTTTCAGTTTTAATTGAGAACGTACACTTCACAAATTGTTGACAACGAATAAAAAAATAAAACAAGTAATTTATTGATACTTTTAGTGGGCCTTTTTCATTTGTGCGGAACTTAGCGCGATTTCCTTAGAAACAGCCGGTGTTCGGATGAATTCAAGTTATGTTGACGTACGGTCTGGGGGAATCTTTGTTCTCAAAACAGGGGCATGCAGTCTTGTTGTAAAGTTTACAGAAACAGACATGCACGCGAACAGCGATATTCATTTATTTCCTAGATTTTTCTTCACAAGTTCACTGGCTCCAGTCTATGAATTATTTTTACCAGTGATACAATACAATGTCAGTTTAAGACTGTCAGAATTACAGTGTAGCGGCCAGCCAATTTTGTGATCCGACGTGTTCTCCTAAAGGCTAAATACCAGAACCACTCAGAACTCCCATTTAAATTACACTTCCTCGGTGTTTTGGTAAACAATGTTTTAATTCCTGGATACTTTAGGCTTTGCAACCAGAATAGAACTGAATTCATCTTCAAGTCAATGTCACCCACCTCACCTGACCAACATCTGTAGGTGGGGATTCTGATATTTAGTATGTTTCTCCACAAATGACAAAAAAGCCTAAATACCAACCTCCCCAGAACCGACCTCTAATTTTAATAACATTTGCACACTGATAATGATTCCAGAGAAAATATTTCATTTCTACTAATTCTAGTTTGTTTTAGCATTCAAAAGGAAACTGAAATTGAATTTATTACAAAATGTGTGATTGCATAAATTCTGTCTGTCCATCCATCCATCCATCCATCAGTGAGTTGGACAACTCATAGCCTGGACGATTCGTACCTCTGGCAATTGGTACCTTTAGCTGGACAATTCGTACCTTTCCCAGGACAATTTGTACCTCCTTCTAGACGATTCGTACCCCTCCTCTGGCCAATATCCAACAGTTTGTACCCCCTCTGGACAATTTGTATCCTCTTCTGCAAATTCTTACCCTGCTTCATTAACCCCCTCTGAAAAAATATACATGGAGATGGGGTTGGGAGAGGATTATAAACTTGGAGAAAGGATAAAAAAGGTGATGTCATTTCTTTTATTTTAAAAAGACACAGAATATCAAATTTCATGACTTAAAGTTAAAGTAAAAAGCAAGTAGACACTTAAAATATTCAACGTCACAACAGTAAAAAGAAAATGCTCTATTGAGGGAGCTCAGAATTAAAAACGCCAAAAAGAGAATGCTCTATTGAGGGAGCTCAGAATTAAATTAATTAAATTATTAAGGCAGCGCACTCTTTAACTTATTATTTGGGGTGTCATGAAATTATTTATTGTTAGATCTTCATCAATTTAAAGAATTATTGTGGCTTCATTAAAAAAAAATAGTGTTCTAACTGTAAAACTACATCCATTACTATCTACTATAAATTTTCTTTTACCATGTTCGATCCCGAAGTTGATAATACTAGAGATCACTTTTTCACTTGAGCTGTTAAGCGATGGTTCACCCATTGAAGTTTCATTTCTATGTATAAATCTTGTTTTGATTGGTTGTTTCATGCATATGTTTACTTACTTGAGACAACTTGTACCAGAAAGGAGACAATTCATACCTTTTACTGGGACAATTCGTAGATTTTGTCTAGACAATTAATGTGTTCCTCATTGTCAAGACAATTCGTACCCCCCAATTGTGGTATGAATCGTCCAGGGTGCAAGTAGTCCAAGAACCATCCATCACAGACAGCGATTCTTTGCTTTTCATTTTCCCTGTTGTGCATGTACATTTTCGGTAACTGGCTTTTGACTATTTACACTGTAACCCCCTCCACCTTATACACATACACAAATATATTAAACATTAAAGAGCACTATCTTTTTGAAGCAAATATCTGATTCGTCCTCTCTGGAAAACATACATGTACATTGTATTTTCCTTAATTTTACTCCTTTTATCAAAATGTGTCATGAGTGTCTGTAGGGATTAAATCCAAGGTTGTAAAAGTGCCTTTATGGGTACTTGCAGCATAAGCACCGCACTACAGAATCAATATTTGATGGTTTTAGGCATTTTAATGGTGCTATGCGATACCACATGAGCTGTACTGTCAAGCTGTTGGAGAAAATCAATGTTTAATGTTTTGTCAGAGACATACCAATGACTCTTGGTGCCTCAATTAAGAAATCTGAGGGATTTTAAAAAAAAAAATTTTTTTTACAAAAGTTGCAAAATATTCATCAAACACAATGTGAAATATCTTAAGAAGCCAGAATGTGATCTAAAAACTATCACAAATGGGCAATTTAATATCATAAGAGGTTTGTTTTGTGTCAACATCAATTAATTTATGAATTATATCATCATGAAAGTGGGTATGCTGGGGTCTAGGGGACACATTCAGGGCTATATTTTACCACATCAATATGAAGAAGAAAATTTGACATCATTTGTAAGGATAAAATGGCACAGTGTATTGACATTGGTGATTTATATAGCTGCAACCACAGTTTTTAAAACAAAATTGACATTCATTTTGTTTTGTGTGGTGGGGGAGTTGGGGGGTGGGTTGTTGAGCACCACTCTTTCTCTTGCAGTATGGTTAAATGAGACAGATCTTTCCCCAAACTATTCTCTGCTGATGCAGATTTTAGTTTTATTTTGGGGTTGGGGTAGTTTTCAAAGAAAGCAGTGAATTCTCATGCAGAAATGACTCTTTTATCAAATGAAATAGGTAAAATGTATCTTTGGAAGGATTAGAATTGTAGGTTAAAATCCCCCCCCCCCCCTCAATTTTTGAAGGTAGTACCACAATCTCCCACATTATTTTAAGAGCAGTAGAAAAATCCCCCTCCCGTCCTTTTACACCAAAAGGTTAAAAGGTAGTCCAAGAGGATTTAAAAACTTATGTATTTAATTTGTAAATTACATAAACACTCATCACTGTTTACAAGAAAAACATGCCTTATTAACTATTTATCAAGACAATTATTTATTTATTTATTGGAGTTTAAGGACACTTTCAACAGCCAGTGTCACCTCATGTTGGACAGTTTTATGGGTGGAGGAAGCTAAAGTGCACAGAGAGAACCACTGGGCAACAGTGCTAACTCCACTCAAGCAAGGTTAGCATTGACTGAAGCAACAAGTGCTCGGCTTCGAGTGGTAAAAAGCTTTGGGCATTTTTGTATGGCTTTAAATATACTTCTAACAAATTAGGGGGGATTTTTGTTCACCAGAAATTGTGGAGGGAGGAATTTCTGTTCACCTGAAAAAACATGGGGGGGGGGGGGATTTTTGTGCATTGTGTGAAAATGATTGGGGGGGGGGGGGGTTGTTAGGGAAAAGTTTTGTAGGTTACCCTTTGGAAGGTTTAGGGTTGGTTATAGGAAATACGTACATGTAAATGTACGTGTATTTTGGCTTCCAACACTGATTTAATTATATTTTTTTTGATATTACACATATTTCACATTTAAATGTTCATTCGAGAACCACAGACCGAATAATACTGTTTTATTTTTTGAAAAGTTATATTTTTGTCACAGTCAGCAATAAAGGCCATATATTGCCAAAAATAATGCAGTTTAATGCATCTTGAGCAAATGTGACATCCAGAACTGAGAAGCACACTATAACCTCTGGCAAATGCCAAATACACATGTTACCACCTATTTTACCCTATTAACACATTTAATTAAACCATGGTTTCCCCTCATAGTACTTGTGATAGAGGGGATTCCAATTATATTCCAATCCTCTCCCAAATCACCATCCATACCACTTAGCCAGAAAACCCATATTTCACTTCTATAATAGAAGTTTTCTCTATATTATGATAACCTTTTAGCTTACAAGAAAAGATACGACTTTTGAATAACTAATTTCTTTTCATTTTTTGTGCCAAAAACATAGCTATGAACTCCCTCCTCCAACTGGATAGAGCTGAATGAGCTCATTCCAATGGGGGGTCATAAGATATGTTTTTGACGCAAAAACAAAATGCAAAAATAATTAACATTGAATGGCAATTTTGGTGAATGGTGTTACTAGCCTGTTTTGGCCATTACAATGAGTGAGTGAGTAAATATGTTAAAAAACACAATTTCTTCATTCACAGAGTATTTAGGAAGATAAATTTTGGAAAAGGGGGCTGGGGGGTGGGGGGTTACAGTGGGAAAAATAACAAAGTTGCAAATATGAATGAATGGCTTTTGTGCACAGCCACCAATATAGTAGTCTGATACTAGTGTTGTCAGGTTCCCCATGTTATAGCACAAAACTACATTAACAATTGTCCCTCTACCACCCATACTGAACCCCTCAGCCTGCAGCACTCAGGTCCACTGAGTTTTTTTTCTGTTTGACAATCCTGTCCTGGCTCTTCTCACTATATTTTTCATTGTATGTCAGTCAGTATTCCTATGTTCATGTAGACTGTCACTTTCAAAATAGAAATGGTACTGTCTATTGATATTGGTGAATTAAATAGCTGCAACCCCAATTTTTGAATCAAAATTGACATTCATATTGTTTCGTGGGGTTGGAACACCACTCTTTGTCTTGCTGTATGGTTAAATGAGACAAATTTTTCCTCAAAGTATTGCATGCTGATGCAGATTTTAGTTTTATTTTGGGATTAGTTTAGGTTTCAAAAAAAGCTACATGAATTCCTTACCTCTCCGCTTACTCATTAGGTAACAGAGTCGAAAAATGTATTGGAGGCAACAGCAGTTTTTAAGCCATTTGACACAGTTTTCTTTTAAAAAGAACAAATTTCCCATGTTTTTAACTCAGTGGAATCCAAAAGTTGAATTCTCATGCAGAAATTACTCTTTTGTCACATGAAAGTGGTAAAATGCATCTTTGATAGGATTGGGGTTGATTAACTGGTAGAGTGCTGGAAGCCCTATTTTGGGCTTTACTAAAAGTGACAGGCAATAACTGTCTGTAGCTACATTCTACCTGAGGAAGCCTTTTTTGTCCCTGATATGAATCAGATATTTTATACAATACCTTACTCTTTGACATTTAATTGGATAGTGTCCATAAGACACTGTCCAATTAAATGTAATAGAGCAGTATATGATGAGCTTTGATTTGTTGTCAGAAAAAACTCAGCACTTTACCAGTTAAGGAAATACATAAATTGGCTTCCGAACCTGATTTAATTATTATTTTGAGAGATTATTTCACATTTAAAAATTAATTTGGGTACCACACACTTTTGAAAAGTATGTTTTTGTCATCGTCAGCAATAAGGGCTATATATTGCAAGCAAATTCACATCTTGAGCAAGTGTTGCCTCCAGGGGCACACTACAGCCTCCAGCAAATGTCAAATAACAACCTATTTTACCCTACATGTACACATGTATTAACAAATGTAATTAAACCATGGTTCCCCATCATAGTACTAGGGGCAGAGGGGGGATTCCAATCTTCCAACCCCCTTCCAGTCACCATTCAAACCCACAGCCAGAAAACCCATATTGCACTTTTATTTACTGGTATTTAGATGTTTGTCTGAATTATGCTGTTAACCCTTTGCTTGACATGAAAAGCTGATTACCCTTGCCCACAAAGTTATTGACTTACTAATTTTTTGTGTCAAAGACATGACTTTTTACACCATTGGAATGACCTCATTCCAATGAGGGGTCATAAGCTATGTTTTTGACACAAAAACAAGAAAATAATGAACATGGAATGGCAATACTTGTGAATAGCACCAGCAGCTTTTGACCGTTATATTTGGTAAAGGGTTAAAAATTGTTAGAAAATAATTTCTTCATTGAAAGATTATTTTGGAACACTAATTTGGGGGTGGGGAACAGTGGAAAAAATAACACAATAAAGTTGCAAATGTGAATGAATGGCATTTGTGCACACCTACCAATAAAGTAGTCTAGTACTAATAAAGTAGTCTAGTACTAAATTTTCCCTCTTATTTGATGCACAACCCCTTGTTTTGGGGTCAGAAAAAGTTCTCTGAAGGGTTACACTTGACAAAGATATTTGAATCCCAAAATTAAAGTGATGCCATCAAATTTTCTTTAGCTCGAGCATTGTTCTCTTGGTTCCCATGTTACAGCACAAAAGTACAGTAACAACTGTGAAATATTGTTCTCTCCATGAATCAAGTGCCCACCCACCCACCCATACTGAAGCCTCATTTGATGAGAAACAATTGGAAAGACTGTACAGTATGTTTTTGGAAACTAAAGAAAATCTCATACACTCTCAGTGTCCTATGATTTGCTTTGGTACTGCAGCACTCAGGGTCCACTGAGGTTTTTTTTTCCATTTGACAATCTTGTCCTGGCTCTTCTAACAAAATTCCATTGTATGTCAGTTTTTATTTCTGTGTAGACTTTAAATTTGTGTGACTGCATGTCTGTCTGTCTGTCCAGCAGACAAAGTGTTTCTTTGCTTGTCATTTGCCTGGTTGTACATTTTCAGTAACTGGTAGCTGACTATTTTTCACACTCTACCCCCCCCCCCCCCCCCTAGGCTACTTGAGAACAAAACTGTTTTATCCTGACAGAATCTACCTTCTGTGAGTGTTTTTTTCGAATTTCGCTCTCCACGATCTGAATTGGATAATTAATTCATCGAATGGGAATTATTAATGTCACTTTCGTCATTAATATTCACTTGTTAACATATAGCAACATATTGGTAACTGATAACAAACACCCTTCTGATCGTACCACTTCATCCATTGAATCAGAACGATAATTTTCTTAAATTATTCATCAATTAGTGTAACACATTGTACCAAAATCTTTATAAAAGTCGAAGTCCAGGGATTGTCTCTTCAGCAGAGATTCATCGACTAAATAAGGTAAGTTTAAATAGTATAAACTATTCGATACCCGTGTTTACAGAAGCTCTTCTTGATTTTTATATCATATATAACCTGTTGCTACAGGACCGATTACCAATCGTCAAGCCTGATGGTTTTAAACCTAAATAAACACAATTTGTGTACAGTCTTGGCTGCTTGAGGTCTATGCCCGATTAAATAGGTTGGTAAGAGAACCCTGGCAACTGTATTCTAAGTTACACTCTAAATTCAGTTTTGTTAGAAATCAACCCAAATCAACTGGGTTGGGTGAATATGAACCTAATCGGGTTCATATTCACTCAACCTAGTGGGTTTGGGTTCATTTTTAACCCAACCGATTTTATAGTGTATTTTGCACCACAACAAGAACACAATGTATACTACAGTTGGCGTGATAAATATGTTCAGATGCATTTAATGTCTCATTCTTGTACAATACTGGGAAAGTGTGTTTGATGATATGCATGACCTCGACTTATGGCAATGTAGTGCATGCCGGATTTTCATCTCCAGAAATATTGAAAATCTTTTTTAAAAATCATTCGGTGATTGTGAGGTGTCAAAGATTTCAAAACTATCGAGACAAATGTTTTGTTGGGCATTTTCTATTTATAGCAACACTCCACTCCCCCCACCCAACCCCAAGATGGTGCAGGAAGGAAACGCCTCTATTCGGGTCCAAGGAGTGTTCCACCACTTTACAGAGATCAGCAGAACACCTCAATAGTGTATATAATGCCTTTGAAAAACACTTCAAGAGTAGCGCATTAGCCAACACATCTATTCTTTATAGCCACCATCCTAACCTTTGCTTTGCTCGTTTGGTATTTGGTTCTAAATATCTGCTCTGGCTTTATACTTGAAGGGTTTTTTAGCCTTAATAGGACACATTCGATTTTTTCTAAATGTTCAATTGAGAGGGCATTTTCTGCTCTTATTGTGATCAGCGGTACACGTTAGAACACCTAAGACTAAAATGCCACCTTAACCTTTCGCAGATACCAACAAATCAGAACCAAGGTAGGTGTACCCATGTTAGATGTCGCTCTCCTCCCTGTTATCGCACACATTTCCTGTCTGCTATCTGATGTTTCACCATTGTTATGTCTAAACTGATATATGCAGAACAAATGAACTCCTGTCGTTCCATCAAGTGAACATTTTTCGAATCATGACACGGAATTGGCGAATTGCTGATATTCTTAAAAAACTCTACTATGTTCCTGATTTAGACACAGTGCATAACTTATACTCATAATAGTACAGAAAGCAATCAGTTCATGTAGATACAATTTTCGATGGACAGAACGCTGGAATATTTCCACATTTGTATCTAAAATAAAATAATACGCCATCCCTGTAACCAGTAATACAATAAAAGAATAATTTGGTGATCATTAAACCTTCTAAATGATGTAAAAGTATGTATATTGTCATGTATGCTATCGCATAAGTGCGCTTCTTGTAGGTTTGGAATCTAAATTTGACAGTAAAATAACAAATTTAGCCCATCTGTTATAAATTGTCCATTATGTTACCGAACTCGTCAGCCTGTTACAACTTTTCTCAGACCAAAAATAAGAACAAAAAGCAGCACATTAGACCAAGAACCATTTGATCAATAAGCAGGGACGTGGCTAGAGGTTTCCGATTGAGGGTGTAGCGAAGTAAATTTCCAATTAGGGGGAGGGACCGGGAGGGGGAGACCCTTCCCGATCCCTCCCCCTAGCTGGAAATTCAATACCGAGAAAAATTTTGAAAATGAAACCATGAAAGGGTGCATGAAATTGATTCTAGTAACACATTTATGATAGAATTATCAGGTTATTATTGGGAATTGAAAATATGCTAAACAAATGTTCATGCTTAGAACAATTCACGCTGTCCTAAAATTAAATCCGATCTTATGCAGGAATAATCAATTTTCGATGTTTCGTCATATTGTAACTGTGAATGAGGGGATTAACTTAGGATAACGATTTTACATGATGTGATTTTCTTGATGTGCATTTCGAGGATTTGTTTTAATACGATAAGTGAACGTACTATAGAAATCTCGTACTGATTAACATTATGCATACTCATGAAGCCCAATATTGCATACACTGCAGTTGTAAATAGCAACAGTTAGAATTTTTGTCGTTTGGAAACTTAGTTGGAATTTTGGGAAGTAAAGGAGACAGCATCTCCAAAGAAGCTCTAAAATCCAGATATATGGAATTTCCATCTACTCATGACTTGCCCTCCGTATTTCCAACTATAAGACATTTTTGGTCAGGACTGGGGGTAACACCCCCCCCCCCCACCCCACCCCACACCCCCTGTCGCCATGTCCCTGTCAACAAGCAAATAATTAGATCGGAATCGATGGCATCAGAACAGTCATGGAATTGACATTGATTTTGTTTTCTGTTTTGCTCCTCTTGTTATCAACATGTTCAATATTGTTACCATTTTCAACGTGACAACAGGAACTGTAATATGGGGTCATTTGGAGGTTTTGACGCTGACTCGTCTAAATGTGCTTTCAGATGAATCAAAATGTATATGTGGTCCCCTAGAGTTTACCTTAAAGGAGGAGAGCATTTGGTTAATAATAACGCTCAAAACCTATAGATACACTTTAAAATCAGTTTGGTTATTTATATTTATTTATTTATTTATTGGAGCTTAACGAGACTTTTGACAGCCAGTGTCACCTCGTGTCGGACAGTCTTACGGGTAGAGGAAGCCGGAGTACCCAGAGAGAACCACCGAGCAACGACGAGAACCATCGAGCAGCCGCGAGCAACTGTCAGGCTCCCCAACATACTAACTCCACACAAGCAGGGTTAAAGCTGGTTGAAGACAAGTGCACCATCGACGTGCAGTGCGTTTTAGTACACAACGCCACCGTGCCCCCACATGGGCAATGGGGGTGAAGTGTCTTGCAGAAGGACACAACGCGGTTGCCACAGGTGAGATGCGAACCGAGGACCTCTCGGCTTGCAACCTGCACTGCTACCAACTGAGCCACCGCGCCCCCAATCAGTTTGGTTAAAAGTCAGCCTAAGTATTCTGGGTTGAGTGAACATGAACCCAGGTGGAATGATTTTTAACCCAATTGATTTTCGAGTGTATGATAACAGTAACTTTTGGAGTTTGCTGGAAATGTACTAACGTACTTAGTTATGTTCAGAGATATGGACAAATCAATCTCTTTTCTTCGCAGCCATATTTATGATTGGGTGGAATCGGCTACCAGTTACACTTACTTATTCGTCCAAGTCAAACCTTGTGTATTCTTCGATTTGTTCTTTCGGAACCGTAAGAACAATGTTCAGATGCAGCCCAGTCGATCAGCCTCGAAACTGAACTGAAACATAATTAGCACAGTAAGATGACTTTTCTCCTGAAAGTTGGTAATTGAGGCATGCCTTTTGTCGTCAACAAGCACCTGGAATATCTTGGAGCCGTAGTTCTACGACCTGTGACAAGTCAACCGCATCCCGACATATTATTTATTTATTTATTTATTTATTTATTTATTTATTTATTTATTTATTTATTTATTTATTTATTGGTGTTTAAGGTCACATACTTCTGCACAATGGCTAATCGTGACCACAACTTGGAGTTAAAGCCAAGGTCAGTCACTCGTTTTTACCCCATTATGCCTATTTTAGAGGACTCGCACCCCAAGCATTACTTACTGGGTCCTATTGTACCAGTGAAACAGAGCTTGCTTACCAGAGTAAACAAGCACTGCTTCACTTCAAGAGGTTCCCGCGGGGGGATCCCGACGTAAAGCTGAAGGCTTATAAATTTCACTGTTTAAAGTTTTTTTCTTCAGACAAAATGTGATATACAATGAATATTCATGTTTTTGTTGACAAAATATCATATCAGGACATATTCATTCAAATTAAATAAAACATTTTCAATCATATTTTTATAAATATCTAACAGCTGATGGAAAAAAATCTGTAACTACAGTCCACGACCATAAATTATCTTCGATGTGATGTTAAGCAGCCCAATGAAAGAATGAACTTTGCGATTTTTTGTTTTCGAGACCTATATGGTAGGGTGTTATGGGTACAGGGTGACTCTGAGCCCTATGTGCTTGTGTGGTTTAATTATTACAGAACGTCTCTATTAACAGAAAGTACATTTGCCCAATTAGATGTAAATTTTAGTCTTTAGTACGATACGACACGATGTGACCAAGGCAGTCGAAAGTGTCGTTAAACCCCAATAAATGAATAAATGGAGCGATACCATCCCGAAGCATGGTGTGGAAAGGGTTAATTTGACATATCAACTAGAGGTGGGCGATATACCGAACTGTATCGGTATTACTATCATACCGAAATACCGAACCGAGGGTGGAAGAAATTACCTGAAAAATTCGGTACTGGGAAAATCCCTCATAAACGTTTAATTTGTGCAGTGCCATTTGCAGTTTTACTTGCCTTGAAAAAGATGTCGGAAGCAAGAAGTCAATGGGCACAATTTTCCACGCGTTCAGACAGGTACAGCCCCCTCCTCCCAACCCCACCCCCTCCCCCGCACCCCTCATAAACGTCCAATTCAAAGAAATCCAAAATTGGCTACTGCTGCTCTAAAACGAAAATAGGTAAGTTGTTGCACTGTAAACAATGACGGAACACGTGACTGCCATGGTAACTAAGTTGAAAACCACACTCTAATCCAAACTTTCTACATAGAATGGGAATAAATAAATAAAAAACAAATATAAAATGTTACTGTTAATTAAAAAAACTGAAAAACACATGAGACCTCGAGCGTTCAAATTTTGTGAATGGTGGATTCTGCCTCTCACCAAAAGCTGTTAATAGACAATTGAACAGGCAAATAACATTGTCCACTGTTGGGGCAGCAAAACCAATTGCCTGAACGCACACGCGCATGTCGCAGAGACACACAGATACACACGCAGAGATAGTCACGCACGCAAACATTCACAAGTGGTTGGGATGACTTGGCCACCTGATGAGGAAATGCTTATAAGGGGTGGGGGAGTACTAGTGGGTACTAGTGGGAGTGAGAGATATACAGAGGAGAATTTTCCGTTTTGGCGAGCATCTGGCGAGCCCAAACGGAAAATTCGGACGAGTTTCATAAATATTATATGAGAAAAACACTCATTTCATATTCTATTTATCATATGACACACACGCACAAATTAGCCACTTAGTATGACTTTTTAACCCATCACCTAACTTGAGTTGCAGACGGCACTTGGAAAAAAACATCCTCGTATAACTAAAAATTTTCATTTTTGGCTTCCAAAACATAGGTTATGACCCCTCATTGGAACGAGAGCGCACGCTAGTTCCAATGAGGGGTCATAACCTATGTTTTGGAAGCAAAAAGTGAAAATATAAAAAAAAAATGAATGACGTTTTTCTTGTAGGTAAAAGATTAATACAATATAACCCACCCTAACTAGGACAGATAACGTAAATTCTCCACACTAAAATTATGCAAATGTGACCCAGTTGTATTTTGTTTAGCCAATCAAATTGTCCCGTTTTGAAATTGACCAATGAAATCTCCCAACTCCAATTATGCAAATTATGAAAATTTGGCCCAGTTGTATTTTGTTCAGCCAATCAAATTGTCTAGTTTTGAAATTGACCAATGAAAATGACTAAAGGCTTTATTTATCACTGATTAAATTAATATGAAAACAAAATATGTAATGTTTTAAAGTGGACAAAACGGACGAGTCATATGAAAAATTCTGTTATGGCCATTTGTTCCGTGGGGGCCAGGACGTTTGCATTATAGATCCCATTTCTAAAGGCGTCGTGTGACATCAACTAATAATAAACTTAGAGATCCCTACCCCCAAGAATGTCACAGATGTACTTTTAAAGAAAGGTGTATTTACCGGTGACGGAATCTCATTATCAATCCGGAAGGGAATATTTTAAGCCAAATTTAAGTGATATATTGCAAACTGAAAGGCACAGGCACATAGTCACACATACCCAACCCCCACCCCGCCCCAGACACACATAAACAGACTACAGTCAGCCATATGTGAACTGATTTTAAATGAAATGAATCAAAAAAGATCTACGGTGATACATTTGGTCTGTTAAAGCTTGTTTAGTATCGTAGTATGAACACAGTGGGTGATTGCTCATACCAAATTAAACAAGGTTCAAAGGGTCCAATGTGACATTTTGGTTTATTAAAAACACATTGATATAGATACCGTACCGAAACCGAAATCTGGTAGAAAAAATACAGATATCGAACCAAAAATACCGCCCATCTCTAATCATTATGTGTTTTTTGTATTTATTATGCTTTTTATTACTATTATGTTTGTATATCTGTAAAAAGCGCAGATACCTGTCAACTTTATAATAATAACAGTAAGAAATAATAATGCAATGTTAACTTCTAGAATCCACCGCAGTGCTCTCTGACTTACATTATTACCCCGTATCACAGGTGTTCACACCCTTTGTTCATTCTATGACATTCTCAGCTCAACTCAACGAAGCATAAGACGGGCTCACAAGGCAAGCACCTTAACAGGCCTTCAATTTACACCTAGTTACGATGAGGATAGCGTAGTACTGGTGAACGTTCCCAACGTCCACAGCTGGCATGTGATGCAGCGTCGCAGAAACACACACTCAAACTTCACTGATAGCACACATCCACTACTAGGGGAAGTATCCGAATCAATCGCCGAATGGTCACCCATCCAAGTATTAACCGTGTTCGACGTTGCTTAACTTCGGTGATCTAACGAGAACCGGTCTCGCTTCGCCAGTGCTCCCCTATATAGCTATATTTGTAAAAATTCTGAAAATTTATCTGAATTAACACTTTACCTAACATGTTAAGCAGACGACACTTGCAAAAAATTCTTGAATAACTAATTTTTTTCATTTTCTGTCTCAAAAATATAGGCTATGACCTCTCATTGATACGATCTCGACGAGACAAAAATGAAAAAATAATGAAAATTCATTGGTAATTTTTGTGAATGGCGATACCGATTCGGAACTAAAAATTTCAATACCGCCCATCTCTAATATCAACATAAGCGTCGCAAGGGGTGCCTCCCAATAACGTTCGCTGTCTGGACATAATACTCTCACATGTGTGTGACAAATAGAGATCGGCGGAGCCAACTTAACCCTTAAACTCGTGGGGCCAATTTTTCAGTCCAAGGCATAATTTCGCCCCATTTTTGTCTTATTATAAGAGGTTAATGCATGGGGCATTGGTGATAAAATAATAACTGCAGACTGCAGCGAGTCGGCTACAGACTGCAGTTATTATTTTATCCCCCCTGTGTATTGATATTGGGCTGACCCGTCTCACTGTAAGTGTACACGAAGGCGATACCATTCCAGGAAACGAGGGTAAAAGGGTTAAGACTGTTGGGATCCGAGGCTGACGAATTTCCAGTACCGTTAATGCATTCATTAATTAATTAGAAAAATGCGTCATCATCCCTCCATGTATATATTTTATTTATTCACAATAAGTCTTGAGGGGGGTTTATTTAACTATAAAGCCGGCTGACTGACATTCCAATTACATCCATCAAGGCATGCCTTCAACGAAGGCCTATCATGATGGTGTTGTGGGTTCAACGAAGGCCTATCATGATGGTGTAATGGGTTCAACGAAGGCCTATCAGGATGCTGTAGCGGTAATATTAACCCGACCGAGACTTGAGCCATCACAGTCATGACAACGCGGATTTACACTCCACCCCCTCCTTTTGCGGACACCTTAGCGACGCCCTTCTATATCAATGAATTATATAGAGGGTATCCAACGAGCCTCCAGTCGACAAAGGCCTACCCTGATGGTGTAGAGAGGATATTAACCCGGCCGAAACTTAACTCATCACAATCATGACAACTAGGATTTACACTCCACCTCCCATACCCCCATCTCCTCCGGACATCTTAGCTACGCCCCTGTATATCGATGATTTATATGGAGGGTATCCAACGTGTCTCCAGTCGACAAAGGTCTACCATGATGGTGTAGAGGGAATATTGACCCGGCCGAGACTTAAGCTATCACAATCATGACAACTCGGATTTACACTCCACCACCCATACCCCGACCTCTTCCGCACATCGTAGCTACGCCTCAGTATATAGATGAATTATATGGAGGGTATCCAACGCGTCACCTATCAGTAGTTTTTCTCGGGCTTTTCACCCCCTATCAGCAGGACCTCGGGCGGGACCTCGGAAGTGACGTCATGTTACGTGACCCAATGGCGCCATGTTGTGTTGTCATGGTAACCCGCGTGGGCAAGCCATCTTGTGACGTCATCCCCATAGTGATACGTGGTGTGACTGCGCATGCGCAGCGCGTGTTGTTAAGGTGATACGTGTTCCCGTCGTCCATTTTGTATACTGGAGGCCGCCATCTTGGTTTCTATAGTGGCACGTGATTGCTATGTTACCAATGGCTTCTAACAAGACAGGGGTATGTTCGGGGGTGTGTTCCTTTGTAGAAGAATAAATCTGATTACCACAAACAACCCGACAAGCCCCCAAATCACCAAAATCTATCCCAATTCACCGAAACTGACTTTATTTCCCCAATTTATCGGCTTAGCACGTAGTGCTATAGTACTAAGGGGTACAAGAGGGTGCATTCGATTGAACAGGAGTAATGCTCTCGATTAGAATTCTCCCAGAATCCCTTTTTGGATCCCTATCCCCTGACGTTTTTCCCATTAAAAGACGGGTTCCTTTGGTAATTACCCAGAATTCTCCGCTTCTATCTATATATGCAATAGTTTTCGTCTATCTGACCCTGTTCCTTTGTTCTAGAGTATACTCCAGTAGCGTAGAAGAGCCTATTAGTTGAAACAGTTTACCTTATTATTACTATATTTAGCAATTTCTGGTCTATTCTTGTTAGTTCTGACCCTATTCCGAGTACTCTTGTTGTTTCATTTATCTAGATAATAACTAATCAATCAGATTGCTTGATTTCCCATAATCTGATAGGGGGATGAAAACTCCGAGACATACTACTCCTATCGACAAAGGCCTACCATGATGGTGTAGAGGGAATATTAACCCGACCGAGACTTAAGACATCACAGTCAGGACAACTCGGATTTACACCCCACCCCTCCTCTTTCGGACATCTTACCGACGCCCCTGTATATCGATGAATTATATGAAGAGTATCCAACGATTCTCCACTGTATACTGGAATTTATGAAACAAAGTTCAGTAAATCACTGGATGAGTTGAAAATTCTATTCAGAAACAGATCCTAAACCAGATACAAAATGTATAACTGGATCAGTAAACATATAGCGCTTCCCACATGGGCATAGCAGACGGTGGGGGGGGGGGGGGGCACAGGAGAGGTCACGTGGCTCATATTTCTGAAGAAGTAGGATAAAGAGAGGGAGAGACAGTTTAATCCAACATTATGTTTACCAAAACATCATTGCAAATTCAATTGAGTTTAGCTGGAAAGTTGTCCACAGATGTTTAACATTCTCTCCATATTCACTCTGCAGCCATCCTACTTAATTAATTTATGATGTATCATGTCCCCCGGCGGAAGTGCGCCCTTTAGGGTTCGAAAGGTTAAAGTCGAGAAGACTGTACATGATAGCTACATATTTAACAAAATTCTCCATCGGGCCGAAACATTTAAGACGTGTAATCTATACCACCAAGATGAGGTAATTGATACAGTCGCAAGGAAGACGACTTAACTAATCTATAAGTTTCTGTTGTATCTCTCCTTTCCTCAACAATTTGTGAATCATCTTATTTGTTATATTGAAAACAGCTGTATTTTAATTTGTAAATTTTGATTTTTCATTCTTGTGACATGTATTTTATATATTGTATACATATAATATAATTTTTCAAATAAATATTGTTTAATCTAAACATTAAAGAAGTATTAAAAATGGAACCAAAAATGTGCAAATGTTCTCATTGAAGAGCAAACGGAGCTTTGCGAATTGCATTCCTATCATGTCACTGACATGAATGGGCCATCGGTGACTTTGTAAGACTGCCCCGCCAACTTGCACCAAACCCACCGGTAACTGTATGATAAATCAAAATATGACAGGATACCGAATCCATGGCTTGCAATTACTTTGTGATTCCTCCTGCATCTTCAAACGACGCTAATATTTTTTTTGTTTTTAATTTTGATTCGATCAGTGTCAATAGTTACTCCTCGTATGTAATAACGTTTTTGCGTTGACGTTAAGAACATTTATCCTTTAATGGTCGATTATTCGAACAATAAAAGCCTTGGATATTTTTTTGCTTTATTCACCTAGTAGGGTGATAAAGTTTCCACGTAGGTTTAACTCTGAAAGAATGCATTCCTGTAGTGGAGACGGACTTGTTGACCTCTGACCTCTGTGGCATTCGTGTAGCATAATTAAAAGTTCAATTGTTGTTTTCTTTAAACCTTTTTGAACGCATTACACAATGCCAGTAGAAAACACCACACACTGTTCATTTAATAAAGTATTGTTGCAAGTTTAGCTCAAGGGGAATTATTTTTAGACAGAAATGTATTAATGCGCCTTGTTTTTATTTTTGACAATTTTTCTTGTCGATCGAATTGGACGAATGTGCTATGCATTTCTCGCTGTGTTTTGTGGCGAGTAACAGCACGATTTCTCCGCGCGACACCCATGTAAAAGATTTATGGGATAAACAAAATAAACGTATAGTGTTTTCACCTAAATAGTTTATTCTGCTCGGAGAATTAAGAATGATACTAACTCGCCAGAGGTTCGTCAGTTTCATTCTTAATCCAACTCGAAGTATATATATATATATTTATTTGAAAACACTATACGTTTATATATATGTATATATGGCGTTATATTACACACCATTGTCACTAAGTTCTGATTATTATTCTCTTTGTTTTAGTTCAGAGAAACAAACATGATCAAGATAACCTGTTTATTGCTGATTGTAGCTATAGGTAAGTTGACTTACCAACATAACGCTGTCCTCTGTCTTTGTCCAGTACAATCAATACTTCTAATTATAAAAATGTCGTTTAATTTTTCTAGCTACAATATCATTGAAACGATATGCCGAGTTGTATATCTTCCTGCTTTGTTAATTTATTTTTCTGTTTGACTTCGTCATGTCGTCGGCTAATAGGTCTCGTACATGCGATCAAATGAAACATTGCAGATTAACTGACAAATAGTTCATCGAATAGTTCTTCGTTCCTTCTGTTAGAAATTCGACGCTTGTTATGAACTGTCTATTTTCCAACTGTTCGTGGAGTTAGCGCGCGACTACCATTGATGTAATGTGGCGTTCTGTGACTCAAAAAAAATATAAAGATATTCTTTCGCGGTTCGGTTATAGATATTTCAATCAATAATCATTCAATTCGCCTTGTTTTGATCACGTTTGGTGGAACTGTGCGCGGCCTGATCATAAAACTACGGGTGGTCGTGAGCACTCATTCCTATTGATAATGTTACCAAACATTTGCTCAAATCACGTCTCAACTGAACAACATTTCTTGCGTCGATTCAGAGAAAATGAATGTTAATGGATTTCTTTTAGATTCCATCCTCTGGAAAACTTATCAGTTGATCGGAAAAAGTAAACCATAGGTTCGCTTTTCAGACCAAGTGAAATTTTCCAGACGATTGAATCTAAATATTGGCGATGAACAAGTCGGGTGTTCTAGAGGATCGTGGCCCTTCGCTGGTTTAGAGGGTCTGATGCGAAGCCACTTTGCCGGGCCGTTCCCCGTCGAACCGGCAAATACGGATCGTGAGCTTGGGGGCGTGGGGGTGGGGGGACTCTCCTTGCTGACGCAGGGTCTATACACGAGCCTTCCCGTTGCCTCCAGCGAGGTTTCTAGTGGTTTTCAGGTGCCCTCCATGGCGTCGCCTCCCGGGATTGAAAGCAGGCCGCTTTCTGATCCTCACGGGGTTCCTTCACCATGGGAGGCATCGGCTGGTATGCCCGACATGGGCTATGTGTCTTCCGACTCAGGTGATGGGTCAGTCACATCTGACGTTGAGAGCCTTCAGTCTTCTGACTTGGGGACGGCTTTTGACTTTGTTGTTGAGTTCCTTAATCCTTTACCTAACATGAAAAGCAGACGACACTTGCAAAAAAACTTGAATAACTACTTTGTTTCATTTTTATCTCAAAAACATAGGTTATGACTCCTCATTGGAACGAACTCGACGACCTCGTTCCAATGATGGGTCATAACCTATGTTTTTTGAGACAAAAAATAAAAAAATAATGAAAATTAATTGGCGATTTTATAGAATAGCGCTGGCCGGTTTTTGACCGTTACGTTGGGTAAAGGGTTAAAACCGTCAGACCAGCCGTAGGTTTCAGCCAGGCCGCGATCATCGGTCGCGCGCCTACAGCCTGTGGAGCAACCTGCTTCTGGGCGCCTTCGACCGTACCCGTCGGTACAAGTGGTCGAAGCTTTTGCAGCATTGGACTCAAATCTGAATGCCAAGCTTATGAAGACTCCGTTCTTCACTAGGCTGATACCTTTCTGTCCCCTGTGCGTTATAGTTCCTACCAGTCCGCCAATCCGTCGGTCTTCCAGACTTTGACGGTCTTGGATCAGGATTCCTCCTCCCTCGGGCTTTCCAAGCCCTAGTCAGCGATTATTCTTATGGCGACTTTTGGAGTCCATTTTGGGTTTATCAAGAGAGATGCTAGGAATTATTTCTCTCTCGGATCACGTCGTCTCTGCCTTGGCTGCTTACCTGCCTCCAGATAAGTTTGACCTCATACAGACTCCTTTGTGTGTGGTCTCTAAGACGCTCATGCATCTTACTCACACGCATGCCTGTAACACGGCTAATTTGGAATTAGTTCGACGGGACGCTGTGTTGGACACAAGCCGTTCCCTTCCTGAAGGGGAGCTCGCTGCTCTTCTTCGATCCGCTTCTTTGGTGGGTCCGCGACTATTCCATGATTCCGTGGAGACTGTCCGGGATGAGGTCTTGCTTTACATGCTTGACCCGCCTTTTGTTGGAGGCCGACGCCAAGGGCTGATCCTCCGGCTTCCACTTTTTCCTCTTACTCAAGTGGTAAGGGTATGCGTCGGTAGTCCAGAGGGAGGTTTCATGATCCTTCATCTAGCAGAGAAGGTCGTTTCTCCTCTCACGGGCCTCGATGGTGCTCGAAATGAAGATCCACACCTCGATTCGTTCCAGGTTGGAGGAGGGATATCCGAGTTTGCTGACCGTTGGGCCACGATCACATCCGATCCTTGGGTGTTAGATATTGTTCGGGCCGATCTGCGGATATCCTTTCGGAGGCACCCCACTCTGTCGAGAGTGCCTATTCCAACACAAGTTCCTTTAGACGTTTCACGTCGGGAACATTTGATCACGGAGATAAACAATCTCCTATAAAGGGGGCGATCGAGGTCATCAAGAACATTCATTCAATGGGATCTTTGTGCCGAAGAAGGACGGCCGACTCCGACCGGTTATCGATCTGAGTATCCTGAACCAGTCTATCATTGCTCCCAGGTTCAGCATAGAGAATTTCTGGTCGGTTCGCCACTCCATTCTCCAGGCACATTTCGCTTCCAACATCGACCAGCAGGGCGCTTACTTCCACGTTCCGATTCATCGGACATCGCGAAAGTGTCTAAGGTTCGCTTTTCTGTGACGAATTTACCAGTTCAAGGCCAAGTCTTCCGGTCTCACCCTGGCCCATTGGGCCTTCATCCTACTGATAGCCTTCCATCGCACTCAGTCCAGGGTCACTACTTCAGCGTATCTGGACAATATCCTCCAGAGGCACGCCAATGCTTTTGGAATTCACATAGTAACTTTGCAGCCATACCGAAAAATCAGGATAAAAATGTCTGGGATTATAGTCGCAAATTTATAGACCAAGGCAGTCCACTGGGAATTCCTACAGTAAATTGTTGCGGCAGATTGAAAAATGTTGAGACTATACAGACAGTGTCCACTGCTGTTGAAAATATCGGGAAATATGTATGAAGTCTGTTTCACATATTGTACATAAAAAAATTATACAGGTCCAACAATAAAGTTTGGAGGCCCCCAGTGAAAAAGAAGAAATTCTAGATTAATTCGATAGTAGAAATGTGGATGATGATTTTTACATGTCCATGCCATAATAGATTCGTGAAAATATGTGGCCATAGTTACATAATACATAGGCATGCTAACGGTAGAAATTTTAACATAAAATGAAAGAACTTTGAAGTATTCTGCCTGGGGTCAGCACGTTTCTGAACGTATATTCCTCACTGCAGTCCGCAGCTGGTGGACTCCCAGCAGTGACCGGAGGCCACAGGGGCTGCTGGCCCAACACTGTGTGTAGGCCCCTTGAGTCCAAGGACGTGCATGGCCGACCATGGTTCGACCCTGCGTGAGAAAAGTTTGAAGATTAATGTCAAAAGAAGCAACCTCCTTGACTCTATAGATATACAATAAATACATCTATTACTCTGCAAATTTTCACGTATTTTGTTTGTGAGGATGGGCACATCATGTGCCCATTCTCACAAACAAAATACGTGAAAATTTGCAGAGTAATAGATGTATTTATTGTATATCTAGAGTCATGGACTTTGCTTCTTTTGACATTGATTTTGAAAATTTTCTCTTGCTGGGTCGAACCATGGTCGACCATGTGCATCCTTGGATTTGGGGGGGGGGGGGGGGGTGGACTGCATACAGTGGTCAGATAGAATTTGTTTATCATTTTGTCCGTATTTTCATTTGTTCTCAGCCACAGACAGACGACATTTGATGACCGAACTTTATTTTTTTTGTATTTCAGTTGTCATCCAGGCGGAGGATAGTCAATTCTGTGATGAGGGATGGGAGTTGGTAGTAGCACTATGCTACCCAAAGTGCAAAGAAGGTTACTATGGAGTGGGACCCGTATGTTGGGAGAGTTGTCCAAAAGACTACAGTGATGACGGTTTGACTTGTCGCAAAGGCTGGCATATCTTTGGCAAGAAGGCGTACGGAAGAGGTGCTGGAAAACTTCCAAACAGAGTTGGATAAATCAGTTTCATCTATTTAAAATGCCTTTTGAGATATATTAATTGTGAAACGTCAAAAATGAGCGATTAAATGTATCAATATAAAATAATTTCACCAACTTGCTTTTTGTTAGTTCTATTTGGAGAGGAAAAATTAAATGTAGGAGTCAAGAGCAGAAGGGATTATCATTACCGCTCAAACATATGTCGAGTTGTGTCACCATCCAGATAATAACATATCTTATGTAAAAAACGCATGTCGTGTAATGTCACTATGCGGATAATAGTATATTTTATGTGAAAAGACACATGTCGAATAAAGTCACTATCCGGATAATGACATATCTTACGTAAAAAAACACATGTCAAATAGAGTCACCATCTTATGAAAAAAAACCACATGTCGAATGGAGTCACTATCCGGATAATACAGTACGTAGAGAGTGTATTATCATTAAATCACCCGCAGAGTGGCGATTCCATCCGGGCAATAATTGTAAATTTGTTGCAAAGCATAACCATCACAAGCAAAGTTCCAGCCAATGAACCTCCGGGTTAAACCCGGAGGTCCATCGGCTGAAACATTGCTTGTGTTTTTTGTACATATGTACAGAATTTGAAAGTGATACTTTGGGTGATAACTCCACTCCGCGGGTGATATAGTTACAATCCACTCTCCTCGTACTGTATCAGTTACATGGCGTAGCCGAACTTGATATGAACACTCATCGCCTTGTATGGAAATGTATCGGCCAGTTCCACGCCATGTAACATATTTATTATTTCGGAAGTCCATTTACATTAAGGGATTAATGAATTTTCACGAGAAACAAAGAACGACCGGACGTTTATTTTTTAGAAATCACCGTGGTCAGCACCGTGCTGAATCATCAACAGTAACTGGTGCTGATACGTCGTATCCATGGTGGCAGGAAACAATCGTCGCTGTTCGGGGTGAGATTTTGTTTACAAAATAAAACGTATAGCTGCAAACATATCTAAAATATGTACAGATGGATTTCTGACACGTTCATTGATCACACACAGAAAAGTTCCGCACCTGGAGGCATCTTTAGGGGTGAGTGCAATTCTTGTCATAAAAACACAATGTTTTCAATTTTTCGACGTGTTGTGAGCGTCGATTGCTTTTTAAAAAATATACTCTGATGGCTACAAAGAGGATATCTACGTTGTTTTGGTGAATATCGGGTATTATCTCATGAGTGTGGACCAGAAAGTTTTATTTTTCACGAGCGTTTGAGCGAGTGAAAAATAAAACGTTCAAGTCCACACGGATGAGATAATTCCCAATATTTACTAAAATAGCGTAGATTTTTTTTTATTATATGCCACGTGACATTTTACAGCGCAATATTCAGCCCCATTCGACTGCAAACAATTTCAAGACAATAACAAAAAGCTGCTAATCGTTCCTTCAAGACGGCGTTCAAGGTGATATCATGCGCCGAAGCGTAACCGTTACTAACGTCATTTAGGAAGCTACTGAAAACATTCATCGTGTGGACCTGAAAGTATTATTTTTCACGCGCGCAAGCGCTCGCGAAAAATACAACATTCAGGTCCACACTCATGAGATAATTCCCGACACTGACTAAAATTGAGTTGATTTTCTTTTTTATTATATGCTACGAGACATTTTATTGCATAATATTCAGCCCAATTCGATCACAAATGCGTACGTTTCAAAACAATAACAAAGATCAGCTAATCGTTCCTTCAAGGCGACATCATGCACCGAAGCGTGACGTCATTTAGGAAGGTATTAAGGAATATTTCTCAATAACTATCGAGTCGATGGAAATTGAGAAATATATTTTAGATAATTTGTGATAATTCACAGGCTAGAGTATAATAAAAAAATATATTGATGATGTATAAATTTTTCGCGGCAATGTAAACTGAATATTTACAAAATATTTTACTTATTATTGACAAAAAACGTAGTTTGATTACCTCCCTTGATTTTCAATGGCTAGTCTTCACAGTCTGTTTGTCTCCCTTGATGTTTAACGGACTACATTTACGTCTTTTCAAGGGGTTGGGTCGGGGCCGGGAGGGTGGGTGGATGGGTGGGTGTGCTAGTCTTTTCAAACCGAACCGTGCTGGTTGTTTTGTTCTAACCCCAATGCAGCTCAGTTCTTAAGTAGTTTTTATATCTCACGTAACATTATTCCCTTCCTGGAATTATCTGAGAAATAGTAAACAAGATCCGATAGTTTTATCCATTTAAACACATCCGTGCACTATACACTTCATACAAATATTTTAGAAAAGTCAACTGGTTGAACACAATGCTCCCTTTAAAGAGACTTGGTGTCATTATTTTGAAGTTAGAGATTAAATGTGCCTGTCTTGTGCGAGTTGGGAGCGCGGTGGCTCAGTGGTACACTGTTGGACTTCTATGCTAGAGGTCCCGAGTTCGATCCTCGTCCGGGACGACCCGAGATGTGCCCTTGGGCAAAGCACTTTATCGCGATTGCCTACATGGGGGCACGATGAGGCCGTGTACTAAGGTGTACTTCACGTCGATAGTGCACATGTCTTCAACTGCTGTAACCCTGCTTGAACGGAGCTCGAACAGAGTTAGAATGTTGATAAGCTAACAGTTGCTCGTCGTTGCTCAGTGGTCGTCTTTGGGTACTCCGTCTTCCTCCCCCCGTAAAACTGTCACGGTCACGATTAGCCATTGTGCATAAGTATGTGACCTTAAACCACAATAAATAATAAATACATAAGTCTTGAGCGAGAGATCGTTGCTGATAGATAGCATACAAAGGATTGAAATCTTGATAAGTAGTAGAATTCTTTCTTGGTTCGATCGAATACTGCCGTCGTGGACTGGTCACTTTCCACGGGTGGTCAATATTTCCACGGATGCAATAATATTAGATTCCAAACCCCAATTATAGGAATAATCATCAAAAATTCAATTAGTGAAGCATCGGGTACAACCCGCCCCGGTACAACCCGGTACTTCATTAATTAAAATTTTGTCAATGATGATTTTATTGCTTTGGTAAACGCATGCGTAGACATCACTGCCCACGCGTGGATTTCGACCAGTCCACTGCGACTATACTAATTAATAATTACTATACAGCATGTCATTAGCAATGGTGGTGGAGGGGACATGGGAAGGGGTGAAGCAAATAAATTTTTGACTTCTTGCCCGGGATGGGTGGGTGTGTGGTGTCGGCCGAAAAGAATGTGTTTTTGTAGGATTTTGCATTTTTTTGTCCTTGAGACTCAGAGAAGCTTATATGATAAAGTAACCGTTATTAGCCAACAAAATGGAGTATTTCGATGCCCAGCAGTATATATTACACATATATTTACTTCTAGTGACCTCCGTCGTCGCAGACTATTCTTCCTCTAAGACAACTGTCTTGTTACAGTAACCTCGAAGCCGTGGAATATTTATAATATGGATCGGGACAATGGGCGTCTAAAGATAATAAACAACCTTTTAAATTACACGGTGATTACAAGTCTCAGTCCGATCGCACACCATGAGGTGTAACTTGTAAACGCCCTCAATCAGCAGCATACACAGCTGTCTATGTAATATTTACCAACCTAGATGGACGTATTTATGGATTTTAACAACCAGGTGTCGTCACGTGAGAACTATAAGGTTCTATCTTCTTCTAGAAGATATACCCTAATGGTTCTCACACGTCAACCTGACAACATGATAGCCCGAAGTGAGTGATACCGCGACGCGATCCTGTGGAGTGTTGCAGCCTCCCCATCTATACCATTGGCCAACACCCTCGTTTCCTCCCTCATCTACTGTTCTCTCATGTTTTTATCTCATTCTTTGATTAGTTTTTAAAGGAGTCCTTTTCTATTGGGCAAATATTTGGGACATTTTCAAAGGAAATGCTCTAGGGTCTTCGTTATTACCACACTGCACATTTGGCAGCTCGCCCGAGACACAGTCGGAGACACGGCCACCCTCACCCTATTGATTGCTACAACAATCTTATTAATACTAGAGTGTTTCTGCACAATTAGCTCTGGGTCTACATGAACCCCCCCCCCCCCACCCCCCTCCCCCGATGACCACGAGTCGCTTGAGATCATGTAGTGTATAGTTGTGTATTTTGTTTCAAATATATCCCAACAGTAGCAATAGAAGATAGATATAATTATGTTTGTGAAGATTCGCAAGGCTTAAGGTGGACGCCACACGATGGTAGAAGCAGACCTGTATAAACGTTTATTTACAAGTGTGTGTATTAGAAGATATATGATATATATATATGTGCCTACAGGTGTATACATGTATACAAGTATATATGTGTATATGTGTATGTATCAGTGTGAAAATATATGATTCTAAAACAAAACAAGCTCCTCTCCTGATCAAAGTTTATATGACCCTCCAAACCCCCCACCCCCCCCCACCCACCCCCCTATGTGACGTCATGGTCAGGAGCCACTGCAGATGCCCCCTATGGGACGTCATGGTCAGGAGCCACTGCAAATGCTCTACAGGTATATGTGTGGACAAATATGAGTTTATCTATCTGGGAGAGAATATGTGCTTTCAAAATAAGTTCCTCCTCTGATCAAAGTCCACATGCCCCCCCCCCCCCCCCACCCCAGATGACCACAAGTCGCTCGGGATGATGCGGTATAAGTGTGCACTTTGTTTCATGTACATATCAATAGTAGCAACAGTAGACAGATATAAGTATGTTTGTCAAAATATATGACTTTAAAACAAAACAAATTCCTCCCCTGACCAAAGTCTATATGAACTCCCACCCCTCCTACATCTCCCAGGTGACCTCATGGAGTGAGGATGTGTCTCCTCCAGCTGCTTACCTTCTCACACTCATAATCATTTTACGAATAATAATACTGTAGTAATCCAATTCATAACGAAAAACCAGTGAGAGCCAACCCCTCCACCACCCCCATGTAACCTCATGGAGTGAGGATGTGTCTCCTCCAGCTGCTTACCTTCTCACACTCATAATCATTTTACGAATAATAATACTGTAGTAATCCAATTCATAACGAAAAACCAGTGAGAGCCAACCCCTCCACCACCCCCATGTAACCTCATGGAGTGAGGATGTGTCTCCCCCAGCTGCTTACCTTCTCACACTCATAATCATTTTACGAATAATAATACTGTAGTAATCCAATTCATAACGAAAAACCAGTGAGAGCCAACCCCTCCACCACCCCCATGTAACCTCATGGAGTGAGGATGTGTCTCCCCCAGCTGCTTACCTTCTCACACTCATAATCATTTTACGGATAATAATACTGTAGTAATCCAATTCATAACGAAAAACCAGTGAGAGCCAACAGTGAAGCCATTCGTCTACAATGAGGAGGTAAAAATATATGACATTGTTACAGTACTGCCGTCGTGGACTGCTCACTTTCCACGGGTGGTCAATATTTCCACAGACGCAATAATATTAGATTCCAAACCCCAATTATAGGAATAATCATCAAAAATTTAATTAATGAAGCACCGGATACAACAGTAGTATGTAATGTGGTTTTGAGGGAAAACTATACCTTCGCTCAAGCCTTCAAAATGTTAAATCACTGTATACATATAAAGCATTCCGTAATTGAGATTCCTAGCCGATTCCGTAAAATTTGGATTCCGTGTTTTTACATCAACACTCGAAGGTATTAAAGAAACTTTCTATATTAGTATTAACGTGCATAATACAACACAATGATATAGAAAGTTTCTTTAATACCCTCGAGTGTTGATGGGATTCGAGTGGTTCGAGCAATATGCCGAGTCACTCGATCGAGCAATTACTCTAAAGCTCATTTGCTCGATGGGATTCGAGTCATTCGAGCAATGGTTTATCAGTAACTGCTCGATTGCTTAATGCTTATTGGGTTTGGGAATGCTTTTGATGTACACAAGGGAGATAACTGCATTATGGGAAATCAAGCACTGGTAATTTTTAGACTTGGACGAGAGAACCAGAGATAGTTTGGACTGGATAGACTGTTAGTGATAGAGAAACATATGCATTGTGCAATAGGCATTAAAATGGGATTCTAGGAAAATCAAACCATGTACTCCTATTCAATAGAACATACCCCCTGTACCCCTTGGTACTATAGCATAACGTGTTATTTTTATATTCCCAAAATGGGGCTTCACATGTTCGTTTGGGTGGTTTGGTGGAGATTTTGGTGGTTTGTAAGGGTGGTCGGGTCTATTTGGGTAATTCTTCCAGGATTCTGGTAGAATTGTAAGTCAGAAAAATACTCTAGTTCAATCGAACACACCCCTGGGGACCCCTTGGTACTATAGCACTACGTGCTAATAATATAAGCCAAAAGAATGGCGGTCTTAAATAGGGTTCTGAAAGAATTCGAAATAGTAAAACTTGTCGGGTTGTTTGTGGTAATTCTACGAATCTAGAAAATACTCCTACTCAATCGACCATACACTCCGAACATACCCATGTCCTATTGTAGGCCTTAGGTAACATAGCAATCACGTGCTACCATAGAAACCAAGATGGCGGCCTCCAGTATACAAAATGGACGACGGAAACATGTATCACCTTAACAACTCGCGCTGCGCATACGCACTCACACCACGTATCACTATGGAGATGACGTCACAAGATGGCCGCTCACGCGGGTTACCATGACAACACAACTTGGCGCCACTAGGTCACGTGACATGACGTCACTTCCGGGGTCATCCACCGGAGTCATCCAACCTTTCCCTCAAAACCACATTACATACTACTACTAAAGGCTCGCTGTGAATCAAATTCATCGAACTCGTTTCTTAAAACCTTATATCCAAACATCACTCGTTTGAGATCCTCTATATATAAATACACAGAACGACACGCGTGTGTGAATCGATTAACCGATATGGTGCGAGTGCCAGCGCGGAAAAATGGAACGAGAGCCCACGGGCGGCCTCGAGTTTTATCCTTCCACAATGGCACAATTGTTGCGAAGTTGGCCCACTGAGGTTAATCACGTCCGGAAGAAGAGATATAGCTCATCCATGAACATTATAGAAGTAAATGGACAAGTTTTCTATTAGTTTAAATGGGACTCATATTATTACCAATTTTCATTAAAGTTGACATTCATAGAATTGGATAAACTAACAGTCAGAGTATAGAAGTACTCTGACCTACACTCGGTGGAAGCACTGATAAGAGATTGATTAATAGGAACATCATATCACGCGCAGAAATCTCCGAATTGGTAATATATTTAAACTGACATAGCTGTCAGCAACCCATAAATCTCACTCCCACAACACCCATGGGCGTCAAATGATGCTGAAGTTGCAGAATTGTAAATTCCACCACGCAATTCTCCTGGTTAACAGAACCCCGGCGGAATGTGTTTGTGGAACAACCATTCCATAGGTTGCATGCAAACTGACCGACAGTCTGCATGGCAGTACAAGAGTCTAACAATGGCGACTGCCACGTCAGGGGACTTTCCTTAACTATTCCGCTGACTGGTAGCCACGTAATCAGGTCTTACATCGGAAATCTGGTAGATATAAGCTGGGTGTTTAAACAAGTTGTTTCTGGGCCCCCGACGAGCAGATACCTACGCACAAGAAGTAAGATGGATGCCGCCACTGTTGCTTTAAGGTATGAACGTGACTGAACATTGTAAAATATTCTTTATGGTAGAGATAACAGCGGTAGTTGAGTTATACTGTTAATAAATATTAGATAACTTGGATCCAGTCTTCGTTATACTAAAGCACGACAAGGTTCGTGAGGTTACCAAGCTGAATCCAAAATCTGGAACCTGTGTCTAATATCGTCTAGTAAGGGATAACAAAATACCACGGGCTGATGGAACTTCGCCGTTCTCTCAGTAATTACAACAAACTGAGTCCGAACTTACGATCGGAGATCGATAGACTTTCACTTAATTCCGCAACACAAGTGCCATATCGATTAACCCATTAGGCCACGAGTTTTATCCTTCAGCGATGGCACAAGTGCCATATCGATTAACCCATTCACACAGTAGTGTCGTTATGTGTTTATTACACACCTTCATTTCTATACAAAACAATTATTAGAAGGACACTCAGCAATTCATTTGACAAGTTTCAACAAAAAGAGCACATTTTATCGCCAACCAAATTTGCGAGGGTAGCCCGTGTTACTATTTCGTCCGCTGAGTTTCAAGTAGGCACATAGAACATATTGGAACTCAGGGGACGATTTTTAACTATCGCTTACGATTCAAACTGTAATTGCCGTGCACGATTTGTGTAGAAAATTCCAGTGAAATTTCGCTTCTATTTAAAAATTGTTCGCCAACAATTTCTGTTCCGCACATATGTGCGGAACAGATTTTCATTTTCCACATGGTTTAGTGTTGTTGTAGATGATAGAACAAACGTGTAATAAATTTATATACCTGTCAGCACTTGCTCTACAGTACGTGGAGAGTGTATTATCACTAAATCACCTGAAGGGCAAAGTTTCAACCAATGGACCTCCGGGTTAAACCCGGAGGTCCATTGGATGAAACATTGCTTGTGTTTTTTGTCCATATGTATAAAATTTGAAAGTTATAATTTGAGTGATAACTCCACTCCACGGGTGATTTATTTACAATCCACTCTCCACGTATGTGCGAATACGCGCGCAATCTTTCGAGTGATGACGCGGTCGATGTTGCTGTCCCACGCAGAAACGTTGCTGATCGATTGAACACAGCACAGAAGGGAACGCCCATGTTAACTAAGGATGTTAAGCCAAAAACTACAAAGGAAATATTTTCAACGATATAAATTTTATTTCAGTTATAATAAATAACTCCCATTGCACTTTATTGAAATTTATTCCCCGTATATTTCAGTATTAGGTACCATGACATATTTATTGCCTCCGTAGACACTTCAAGTATACCTGGACATTTTATTGCCTCAGTAGACACTTCAAGTATACCTGGACATGTTATTGCATCAGTAGACACTTCAAGTATACCTGGACATTTTATTTGTGACTCACACTCAATATATAGAGGATATGGAATGAGTGTTTTTCTCATATAATAGTTATGAAACGAGTCTAAGAATTTTCCGTTTGGGCGAGCTGTCATAACCCATTCGTCATAGGCCACAGTTGTCATAACCCATTCGTCATAGTCCACCCAAACAGTTGTCATAACCCATTCGACATAGTCCACCCAAACTGCCGACATAACCCATTCGTCACAGTCCACCCAAACAGCCGTCATAAACCATTTGTCATAGTCCACCCAAAGAGCTGTAATAACTCATTCGTCATAGTCCACCCAAACAGCTGTCATAACCCATTCGCCATAGCCCACCCAAACAGCTGTCACAAGCCATTCGTCATAGACCACCCAAAGAGCTGCCATAACACATTCGTCATAGTCCACCCAAACAGGTGTCATAACCCATTCGTCATAGTCCACCCAAACAGCTGTCATAACCAATTCGTCATAGTCCACGCAAACAGCTGCCATAGCCTATTCGTCATAGTCCACCCAAACAGCTGTCATAACCCATTCGCCTTAGTCCAGACAAACAGCTGCAATAAACCATTCGTCATAGTCCACCCAAAGAGCTGCCATAACCCATTCATCATAGTCCACCCAAACAGCCGTCATAACCCATTCGCCATAGTCCACCCAAACAGCTGTCATAACCTATTTGTCATAGTCCACCCAAACAGCTGTCATAACCCATTCGTCATAGTCCACCCAAACAGCTGTCATAACCCATTCGCCATAGTCCACCCAAACAGCTGTCATAACCCATTCGCCATAGTCCACCCGAACATCTGTCGTAACCCATTCGCCATAGTCCACCCAAACAGCTGTCATAACCCATTCGGCATAGTCCACCCAAACAGCTGCCAGAACCCATTCATCATAGTCCACCCAAACAGCTGTTGTAACCCATTCGTCATAGTCAACCCAAACAGCTGTCATAACCAATTCGTCATAGTACACCCAAACAGCTGTCATAACCCTTTCGTCTTAGTCCACCCAAACAGCTGTCATAACCCATTCGACATAATCCATCCAAACAGCTGTCATAACCCATTCGTCATAGTCCACCCAAACAGCTGTCATAACCCATTCGCCATAGTCCACGAAAACAGCTGTCATAACCCATTCGTCATAGTCCACCCAAACAGCTGTCATAACCCACTCATCATAGTCCACACAAACAACTGTCGTAACCCATTCGCCATAATCCACCCAAACAGCTGTCATAACCCATTTGTCATAGTTCACCCAAACAGCTGTCATAACCCATTCACCATAGTCCACCCAAACATCTGTCATAACCCATTCGACATAGTCCACCCAAACAACTGTCATAACCCATTCGCCAAAGTCCACCCAAACAGCTGTCATAACCCATTCGTCATAGTCCACCCAAACAGCTGTCATAACCCATTCGTCATAGTCCACCCAAACAGCTGTCATAACCCATTCATCATAGTCCACCCAAACAGCTGTCATAACCCATTCGTCATAGTCCACCCAAACAGCCATCATAACCCATTCGTCATAGTCCTCCCAAACAGCCGTCATAACCCATTCGCCATAGTCCACCCAAACAGCTGTCATAACCCATTCGCCATAGTCCACCCAAACAGCTGTCATAACCCATTCGTCATAGTCCACCCAAACAGCTGTCATAACCCATTCGTCATAGTCCACCCAAACAGCTGTCATAACCCATTCGTCATAGTCCACCCAAACAGCTGTCATAACCCATTCGTCATTGTCCACACAAACAGCTGTCAGAACCCATTCGTCATAGTCCACTCAAACAGCTGTCATAACCCATTCGTCATAGTCCACCCAAACAGCCGTCATAACCCATTCGTCATAGTCCAACCAAACAGCTGTCATAACTCATTCGTCATAGTCCACCCAAACAGCTGTCATAAACCATTCGTCATAGTCCACCCAAACAGCTGTCATAACCCATTCGTCATAGTCCACGCAAACAGCTGTCATAATCCATTTGTCATAGTCCACCCAAACAGCTGTCATAACTCATTCGTCATAGTCCACCCAAACAGCTGTCATAACCCATTCGCCATAGTCCACCTAAACAGCTGTCATAACCCATTCGTCATAGTCCACCCAAACAGCTGTCATAACCCATTCGTCATAGTCCACCCAAACAGCTGTCATAACCCATTCGTCATAGTCCACCCAAACAGCTGTCATAACCCATTCGTCATTGTCCACACAAACAGCTGTCAGAACCCATTCGTCATAGTCCACTCAAACAGCTGTCATAACCCATTCGTCATAGTCCACCCAAACAGCCGTCATAACCCATTCGTCATAGTCCAACCAAACAGCTGTCATAACCCATTCGTCATAGTCCACCCAAACAGCTGTCATAAACCATTCGTCATAGTCCACCCAAACAGCTGTCATAACCCATTCGTCATAGTCCACGCAAACAGCTGTCATAATCCATTTGTCATAGTCCACCCAAACAGCTGTCATAACTCATTCGTCATAGTCCCCCCAAACAGCCGTCATAACCCATTCGTCATAGCCCACCCAAACAGCTGTCATAACCCATTCGTCATAGTCCACGCAAACAGCTGTCATAACCCATTCGTCATAGTTCAAACTACCAGCTGTCATAACCCATTCATCATAGTCCACCCAAACAGCTATCATAACCCATTCGCCATAGTCCACCCAAACAGCTGTCATAACCCATTCGTCATAGTCCACCCAAACAGCTGCCATAACCCATTCGTCATAGTCCACCCAAAGAGATGTCATAACCCATTCGTCATACTCCACCCTACCAGCTGTCATAACCCATTCACCATAGTCCACCCAAACAGCTGTCATAACCCATTCGCCATAGTCCACCCAAACAGCTGTCATAACCCATTCGTCATAGTAGACCCAAACAGCTGTCATAACCCATTCGTCATAGTCCACCCTACCAGCTGTCATAACCCATTCGTCATAGTCCACCCAAACAGCTGTCATAGCCCATTCGTCATAGTCCACCCAAACAGCTGTCATAACCCATTCGTCATAGTCCACCCAAACAGCTGTCATAACCCATTCGTCATAGTCCACCCAAACAGCTGCCATAACCCATTCGTCATAGTCCACCCAAACAGCTGTCATAACCCATTCGTCATAGTCCACCAGAGCAGCTGTCATAACCCATTCGTCATAGTCCACCCAAACAGCTGTCATAACCCATTCGTCATACTCCACCCAAACAGCCGTCATAACCCATTCGTCATAGTCCACCCAAACAGCCGTCATAACCCATTCGCCATAGTCCACCCAAACAGCTGCCATAACCCATTCGTCATAGTCCACACAAACAGCTGCCATAACCCATTCGTCATAGTCCACCCAAACAGCTGTCATAACCCATTCGTCATAGTCCACCCAAACAGCTGTCATTACCCATTCATCATAGTCCACCCAAACAGCTGTCATAACCCATTCGCCATAGTCGACCCAAACAGCTGTCATAACCGATTCGCCATAGTCCACCCAAACAGCTGTCATAACCCATTCGTCATAGACCACCCAAACAGCTGTCATAACCCATTCGTCATAGACCACCCAAACAGCCGTCATAACCCATTCACCATAGTCCACCCAAACAGCTGTCATAACCAATTCGTCATAGTCCACCCAAAGAGCTGTCATAACCCATTCGTCATAGTCCACCCAAACAGCTGTCATAACCCATTCGTCATAGTCCACCCAAACAGCTGTCATAACCCATTCGTCATAGTCCACCCAAACAGCCGCCATAACCCATTCACCATAGTCCACCCAACCAGCTGTCATAACCCATTCGTCATAGTCCACCCAAACAGCTGCCATAACCCATTCGCCATGATCCATCCAAACAGCTGTCATAACCCATTCGTCATAGTCCACCCAAACAGCTGTCATAACCCATTCGTCATAGTCCATCCAAACAGCCGTCATAAGCCATTCGCCATAGTCCACCCAAACAGCTGTCCTAACACATTCGTCATAGTCCACCCAAACAGCCGTCATAACCCATTCGTCATAGTCCACCCAAACAGCTGCCATTACCCTTTCGTCATAGTCCACCCAAACAGCTGTCATAACCCATTCGTCATAGTCCACCCAAACAGCTGCCATAACCCATTCGTCATAGTCCACCCAAACAGCTGTCATAACCCATTCGTCTGTATAATATTATGTTTGGGTGCTATGGATTGTTTTGGTTTTTTTTTTCTTTAAGTTATTATTTTTGTCCTCATTGAAATTTATTTCCAAGCAGTTTGATGGGAATGAGGAATTTGGCCCCATACACCTGCGCTCGTATTTAGAGGCCATGGATTTCATATTTTTTTAAAATGAAAATCATTGTTTAAAAAGCGTAATATTCTTTCAAGTTCCTCTACATTTTAGTTGTTCTTCAGGTGTTTCAGTTGGTGAGTTCCGGCATTCAATATTTTGGTGTTTTGCCTGCGGTGACTCAACTTTAAAAACTACCGTTCAACGAAACATCAAACTTTTCTTTTGAACCTTGGTCAATGGATCCCAATGGCAATAAGTAATCAAATTAATTCCGTCATAATCATATATATTCATCACTCGGGAGTTTATTTTGGCTGTACCTCGTGGAAGTATTCTCCCATTAAATTAGAAATTAGAATGATACATGGACACCAACATCACATCAAAACCTACAGCAATCAGCATTTAGAGGTATCGAAACGCGTTTCTAAGTTAAAAATGTTTTAGTTTATCACGTATTTTTTGCTGAAATTATACAAATTATTTAGATCTAGCAGAGTTTTCACTGCAAACATTCAAAACGTATTTTATAAACCAAAAAAGTTTCTTTCGGAAGGCATCATCCTGTTCTGACAGTAACATGACCGCAGAACCGCCATCTTGTACAGAAAGAAATAGGAATGATGGTAACAACAGTCGGTTTAGTCTCACTCAGCCAACCTTTTAATTTTTCCTAACTAGAGTCGTATAGGTGTTAGGTTGGCTGAACGCTACTATTAATTAAGAGAAGAAGGTATAGTCTGTATCAAAGATTTTGTTCAGTTTGGTTACAAACGAAAGAAAAATCCACAGTATGTGGATATTTCTTTTGCTCGATATGAAATTCAGCTTGTTATACCGACACAGAATATACAGGATACATACAAGTCCATATGAATGATATGATTTCCGATATTCAGTAAAATTGAGAGGATATAATAAAAAATACCATTAATAATATAGAAAACACATGTGAAACAAAAATTAATCTAATTTTGACAATTGCGATGCTTGATCGGCATGGTCTATGACATTCAATTCCCCTCTCTCTAACCTAGATTTGAGAACTGTTAGGCGGTTGTCTATGGTCCTGCATGTACTTTCTTCGTTTTCGTGTTTGTTTTCCCCTTGTTTCCAACTGCATGATCTGGGCTTCATTTGTTGACTGTATACCCTTCAACATCTTGACAAATGAATAAATGTTTGGATGTGCTGCTGTGCATAATTTTTTCACTTTACTGTGCCACCCTTCTGCATTATTTGTAGTGCGCGGGCCCTCGTTCTCATAATGGTTCCATCTTGAGAGAGGGATGCCCACCACCCAGTATTCCGTAACATAGTCGATGAAACGACTAACATCAGTCACAAATTCATCTGCATCTTCAAGTGCATTTAACCAAACATCTCACACCTTCTCGAGTAACACTAAAGGTAACACAGCAGCAACCTCCATGAATTAAATAATATCCACCCTACCGTTATCTAAAAACTCAACATTTACTTGCGCAGCAGTCATGATTACTGACTCATTTGGGTAATGGTGGGCTCCAGATATACTGGATAACGTCAGCAAAACCAACAAGTGAAAGTCATTTGAGAATAGCTTTCTCGATACAGACTGCTGTGATATGCTAAAAAATAAGCAAACACTTAATTTGATTGAAGTTTACCAAACTTAACAAATGTGAGAACAAACTATAGCGTTAATTATGAAGGTGTGAAGGAAAAAAGGTTGGCTAGATGCTACTAATTAACTGTTAGAAATTGGCTGGATGCGACTCGTTTTTTAAAAAGGTTGGCTGAGTGAGACGTCACCCAACAGTCATCAAAAAATTGAATTTTTGCATAATTTCTATTTCTTAGTTTTTCTTGCCGGAAACATGAACTTTCTGGAGGGAAATGTCAGGTTCAACGTTTTCATATTTGCGAAGTGCAATCTACCCTCAAACTTTAATTTTATAGCCGGAATATGTTGATCAAATTAAGCCTTGTTTTTACGGACTTGAGATTACATAAACCCAATGACGTGTCGTCCTTTTTTTCTAAAACCAACGCTTGCAAATTTAAACAAAGATATTTCATTATCAAACTACAATTTGGACCACAACAGTTAAATATTTGACTATGTGACCCGTCTAATATATTAGGAAGACCGATTTCGGTCGCCCTATATTGGTAGTCTCCCTTAGCCTGTTTTTTAGGTATAAACGGTTTACTTAACCATTTAAAACCGAGAGGCCGTTTTTCCGACCTAGGAATATGATACATCATAATTTTATTAAGTAGGGTATCTGTTAACTGGGGGCGCGGTGGCTCAGTAAGTAGAGGTGCAGGCTGCAAGTCGAGAGGTCCTCGGTTCGAATCCCATCTGCGGCAACCGCGTTGTGTCCTTGGGCAAGACACTTCACCCCCATTGCCCATGTGGGGGCACGATGACGCCGTGTACTAAGGCGTACTGCACGTCGATGGTACGCATGTCTTCAACCAATCTAACCCTGCCTGTGCTGCAGTGCGGAGTTACGATGTTGGGGAGCTGGCAGCTGCTCGTCGTTGCTCGGTGGTTCTCTCCGGGTACTCCGGCTTCCTCCACCCGTAAAACTGTCACGGTCATGATTAGCCATGGTGCATAAATATGTGACCTTAAACATCAATAAATAATAATAATATCTGTTAAGTGAATGTGTGATGTTGACCGATCAATATTTTCAACGTGCAGCCCAAAAGGCTGCACGTTGAAAATGTTGATTGGTCTACCCCCAAATAATGACGCTTCCAATTGCTGCCATTGAGCTGACATGAAAGATATCATTAATGTTCGAAAAGTTAAGTATATATTGTCAAAATATATCATATAAAAGTATACTATAAACACAGTTTTGTTTTTCGATGACTGAAGAATAACAATATAAAAGGCCAAGTCACTCAGAACTAGTCGTTTATTGTTGACTTGTGCTATTCTGTCACATTTGGTGTTATATTCCCGAATATAATTAAACGGTCCAATATTTTACTAGAAAGATAATGTTAATTTCTTTACAAACGAACAGGTACCCACCACGGAACACGGAATATTCTCATCACATTAAAGCGAAACAGGAACGTTCATTTTACGCGTTTCTGCCCCTCAGCACAGATGGAAACCAATTCAGTACCATTGACATATTTTTCAAACTTTCAATCTTTATTACTGTGAGGCACAATCTATCTAATTTACAGACCTCAGCTCAAATACACTACAAATAGACAGAACTGTTGATGTTGGTTTTGCAGAGATTGGACCTCTCCGCGATGAGAATGAGTTCCTAAAATTGCAAAAGAATAAGAGAATTTATTAAATATATAAATTATTAAAAACAAAACTCTAGCTCTCAGGATATATTCTTTATTGGGGATAATGCAAGTGAACGCAAAATGCATCACAGTTATGTGCCTAGTGTGGTATTTGATAACGTACCCGATATATACTCTTCAAATAAAGAAACTATACATCGAAATCCCACTGAACAATACATGTTTAAAATTGAAGATGGTGAAAAGATTTTGAAATATATGTTATGAATTGTAATCAAATCCTGAAATGTTTGGGTAGATGGGACCGAATTTCTCCCAAATACACGGAGAATTGAAAACATAACGCTCTGATGACCTAAGGTACAATTTGAGAAATGACGTGACGATGGACGTGCCCGAGTGTATAGACGTCGGATCGAACGTTACGCCAATAACTGTGCACGTAAAGTCGATCGGTTTGGTGGTGGTAGTGTTATAGCGTGGGCTGGCATTAACCATGCTGCCTGGACAACACCTGTTAGAGTGGAGGGTAATCTAACCGGTAGCGTTACAGGGATGAAATCCTATCACGTCACATTCTCTGAGCATTCATTCAATGTCAACCTCTTTCAGCATGGCACTACTCGACCAGATGTTGTGCGCCTTTGCAAAGCATTTCTTCAACAAAACAATATTACTACTCTCCCCTGACTCTTCATCTGGTACAGAAAAGAAAAAGAACACTGTGGATTGTGAAATACAAATCAAACAGGAATTAGAGCATAACGAGTGCCACATATACTACCATGAAACATCCTTCTCTGGAGGAAGGCAATCGCCCAGAAAAAAAAACCTGTATTCTTTGATTGTGAAATAGTGGAAATCTGTGTCCGACGTCTAATTAGTGCATACATGTACCTCCCCAGGAAGGGATATGGGATCTTATTTCCAAATGAAATAAAATACTGCATTTTGGTTGGCTGGGAGGTACGGCGTAACTTGCAATCCACAGTAGCTTTTTTACACCGTGGTTAACCACAGTGTAAAACAAGAATACACAACAGCAGGCAATATGGCTAAAAAGTGCCTATTTTTAATTATTAATTCATACCTTCTGGTCTGTTATATTAGAACAAAAATAAAAATACAGGAAATTTAATATTTATGCGCAATAAAATATTACAGATATAGATGTCATAGGAACTGGCTCAGTGAGCCAGTTCCAATGACATCCATATTTGTCTGGTTTTATTAAGAAACTTGCAAAGTACAATTTTTCTCTCAGTTTTTTCCCACAGTTTAGGTTACAATATTGAGTACACGAAAATTCTTGTAAATAAATCCGTTATTCCTATGTTTTCCGGGGTATATGGGAATTTACACCGGTTTGGGAAATCATACACCCTGAGGCAAAGCCGAAGGGTATATGACTTTCCAACCCGGTGTAAATTCCCATACACCCTGGAAAACACAAAGATAACTAATATTATCCAATGGTAGTATTCATAAAGAGCCGAAATTATGGATTACCACAAAAAAGGACTCTTGCACTAAGAAAGCCAAGAGTGCGCGCAACAGTAAGTTTGACGGGTAAACAAAGGATGGAAAAAAGTTCGGATACATAACTGATGTTGAAAAGGTAATACGTATTTTATCATTAAATCGGGTGATTGCGCCCTAAAAGGTTGGAGGAAAAATAGAATCTCAAAACCCAGTGAAAAATAAAATTAGACGTGAACAAATTTGATCAATAAGCTTGCACACTTCATTGGCTTCAGTTGTGCCAAAAATGTGGATGTTGACATCGAGAGCACTCGCGTTGAACTGATTAACCTTTCTCAGGTAACAATATACCTGTATCCCATCTGACCCATCCTCGTCTCTGATTGGCCATTCTATGACCTCACCATGCAGGTGGACGCAACACTAAGACAACTCTTTCCCGCTATTACTAACGAACCGCGGGAAATAAAAGATCTTAGCTAAGCTAGCTAAAAATAAATGTTAAAAATGGAAAACGAGGTATTTATGCAAATAGTGAGTATTTATTTTGCTCTTTTGAACAAACAGAGTTTGTGCCAAGCGAAAAATCCAATACTGTAGAATAATACTGCGTTTACAACCTAAGCTTCTGAGTAACATTTAGTCTCTTTTCTAAGGAATCCTGAATATATCCGTCTTTACTATATCCACCGGCCATGCCTCATGGTCAGAAACATTGGCTCCAATAGCCCTCAATAAATGTAGACCTAATTTCAAGCCAGGAGCGACTAATTTAAATCTGGAAAAATACACTCCCTGGCCCTACAGTGCAAAAAATATAGGTTCTCTTTAGAACCAAAACTGGTTCTAATCTTGTCCCTGAGATGGAACCAGTTCTGTTTAAACAGTATTTATTTCAAATCAAATAAATTTATAAAGATTAACATTAAATATTAACAGCATTAAACATAAATTGAGGGGGTTTCAGTCGTAAGTTTAGAGCTTATGCGAGGTTGTCTCAAATCATTATAAAGCAAAGGAGATATGAACAGTTGGCATATCGAAGCAGTTTTGGTTCTATACAGAACCAAAACCAGTTCGATATGTCAGCTGTTCATATCTCCTTTGTTTCAAGATGTTTGGCGACTGCGTTGAATAAGCTCCAAATTTACTGCTGAATCTACTTCCGTTCATTTAATATTCTGTTAAAACTGAATGCTAATCTTGGTAAATTTATTTGATTTGAAATAAATACTGTTTAAACAGAACTGGTTCAATATCAGGGACAAGATTAGAACCAGTTTTGGTTCTAAAGAGAACCTATATTTTTTGCAGTGTACTGTAACTGAGCGGTTTGTTTTTGTAAATGAGCTTTCATGTACTACCCAATCTGAAACATGATCGAAGCAAATATTCATCACTCTCAGAAGTTAAACGTGCTAAGGACTATTAGTTACCCCGTGTCTGATCACGTGGTACGGGTTGTTACCTACCCGAATCCAGCCGTATCTCATGAGGCCTAAGGCCGAATGGGATACGGCTGGCTTCGGATAGGTAAAAACCCGTACCACGTGATCAGTCACGGGGTAACGAATTTATCTATTGACTTTCCATTTTAGAAGTACAATCTATTCCATGTGTGAATACACACAGCATGAGATCTTTTATCTTCCATTGTTGAGCCATACAGGTTTCTGTGGAATTTTTGTGCAAAAGAGTTTTTGTGAAAATATGCCGATATGACTAGTATAAAAAAATTATTGAATTTCTTTTTTTCTTTTTTTGTCTCAAAAACATAGCTTATGAACCCCACATTAGAGGGTACTCGACAAGCTCATTCCAATAAGGGGTCATGAGCTATATTTTGGAGATAAAAAATTAAAATATAATACATGTACACTGAAAAACTGGAATGACGCGACTTCTACGGGGTATGGACAATTTGTACATTTCGGAACGAGGCTTCCACTGGGTATGGGAAATTCGTCAGTGGCTGGGCGGATGTATCGTGGGTTTCAATGAATATGGTCTCATACCACGTATCTATCAACCAATCAAATAAAAAAAATCACTTTAGTCAATAGATAAATGTACTTTCTGATCATGACATGTGGGCAAGCCGAAGTAACGTCTTTAGAAATAAGTAAATTGTTCCCAATCTCATATTGGGCTGTTTTACCCTTTCGGACACACACACACATTTGTAATCCGAATGAAATATAATACCAGAACAATGAAAAGCGCTCATCTCGTCGAAACAAAGGACGCCAGTATACGCAATAACAATATGCACAAGTTTCAAATGATAAGACGATCAGAACATTCCGTATAAATGTCACAAAATTCGATTAGCGATTCGGATGAAATGATGTCTTTTTTGATAACTTTGGTCGATTTGAGTTTTGTAGAAGCTTCGAATAAGTTTTTCACACGTGCGGTGTTTGTAGGATCTGTCTGGTCATTTTGTTCGTAAACACATCATATAGAATATACAACAGATAAAATAACGTTATGTGACACTTTCACGTCTAACAAATTAGTGAGATAAACAGTATTTATTTATATTTATTTATTTGTTGGTGTTTAGGGTCACATATTTCTGCACAATGGCTAATCATGACCACGACAGTTTAACGGGTGGGGGAAGCCGGAGTACCCGGAGAGAACCACAGTGCAACTGTTAGACTCCCAAACATACGAACTTCACACAAGCAGGGTTAGCATTGGTGAAGACAAGTGCACCATTGACGTGCGGTGCGCCTTATTACACAACGCCACCGTGCCCCCGTGTGGGCAATAGGGGCGGAGTGTTTTGCCCATGGACAAAACGTGGTTGCCGCAGGTGGGATTACAGCCTGCACCTCAACTTATTGTGCCACAGTAAACAGTAACATGAATGGTCTGAGCAGGCATAGATACGAAACCTGACTGTTTACAGAATTCCTGCCAACGCTTTTTGAAACTAGAATAATACTTTTTACGGTGTTGTTACTTCTGGCACTCATTGAGTAAGAAGACATTTGCTCCGCCAAACCTTCGATGTCAGTAGTAGGAGAGCGATGGATCATGCTCCATTGGGGGACCCCGGGGGGCGGAAGTGACGTCATGTCACGTGACCCTTCCTGTCGCGCCATGTGGTAACCCGCGTGAGCGGCCATCTTGTGACGTAATCTCCATAGTAACACGTGGTGTGATGGCGCATGCGCAGCGCGTGTTGTTAGGGTGATACGTGTTTCCGTCGTCCATTTTGTATACTGGGGGCCGCCATCTTGGTTCTATGGTAGCACGTGGTTGCTATGTGACCCAAAACCTTCTAACAAGACAGGGGTATGTTCGGTGGGTATGTTCCTTTCTACAAGAGTAGTTTCTCGAATTACCACAAGCTACCCGACAAGTTTTATTACTTCGAATTCTTTGAGAATTCTCTGCTTCTATCTATATATACAATAGTTTTCGCCTATCTGGTCATGTTCCTTTGTTCTAGAGTATACTTCAGTAGCGTAGAAGCGCCTATTAGTTGGAACAGCTTTGCTTATTATTACTATATTTAGCTATTCTGGTCTATTCTTGTTAGTTCTGACCCTATTCCGAGTACTCTTGTTGCTTCATTTATCTAGATCATTTATATAGATTATAACTAACCAATCAGATTGCTTGATTTCTCATAATCTGTATGCAGAGTTATCTCCCCTTATAACAACGAAGTCGTATCCGATTCTCATCACCTCTATATCCAATGGCCATATCCTATGGAATCCCATTTTGGGAAACACCCGTGGCTATGGAATCCCTTTTTTGTCGCATGATGCCATCAGGGCTATGTAATAGCCCTCAACGAGGCCTCATTTATTATCCCTCATAGCCTCATTGAATTTTGAGGTCATGAGGGCCATGAAAAATCACTCAATGAGGTATAATTTATTACGACACTTAGCCTCATTTCGGTATTTAACAGGTATATCCTATGGAATCCCATTTTGGGAAACACCCGCGGCTATGGAATCACTTTTTGTCGTATGAGGCCACGAGGGCTATGTAAAAGCCCTTAATGAGGCCTCATTTATTATCCCTCATAGCCTCATTGAATTTATAGCAAAATGTCAAATGCTTGCACAAAAACTCGAATTACCCTTTTTTGGACAACAAATTGGCCAAGAAGGAGCGGATTCCCGTTTTGGAACAACCAATGTACCCTTGGCTCCCTCCTCTTGCATCTTCCCTAAACCCTTTCTGGGCCTCAACCTACACCTCATTTGGTTGTGGATGGTAAGGTTTTCGTTTGGGAGGCAAACGAGTAACACTTTACATAACGCAGAGGGAAGGCGACGGCTTCAGTAAGCTCATCACAGTTGAAGATCATAATCACACGCAATGTTTGTGTTGTAGAATTTGTACAAATAATGCAAACTGAATGTCCATTTATCTGAGCAGCAATAGTGAGTTAATCAGTGTGTGTTAGATCAATGCTTTAGTTGAGAGAATTTTGTCATAAATCTAGTTATATTCAATACATACATATAGTTATAAAGATGTTAAGAGGTTGTAGTTAAGGTTTAATATATTCCCGGATTTTTTAGGAACCGGGAACGGGTATGAACTTACTCTCAGAACCGGGAACCGGGAAATTTCCCTGGTGATATCAAGCAAATTTACCAGGGTAACATGACGCATTTATTTTAATGATAATAAGCATATTTCATTGGTAATCTCCAAACGGAAAAGTTCTTTTCCTAAGATAAGTATGAAAACCCAAACATGCTCAATCTTGTCTTTATTTTTTTATCACCTCTGCCTTTTCCAACACCCTCTTCACTGCCGTCACCAGTCACAATAAGTGAATACCTTCGGAAATATCTTGTTTTGCCCTTTTCCCTTTGGAACACCGATGTTTCTCTCGGCATCCCGCAATCTATCAATGACATTAACAATGAAAGGGAACTGGTCTTCACAGCTTTTACGTTCAACCCTTTACCTAACGAATCGCCCACATCCACCCGGGTAATATGCAAATTCAACAGTTGAAAAAATATTATTTTTTGAAAAATTACAACAAAACTATATCATGGGACCCATCGTTGGAACGAGCTCGTTCCATCGAGGGGTCACATGATATGGTTTTGTTAAAAAATTTTGAAAAATTTAAAAAAATGATATTTAAAAAAATTAATTTTGATATCGTTTGCGTTGGGTTAAGGGTTAAAACTGTAACCGTCATTAGGCGGCGGTTACACGATAGTACGTCATGCATCCGATATCTGATACGACTGTCGTATACGTCATCGGATAGAAATGAAAACTATAGCTTTCCGCTGGTGTGGTTAAACCTACGTGTAGTATACAACAGGTCGCTCCTGTCCGTCCAAATAAAAAGGAACATACTCCATTTTTTGACGGACCGAATCCAATCGTATACGATTTTTCCAATATTTTGAAGGTCAAAGTATCAAAAATCATACAGTTATGCACGTGCTACGTCATTTTCTTCTGATTCCTGTAAGTTCTGTGTAGAAGGCAGGTGCGCATCTTTGTTGCTGGTGTGGTATATTTTCCCCAGCAGGATAATTAATGTAGACGATTAATTTTCAAATGGTTTAACGCCTGCATCACTGCCGACCCAAATATTTTGATTTTTTTATTCAAATTTTTAGTGAAAATTAAGATAATGTTATAAAATCATAGCAAAGTTTCCCCTTCCCAATATACAGAGGTTCAACCATGACTTGGCCCCATTTTCATGATATTTCAATTTATACTTGCTCCTTAAGGAGAGCTTTGATGCCATGGAAGCGTACATATAGTGTGACCATGCAACGATAGGAATCGTAGAGAAATACGTGTACTATAGACGGATTAAAACATCGTATGCAATGATGTGACCGCCACCTTACAGACAAAAGTTTGGTTAATCGTCGTTAGGCCGCGGTCACACCATCGCATACGATGTTCTAGCCCGTGTATCGTACACGTATTTCACTGCGATTCGCATCGTTGCATGACCATAATATGTGTACGTTTCCATGGCGTCAAAGCTCTCCGTAAGGAGCACTTATAAATTGAAATATCATGAAAATGGGGACAAGTGTAATGATTTTCTCGTGTCTTTATCGGTTACTTAACAATTGTTTCATCTTTTGCGTTTTTGCCATTGTAATATATTGGTAATATATTGGATATTGCTATATAGGTTGACTTAGACAGAGCTGAAAATACAGTTGGTAAATTGCCATAACTTTTAAAATGCTAATGATTTACTTTAGAATGTTATATTAATAGGTAGAAAATGTAATTCTAGAAAATACAATTGTGAAAGTTTTATAGTATTGGCTCCTGGTGATCGTCTGGAGGAAACGTTTTTTTTTTTTTTTTTTGGGGGGGGGGGGGGGTAGGGGTTAACGACACATTAACAGCCAGGGTCATATCATATCGGTGACAGTTTTACGGATGGAGGAAGTCGGGGGTACCAGGAGAGAACTACCGAGCAACGACGAGCAGCTGTCAGCTCTCCAACTCTGAACTCTGCGCCGCGGCACAGGCAGGTTATAATGGTTGAAGACATGCGCACCTTCGACGTGCAGTACGCCTTAGTACACAACGTCATTGTGCCCCCATGTAGGCAATCGGGGTTACCTGCCTTGCCCAAGGACACAACGCGGGGGGGGGGCGAATCATTCCTTGAAATGGTCACCCATCCAACTACTAACCGCGCTCGACGTTGCTTAACTTCGGTGATCTGACGAGAACCGGTTACCACCACACCACCACGCCCCCTTTCACTTCTCATAAATGAACAGGCTACTTGAGAACAAAACTGTTTTATCCTGACGGAATCGACCTTCTGTGAACGTTTTTTTCGAACTTCGCTCTCCACGATCTGTATTTGATAATTAATTCATCGAATGGGAATTATTAATGTCACTTTCGTCATTAATATTCACTTGTTAGCATATAGCAACATATTGGTAACTGATAACAAACACCCTTCTGATCGTGCCACTTCATCCATTGAATCAGAACGATAATTTTCTTAAATTATTCATCAATTAGTGTAACACATTGTACCAAAATCTTTATAAAAGTCGAAGTCCAGGGATTGTCTCTTCAGCAGAGATTCATCGACCAAATAAGGTAAGTTTAGATAGTATAAACTATTCGTTTACAGAAGCTTTTCTTGTTTTTATATCATATATAATCTATTGCTACAGGACCGATTATGTATAACAGAACTAAATATTTTCCCATAGGCGACCATTATAACGTTCAGGTGGAAAAAATATGATCGCATCACTTTAATTTTGGCATTCAAATATCTCTGTCAAGTATAGCCCTTCAGACAACTTTTTCTGATCTGAAAACAGGGGGTCATGCAACAAATAAGAGAGAAAAACTGACACAAAGGGAAGTACCGGTCACGTGCACATATATTTACCTACAAAAAACACACAAAAAGTAAATTGTATTTTTCAGGTCCAAAAGTCATCAAATCACCCTCTTTTTTATCAGGAATACTTAACAATAATACAAGATGTCAATAGAATGTTTCAAACTTTTATTGAAACAATGGATTTTCCCAAGGCTGTTTATTTTTAGAGATTGCGTCATTTCCGAGTGCAGGCGGTTCACTCTAATTTCAATATTTAGTTCCGCGATACCATTACCAATCGCCAAGCCTGATGGTTTTAAAACTAAATAAACACAATTTGTGTACAGTCTTCGCTGCTTAAGATCTTAGCCCGATTGAATACGGTTCGGAAGAGAACCCTGGCAACTGTATTCTAAGTTACGCTCTAAAGTCAGTTTGGTTAGAAATCAACCCAAATCAACTGCGTTGGGTGAATATGAACCCAATCGGGTTCATATTCACTCAACCTAGTGGGTTTGGGTTCATTTTTAACCCAACCGATTTTATAGTGTATTTTGCACTACAACAGGAACGCAATGTATACTACAGTTGGCGTGATAAATATGTTCAGATGCATTTAATGTCTCATTCTTGTACAATACTGGGAAAGTGTGTGTGATGATATGCATGACCTTGACTTATGACACCGCAATGCACGCCGGATTTTCATCTCCAGAAATATTGAAAACCTTTTTCAAAAATCATTCGGTGATTGCGAGGTGTCAAAGATTTCAAAATGATCGAGACAAATGTTTTTTTAAGCATTTTCTATTTAAAGCAACACTCCACTCCTCCCACCCAACCCCAAGATGGTGCAGAGGGAAACGCCTCTATCCGGGTCCAACGAGTGTTCCACCACTTTACAGAGATCAGCAGAACACCTCAAGAGTGTATATAATGCCTTTGAAAAACACTTCAAGAGTAGCACATTAGCCAACACATCTATTCTTTATAGCCACCATCCTAACCTTTGCTTTGCTCGTTTGGTATTTGGTTCTAAATATCTGCTCTGGCTTAATACTTGAAGGGGTTTTAGGCTTAATAGGACACATTCGATTTTTTCCAAATGTTCAATTGAGAGGGCATTTTCTGCTCTTATTGTGATTAGCGGTACTCGTTAGAACAGCTAAGACTAAAATGCCACCTTAACCCTTCGCAGATCCCAACAAATCAGTACCAAGGTTGGTGTACCCATGTTAGATGCCCCCCCCCCCCACCTCCTCCCTGTTATCGCACACATTTCCTGTCTGCGTATCTGATGTTTCACCATTGTTATGTCTAAACTGATTTATGCAGTACAAATGAACTCCTGTCGTTCCATCAAGTGGACATTTTTCGAATCATGACAAGGAATTGGCGAATTGCTGATATTCTTAAAAACTCTACTATGTTCCTGATTTAGACACAATGCATAATTTATACTCATAATAGTACAGAAAGCAATCAGTTCATGTAGATACAGTTTTCGATGGACAGAACGCTGGAATATTTCCACATTTGTATCTAAAATAAAATAATACGCCATCCCTGTAACCAGTAATACAATAAAAGAATAATTTGGTGATCATAAAACCTTCTAAATGATGTACAAGCATGCATATTGTCATGTATGCTATCACATAAGTGCGCTTCATGTAGGTTTGGAATCTAAATTTGACAGTAAAATAACAAATTTAGCACATCTGTTATAAATTGTCCATTATGTTACCGAACTCGTCAACCTGTTACAACTTTTCTCAGACCAAAAACAAAAAACAGCACATTAGACCAAGAACCATTTGATCAATAAGCAGGGACGTGGCTAGAGGTTTCCGATTGAGGGTGTAGCGAAGTAAATTTCCAATTAGGGGGAGGGACCGAGGGGGGAGACCCTTCCCGATCCCTCCCCCTAGCTGGAAATTCAATACCGAGAAAAATTTTGAAAATGAAGCCATGAAAGGGTGCATGAAATTGATTCTAGTAACACGTTTATGATAGAATTATCAGGTTATTATTGGGAATTGAAAATGTGCTAAACAAATGTTCATGCTTAGAACAATTCACACTGTCCTAAAATTAAATCCGATCTTATGCAGGAATGATCAATTTTCGATGTTTCGTCATATTGTAACTGTGAATGATGGAATTAACTTAGGATAACGATTTTACATGATGTGATTTTCTTGATGTGCATTTCGAGGATTTGTTTTAATACGATAAGTGAACGTACTATAGAAATCTCGTACTGATTAACATTATGCATACTCATGAAGCCCAATATTGCATACACTGTAGTTGTAAATAGCAACAGTTAGAATTTTTGTCGATTGGAAACTGAGTTGGATTTTGGGAAGTAAAGGAGACATCAGCATCTCCAAAGAAGCTCTAAAATCCAGATATATGGAATTTCCAACTACTCATGACTTGCCCTCCGTATTTCCAACTATAAGACATTTTTGGTCAGGATTGGGGGTAACACCCCCCACCCCCACACCCCCTGTCGCCATGTCCCTGTCAACAAGCAAATAATTAGATCGGAATCGATGGCATCAGAACAGTCATGGAATTGACATTGATTTTGTTTTCTGTTTTGCTCCTCTTGTTATCAACATGTTCAATATTGTTACCATTTTCAACGTGACAACAGGAACTGTAATATGGGGTCATTTGGAGGTTTTGACGCTGACTCGTCTAAATGTGGTTTCAGATGAATCAAAATGTATATGTGGTCCCCTAGAGTTTACCTTAAAGGAGGAGAGCATTTGGTTAATAATAACGCTCAAAACCTATAGATACACTTTAAAATCAGTTTGGTTATTTATATTTATTTATTTATTTATTGGAGCTTAACGAGACTTTTGACAGCCAGTGTCACCTCGTGTCGGACAGTCTTACGGGTAGAGGAAGCCGGAGTACCCAGAGAGAACCACCGAGCAACGACGAGAACCATCGAGCAGCCGCGAGCAACTGTCAGGCTCCTCAACATACTAACTCCACACAAGCAGGGTTAAAGCTGGTTGAAGACAAGTGCACCATCGACGTGCAGTACGTTTTAGTACACAACGCCACCGTGCCCCCACATGGGCAATGGGGGTGAAGTGTCTTGCAGAAGGACACAACACGGTTGCCACAGGTGAGATGCGAACCGAGGACCTCTCGGCTTGCAACCTGCACTGCTACCAACAGAGCCACCGCGCCCCCAATCAGTTTGGTTAAAAGTCAGCCTAAATATTCTGGGTTGAGTGAACATGAACCCAGGTGGAATGATTTTTAACCCAATTGATTTTTGAGTGTATGATAACAGTAACTGTTGGAGTTTGCTGGAAATGTACTAACGTACTTAGTTATGTTCAGAGACATGGACAAATCAATCTCTTTTCTTCGCAGCCATATTTATGATTGGGTGGAATCGGCTACCAGTTACACTTACTTATTCGTCCAACTCAAACCTTGTGTATTCTACGATTTGCTCTTTCGGAACCGTAAGAACAATGTTCAGATGCAGCCCAGTCGATCAGCCTCGAAACTGAACTGAAACATAATTAGCACAGTAAGATGACTTTTCTCCTGAAAGTTGGTAATTGAGGCATGCCTTTTGTCGTCAACAAGCACCTGGAATATCTTGGAGCCGTAGTTCTACGACCTGTGACAAGTCAACCGCATCCCGACATATTATTTATTTATTTATTTATTTATTTATTTATTTATTTATTTATTTATTTATTTATTTATTTATTGGTGTTTAAGGTCACATACTTCTGCACAATGGCTAATCGTGACCACAACTTGGAGTTAAAGCCAAGGTCAGTCACTCGTTTTTACCCCATTATGCCTATTTTAGAGGACTCGCACCCCAAGCATTACTTACTGGGTCCTATTGTACCAGTGAAACAGAGCTTGCTTACCAGAGTAAACAAGCACTGCTTCACTTCAAGAGGTTCCCGCGGGGGGATCCCGACGTAAAGCTGAAGGCTTATAAATTTCACTGTTTAAAGTTTTTTTCTTCAGACAAAATGTGATATACAATGAATATTCATGTTTTTGTTGACAAAATATCATATCAGGACATATTCATTCAAATTAAATAAAACATTTTCAATCATATTTTTATAAATATCTAACAGCTGATGGAAAAAAATCTGTAACTACAGTCCACGACCATAAATTATCTTCGATGTGATGTTAAGCAGCCCAATGAAAGAATGAACTTTGCGATTTTTTGTTTTCGAGACCTATATGGGAGGGTGTTATGGGTACAGAGAGACTCTGAGCCCTATATGCTTGTGTGGTTTAATTATTACAGAACGTCTCTATTAACAGAAAGTACATTTGCCCAATTAGATGTAAATTGTAGTCTTTAGTACGATACGACACGATGTGACCAAGGCAGTCGAAAGTGTCGTTAAACCCCAATAAATGAATAAATGGAGCGATACCATCCCGAAGCATGGTGTGGAAAGGGTTAATTTGACATATCAACTAGAGGTGGGCGATATACCGAACTGTATCGGTATTACTATCATACCGAAATACCGAACCGAGGGTGGAAGAAATTACCTGAAAAATTCGGTACTGGGAAAATCCCTCATAAACGTTTAATTTGTGCAGTGCCACTTGCAGTTTTACTTGCCTTGAAAAAGATGTCGGAAGCAAGAAGTCAATGGGCACAATTTTCCACGCGTTCAGACAGGTACTGCCCCCTCCTCCCAACCCCACCCCCTCCCCCGCACCCCTCATAAACGTCCAATTCAAAGAAATCCAAAATTGGCTACTGCTGCTCTAAAACGAAAATAGGTAAGTTGTTGCACTGTAAACAATGACGGAACACGTAACTGCCATGGTAACTAAGTAGAAAATCACACTCTAATCCAAACTTTCTACATAGAATGGGAATAAATAAATAAAAAACAAATATAAAATGTTACTGTTAATTAAAAAAACTGAAAAACACATGAGACTTCGAGCGTTCAAATTTTGTGAATGGTGGATTCTGCCTCTCACCAAAAGCTGTTAATAGACAATTGAACAGGCAAATAACATTGTCCACTGTTGGGGCAGCAAAACCAATTGCCTGAACGCACACGCGCATGTCGCAGAGACACACAGATACACACGCAGAGATAGTCACGCACGCAAACATTCACAAGTGGTTGGGATGACTTGGCCACCTGATGAGGAAATGCTTATAAGGGGTGGGGGAGTACTAGTGGGTACTAGTGGGAGTGAGAGATATACAGAGGATATGGAATGAGTGTTTTTCTCATATAATATTTATGAAATGAGACTAAGAATTTTCCGTTTTGGCGAGCATCTGGCGAGCCCAAACGGAAAATTCGGACGAGTTTCATAAATATTATATGAGAAAAACACTCATTTCATATTCTATTTATCATATGACACACACGCACAAATTAGCCACTTAGTATGACTTTTTAACCCATCACCTAACTTGAGTTGCAGACGGCACTTGGAAAAAAACATCCTCGTATAACTAAACATTTTCATTTTTGGCTTCCAAAACATAGGTTATGACCCCTCATTGGAACGAGAGCGCACGCTAGTTCCAATGAGGGGTCATAACCTATGTTTTGGAAGCAAAAAGTGAAAATATAAAAAAAAAATGAATGACGTTTTTCTTGTAGGTAAAAGATTAATACAATATAACCCACCCTAACTAGGACAGATAACGTAAATTCTCCACACTAAAATTATGCAAATGTGACCCAGTTGTATTTTGTTTAGCCAATCAAATTGTCCCGTTTTGAAATTGACCAATGAAATCTCCCAACTCCAATTATGCAAATTATGAAAATTTGGCCCAGTTGTATTTTGTTCAGCCAATCAAATTGTCTAGTTTTGAAATTGACCAATGAAAATGATTAAAGGCTTTATTTATCACTGATTAATATGAAAACAAAATATGTAATGTTTTAAAGTGGACAAAACGGACGAGTCATATGAAAAATTCTGTTATGGCCATTTGTTCCGTGGGGGCCAGGACGTTTGCATTATAGATCCCATTTCTAAAGGCGTCGTGTGACATCAACTAATAATAAACTTAGAGATCCCTACCCCCAAGAATGTCACAAATGTACTTTGAAAGAAAGGTGTATGTACCGGTGACGGAATCTCATTATCAATCCGGAAGGGAATATTTTAAACCAAATTTAAGTGATATATTGCAAACTGAAAGGCACAGGCACATAGTCACACATACCCAACCCCCACCCCGCCCCAGACACACATAAACAGACTACAGTCAGCCATATGTGAACTGATTTTAAATGAAATGAATCAAAAAAGATCTACGGTGATACATTTGGCCTGTTAAAGCTTGTTTAGTATCGTAGTATGAACACAGTGGGTGATTGCTCATACCAAATTAAACAAGGTTCAAAGGGTCCAATGTGACATTTTGGTTTATTAAAAACACATTGATATAGATACCGTACCGAAACCGAAATCTGGTAGAAAAAATACAGATATCGAACCAAAAATACCGCCCATCTCTAATCATTATGTGTTTGTTGTATTTATTATGTTTTTTATTACTATTATGTTTGTATATCTGTAAAAAGCGCAGATACCTGTCAACTTTATAATAATAACAGTAAGAAATAATAATGCAATGTTAACTTCTAGAATCCACCGCAGTGCTCTCTGACTTACATTATTACCCCGTATCACAGGTGTTCACACCCTTTGTTCATTCTATGAGATTCTCAGCTCAACACAACGAAGCATAAGACGGGCTCACAAGGCAAGCACCTTAACAGGCCTTCAATTTACACCTAGGTACGATGAGGATAGCGTAGTACTGGTGAACGTTCCCAACGTCCACAGCTGGCATGTGATGCAACGTCGCAGAAACACACACTCAAACTTTGCTGATAGCACACAACCACCACTTGGGGAAGCACCCGAATCAATCGCCGAATGGTCACCCATCCAAGTATTAACCGGGCTCGACGTTGCTTAACTTCGGTGATCTAACGAGAACCGGTCTCGCTTCGCCAGTGCTCCCCTATATAGCTATATTTGTAAAAATTCTGAAAATTTATCTGAATTAACACTTTACCTAACATCTTAAGCAGACGACACTTGCAAAAAATTCTTGAATAACTAATTTTTTTCATTTTTTGTCTCAAAAATATAGGCTATGACCTCTCATTGATACGATCTCGACGAGACAAAAATGAAAAAATAATGAAAATTCATTGGTAATTTTTGTGAATGGCGATACCGATTCGGAACTAAAAATTTCAATACCGCCCATCTCTAATATCAACATAAGCGTCGCAAGGGGTGCCTCCCAATAACGTTCGCTGTCTGGACATAATACTCTCACATGTGTGTGACAAATAGAGACCGGCGGTGCCAACTTAACCCTTAAACTCGTGGGGCCAATTTTTCAGTCCAAGGCATAATTTCGCCCCATTTTTGTCTTATTATAAGAGGTTAATGCATGGGGCATTGGTGATAAAATAATAACTGTAGACTGCAGCGAGTCGGCTACAGACTGCAGTTATTATTTTATCCCCCCTGTATATTGATATTGGGCTGACCCGTCTCACTGTAAGTGTACACGAAGGCGATACCATTCCAGGAAACGAGGGTAAAAGGGTTAAGACTGTTGGGATCCGAGGCTGACGAATTTCCATTACCGTTAATGCATACATTAATTAATTAGAAAAATGCGTCATCATCCGTCCCTGTATATATTTTATTTATTCACAATAAGTCTTGAGGGGTTTTTATTTAACTATAAAGCCGGCTGACTGACATTCCAATTACATCCATCAAGGCATGCCTTCAACGAAGGCCTATCATGATGGTGTTGTGGGTTCAACGAAGGCATATCATGATAGTGTAGTGGGTTCAACGAAGGCCTATCATGATGGTGTAATGGGTTCAGCGAAGGCCTATCAGGATGGTGTAGCGGTAATATTAACCCGACCAAGACTTGAGCCATCACAGTCATGACAACGCGGATTTACACTCCACCCCCTCCTTTTGCGGACACCTTAGCGACGCCCTTCTATATCAATGAATTATATAGAGGGTATCCAAAGAGCCTCCAGTCGACAAAGACCTACCCTGATGGTGTAGAGAGGATATTAACCTGGCCGAAACTTAACTCATCACAATCATGACAACTAGGATTTACACTCCACCTCCCATAGCCCCATCTCCTCCGGACATCTTAGCTACGCCCCTGTATATCGATGATTTATATGGAGGGTATCCAACGTGTCTCCAGTCGACAAAGGTCTACCATGATGGTGTAGAGGGAATATTGACCCGGCCGAGACTTAAGCTATCACAATCATGACAACTCGGATTTACACTCCACCACCCATACCCCGACCTCTTCCGCACATCGTAGCTACGCCTCAGTATATAGATGAATTATATGGAGGGTATCCAACGCGTCACCTATCAGTAGTTTTTCTCGGGCTTTTCATCCCCTATCAGCAGGACCTCGGGCGGGACCTCGGAAGTGACGTCATGTTACGTGACCCAATGGCGCCATGTTGTGTTGTCATGGTAACCCGCGTGGGCAAGCCATCTTGAGACGTCATCCCCATAGTGATACGTGGTGTGACTGCGCATGCGCAGCGCGTGTTGTTAAGGTGATACGTGTTCCCGTCGTCCATTTTGTATACTGGAGGCCGCCATCTTGGTTTCTATAGTGGCACGTGATTGCTATGTTACCAATGGCTTCTAACAAGACAGGGGTATGTTCGGGGGTGTGTTCCTTTGTAGAAGAATAAATCTGATTACCACAAACAACCCGACAAGCCCCCAAATCACCAAAATCTATCCCAATTCACCGAAATTGACTTTATTTCCCCAATTTATCGGCTTAGCACGTAGTGCTATAGTACTAAGGGGTACAAGAGGGTGCATTCGATTGAACAGGAGTAATGCTCTCGATTAGAATTCTCCCAGAATCCCTTTTTGGATCCCTATCCCATGACGTTTTTCCCATTAAAAGACAGGTTCCTTTGGTAATTACCCAGAATTCTCCGCTTCTATCTATATATGCAATAGTTTTCGTCTATCTGACCCTGTTCCTTTGTTCTAGAGTATACTCCAGTAGCGTAGAAGAGCCTGTTAGTTGAAACAGTTTACCTTATTATTACTATATTTAGCAATTTCTGGTCTATTCTTGTTAGTTCTGACCCTATTCCGAGTACTCTTGTTGTTTCATTTATCTAGATAATAACTAATCAATCAGATTGCTTGATTTCCCATAATCTGATAGGCGGTGAAAACTCCGAGACATACTACTCCTATCGACAAAGGCCTACCATGATGGTGTAGAGGGAATATTAACCCGACCGAGACTTAAGACATCACAGTCAGGACAACTCGGATTTACACCCCACCCCTCCTCTTTCGGACATCTTACCGACGCCCCTGTATATCGATGAATTATATGAAGAGTATCCAACGATTCTCCACTGTATACTGGAATTTATGAAACAAAGTTCGGTAAATCACTGGATGAGTTGAAAATTCTATTCAGAAACAGATCCTAAACCAGATACAAAATGTATAACTTGATCCGTAAACATATAGCGCTTCCCACATGGGCATAGCAGACGGTGGGGGGGGGGGGGCACAGGAGAGGTCACGTGGGAGAGACAGTTTAATCCAACATTATGTTTACCAAAACGTCATTGCAAATTCAATTGAGTTTAGCTGGAAAGTTGTCCACAGATGTTTAACATTCTCTCCATATTCACTCTGCAGCCATCCTACTTAATTAATTTATGATGTATCATGTCCCCCGGCGGAAGTGCGCCCTCTAGGGTTCGAAAGGTTAAAGTCGAGAAGACTGTACATGATAGCTACATATTTAACAAAATTCTCCATCGGGCCGAAACAGTGAAGACGTGTAATCTATACCACCAAGATGAGGTAATTGATACAGTCGCAAGGAAGACGACTTAACTAATCTATAAGCTGTCTGTTGTATCTCTCCTTTCCTCAACAATTTGTGAATCATCTTATTTGTTATATTGAAAACCGCTGTATTTTAATTTGTAAATTTTGATTTTTCATTCTTGTGACATGTATTTTATATATTGTATACATATAATATAATTTTTCAAATAAATATTGTTTAATCTAAACATTAAAGAAGTATTAAAAATGGAACCAAAAATGTGCAAATGTTCTCATTGAAGAGCAAACGGAGCTTTGCGAATTGCATTCCTATCATGTCACTGACATGAATGGGCCATCGGTGACTTTGTAAGACTGCCCCGCCAACTTGCCCCAAACACACCGGTAACTGTATGATAAATCAAAATATGACAGGATACCGAATCCATGGCTTGCAATTACTTTGTGATTCCTCCTGCATCTTCAAACGACGCTAATATTTTTTTTGTTTTTAATTTTGATTCGATCAGTGTCAATAGTTACTCCTCGTATGTAATAACGTTTTTGCGTTGACGTTAAGAACATTTATCCTTTAATGGTCGATTATTCGAACAATAAAAGCCTTGGATATTTTTTTGCTTTATTCACCTAGTAGGGTGATAAAGTTTCCACGTAGGTTTAACTCTGGAAGAATGTATTCCTGTAGTGGAGACGGACTTGTTGACCTCTGACCTCTGTGGCATTCGTGTAGCATAATTAAAAGTTCAATTGTTGTTTTCTTTAAACCTTTTTGAAAGCATTACACAATGCCAGTAGAAAACACCACACACTGTTCATTTAATAAAGTATTGTTGCAAGTTTAGCTCAAGGGGAATTATTTTTAGACAGAAATGTATTAATGCGCCTTGTTTTTATTTTTGACAATTTTTCTGGTCGATCGAATTGGACGAATGTGCTATGCATTTCTCGCTGTGTTTTGTGGCGAGTAACAGCACGATTTCTCCGCGCGACACCCCTGTAAAAGATTTATGGGATAAACAAAATAAACGTATAGTGTTTTCACCTAAATAGTTTATTCTGCTCGGAGAATTAAGAATGATACTAACTCGCCAGAGGTTCGTCAGTTTCATTCTTAATCCAACTCGAAGTATATATATATATATTTATTTGAAAACACTATACGTTTATATATATGTATATATGGCGTTATATTACACACCATTGTCACTAAGTTCTGATTATTATTCTCTTTGTTTTAGTTCAGAGAAACAAACATGATCAAGTTAACCTGTTTATTGCTGATTGTAGCTATAGGTAAGTTGACTTACAACATAACGCTGTCCTCTGTCTTTGTCCAGTACAATCAATACTTCTAATTATAAAAATGTCGTTTAATTTTTCTAGCTACAATATCATTGAAACGATATGCCGAGTTGTATATCTTCCTGCTTTGTTAATTTATTTTTCTGTTTGACTTCGTCATGTCGTCGGCTAATAGGTCTCGTACATGCGATCAAATGAAACATTGCAGATTAACTGACAAATAGTTCATCGAATAGTTCTTCGTTCCTTCTGTTAGAAATTCGACGCTTGTTATGAACTGTCTGTTTTCCAACTGTTCGTGAAGTTAGCGCGCGACTACCATTGATGTAATGTGGCGTTCTGTGACTCAAAAAAAATATAAAGATATTCTTTCGCGGTTCGGTTATAGATATTTCAATCAATAATCATTCAATTCGCCTTGTTTTGATCACGTTTGGTGGAACTGTGCGCGGCCTGATCATAAAACTACGGGTGGTCGTGAGCACTCATTCCTATTGATAATGTTACCAAACATTTGCTCAAATCACGTCTCAACTGAACAACATTTCTTGCGTCGATTCAGAGAAAATGAATGTTAATGGATTTCTTTTAGATTCCATCCTCTGGAAAACTTATCAGTTGATCGGAAAAAGTAAACCATAGGTTCGCTTTTCAGACCAAGTGAAATTTTCCAGACGAGTGAATCTAAATATTGGCGATTAACAAGTCGGGTGTTCTAGAGGATCGTGGCCCTTCGCTGGTTTAGAGGGTCTGATGCGAAGCCACTTTGCCGGGCCGTTCCCCGTCGAACCGGCAAATACGGATCGTGAGCTTGGGGGCGTGGGGGTGGGGGGACTCTCCTTGCTGACGCAGAGTCTATACGCGAGCCTTCCCGATGCCTCCAGCGAGGTTTCTAGTGGTTTTCAGGTGCCCTCCATGGCGTCGCCTCCCGGGATTGAAAGCAGGCCGCTTTCTGATCCTCACGGGGTTCCTTCACCATGGGAGGCATCGGCTGGTATGCCCGACATGGGCTATGTGTCTTCCGACTCAGGTGATGGGTCAGTCACATCTGACGTTGAGAGCCTTCAGTCTTCTGACTTGGGGACGGCTTTTGACTTTGTTGTTGAGTTCCTTAATCCTTTACCTAACATGAAAAGCAGACGACACTTGCAAAAAAACTTGAATAACTACTTTGTTTCATTTTTATCTCAAAAACATAGGTTATGACTCCTCATTGGAACGAACTCGACGACCTCGTTCCAATGATGGGTCATAACCTATGTTTTTTGAGACAAAAAATAAAAAAATAATGAAAATTAATTGGCGATTTTATAGAATAGCGCTGGCCGGTTTTGACCGTTACGTTGGGTAAAGGGTTAAAACCGTCAGACCAGCCGTAGGTTTCAGCCAGGCCGCGATCATCGGTCGCGCGCCTACAGCCTGTGGAGCAACCTGCTTCTGGGCGCCTTCGACCGTACCCGTCGGTACAAGTGGTCGAAGCTTTTGCAGCATTGGACTCAAATCTGAATGCCAAGCTTATGAAGACTCCGTTCTTCACTCGGCTGATACCTTTCTGTCCCCTGTGCGTTATAGTTCCTACCAGTCCGCCAATCCGTCGGTCTTCCAGACTTTGACGGTCTTGGATCAGGATTCCTCCTCCCTCGGGCTTTCCAAGCCCTAGTCAGCGATTATTCTTATGGCGACTTTTGGAGTCCATTTTGGGTTTATCAAGAGAGATGCTAGGCATTGTTTCTCTCTCGGATCACGTCGTCTCTGCCTTGGCTGCTTACCTGCCTCCAGATAAGTTTGACCTCATACAGACTCCTTTGTGTGTGGTCTCTAAGACGCTCATGCATCTTACTCACACGCATGCCTGTAACACGGCTAATTTGGAATTAGTTCGACGGGACGCTGTGTTGGACACAAGCCGTTCCCTTCCTGAAGGGGAGCTCGCTGCTCTTCTTCGATCCGCTTCTTTGGTGGGTCCGCGACTATTCCATGATTCCGTGGAGACTGTCCGGGATGAGGTCTTGCTTTACATGCTTGACCCGCCTTTTGTTGGAGGCCGACGCCAAGGGCTGATCCTCCGGCTTCCACTTTTTCCTCTTACTCAAGTGGTAAGGGTATGCGTCGGTAGTCCAGAGGGAGGTTTCATGATCCTTCATCTAGCAGAGAAGGTCGTTTCTCCTCTCACGGGCCTCGATGGTGCTCGAAATGAAGATCCACACCTCGATTCGTTCCAGGTTGGAGGAGGGATATCCGAGTTTGCTGACCGTTGGGCCACGATCACATCCGATCCTTGGGTGTTAGATATTGTTCGGGCCGGTCTGCGGATATCCTTTCGGAGGCACCCCACTCTGTCGAGAGTGCCTATTCCAACACAAGTTCCTTTAGACGTTTCACGTCGGGAACATTTGATCACGGAGATAAACAATCTCCTATAAAGGGGGCGATCGAGGTCATCAAGAACATTCATTCAATGGGATCTTCGTGCCGAAGAAGGACGGCCGACTCCGACCGGTTATCGATCTGAGTATCCTGAACCAGTCTATCATTGCTCCCAGGTTCAGCATAGAGAATTTCTGGTCGGTTCCCCACTCCATTCTCCAGGCACATTTCGCTTCCAACATCGACCAGCAGGGCGCTTACTTCCACGTTCCGATTCATCGGACATCGCGAAAGTGTCTAAGGTTCGCTTTTCTGTGGCGAATTTACCAGTTCAAGGCCAAGTCTTCCGGTATCACCCTGGCCCATTGGGCCTTCATCCTACTGATAGCCTTCCATCGCACTCAGTCCAGGGTCACTACTTCAGCGTATCTGGACAATATCCTCCAGAGGCACGCCAATGCTTTTGGAATTCACATAGTAACTTTGCAGCCATACCGAAAAATCAGGATAAAAATGTCTGGGATTATAGTCGCAAATTTATAGACCAAGGCAGTCCACTGGGAATTCCTACAGTAAATTGTTGCGGCAGATTGAAAAATGTTGAGACTATACAGACAGTGTCCACTGCTGTTGAAAATATCGGGAAATATGTATGAAGTATGTTTCACATATTGTACATAAAAAAATTATACAGGTCCAACAATAAAGTTTGGAGGCCCCCAGTGAAAAAGAAGAAATTCTAGATTAATTCGATAGTAGAAATGTGGATGATGATTTTTACATGTCCATGCCATAATAGATTCGTGAAAATATGTGGCCATAGTTACATAATGCATAGGCATGCTAACGGTAGAAATTTTAACATAAAATGTAAGAACTTTGAAGTATTCTGCCTGCTGTCAGCACGTTTCTGAACGTATATTCCTCACTGCAGTCGGCAGCTGGTGGACTCCCAGCAGTGACCGGAGGCTACAGGGGCTGCTGGCCCAACACTGTGTGTAGGCCCCTTGAGTCCAAGGACGTGCGTGGCCGACCATGGTTCGACCCTGCGTGAGAAAAGTTTGAAGATTAATGTAAAAAGAAGCAAACTCCTTGACTCTATAGATGTACAATAAATACATCTATTACTCTGCAAATTTTCACGTATTTTGTTTGTGAGAATGGGCACATCATGTGCCCATTCTCACAAACAAAATACGTGAAAATTTGCAGAGTAATAGATGTACTTATTGTATATCTAGAGTCATGGACTTTGCTTCTTTTGACATTGATTTTGAAAATTTTCTCTTGCAGGGTCGAACCATGGTCGACCATGTGCATCCTTGGATTTGGGGGGGGGGGGGGGGGACAGCATACAGTGGTCAGATAGAATTTGTTTATCATTTTGTCCGTATTTTCATTTGTTCTCAGCCACAGACAGACGACATTTGATGACCGAACTTTATTTTTTTTTGTATTTCAGTTGTCATCCAGGCGGAGGATAGTCAATTCTGTGATGAGGGATGGGAGTTGGTAGTAGCACTATGCTACCCAAAGTGCAAAGAAGGTTACTATGGAGTCGGGCCCGTATGTTGGGAGAGTTGTCCAAAAGACTACAGTGATGACGGTTTGACTTGTCGCAAAGGCTGGCATATCTTTGGCAAGAAGGCGTACGGAAGAGGTGCTGGAAAACTTCCAAACAGAGTTGGATAAATCAGTTTCATCTATTTAAAATGCCTTTTGAGATATATTAAGTGTAAAACGTCAAAAATGAGCGATTAAATGTATCAAAATAAAATAATTTCACCAACTTGCTTTTTGTTAGTTCTATTTGGAGAGGAAAAATTAAATGTAGGAGTCAAGAGCAGAAGGGATTATCATTACCACTCAAACATATGTCGATTTGTGTCACCATCCAGATAATAACATATCTTATGTAAAAAACGCATGTCGTGTAATGTCACTATGCGAATAACAGTATATTTTATGTGAAAAGACACATGTCGAATAAAGTCACTATCCGGATAATGACATATCTTGCGTAAAAAAACCACATGTCAAATAGAGTCACCATCTTATGAAAAAAAAACACATGTCGAATGGAGTCACTATCCGGATAATACAGTACGTAGAGAGTGTATTATCATTAAATTACCCGCAGAGTGGCGATTCCATCCGGGCAATAATTGTAAATTTGTTGCAAAGCATAACCATCACAAGCAAAGTTCCAGCCAATGGACCTCCGGGTTAAACCCGGAGGTCCATTGGCTGAAACATTGCTTGTGTTTTTTGTACATATGTACAGAATTTGAAAGTGATACTTTGGGTGATAACTCCACTCCGCGGGTGATATAGTTACAATCCACTCTCCACGTACTGTATAAGTTACATGGCGTAGCCGAACTTGATATGAACTCTCATCGCCTTGTATGGAAATGTATCGGCCAGCTCCACGCCATGTAACATATTTGTTATTTCGAAAGTCCATTTAAATCAAGGGATTAATAAATTTTCACGAGAAACAAAGAACAACCGTACGTGTATATTTTAGAAACCACCGTGGTCAGCACCGTGCTGAATCATCAACAGTAACTGGTTCAGATACGTCGTATCCATGGCAGGAAACAATCGTCGCTGTTCGGAGTGAGATTTTGTTTACAAAATAAAACGTATAGCTGCAAACATATCTAAAATATGTACAGATGGATTTCTTACACGTTCATTGACCACACACAGAAAAGTTCCTCACTTGGAGGCATCTTTGGGGGTGAGGGCAATTCTTGCCATAAAAAGACAATGCTTTCAATTTTTCGACGCGATGCTAGCGATTGCTTTTTTAAAAATATACTCTGATGGCTACAAGGAGGATATCTACGTTGTTTTGGTGAATATCGGGTATCATCTGATGAGTGTGGACCAGAAAGTTTTATTTTTCTCGAGCGTTTGAGCGAGTGAAAAATAAAACGTTCAAGTCCACACGGATGAGATAATTCCCGATTTTCACTAAAACAGCGTAGATTTTCTTTTTATTATATGCCACGTGACATTTTACAGCGCAATATTCAGCCCCATTCGACTGCAAACAATTTCAAGACAATAACAAAAAGCTGCGAATCGTTCCTTCAAGACGGCGTTCAAGGTGATGTCATGCGCCGAAGCGTAACCGTTACTAACGTCATTTAGGAAGCTACTGAAAACATTCATCGTGTGGACCTGAAAGTATTATTTTTCACGCGCGCAAGCGCTCGCGAAAAATACAACATTCAGGTCCACACTCATGAGATAATTCTCGACACTGACTAAAATAGACTAGATTTTCCTTTTTATTATATGCTACGAGACATTTTATTGCACAATATTCAACCCAATTCGATCACAAATGCGTACGTTTCAATATAATAACAAGGTTCAGCTGATCGTTCCTTCAAGGCGACATCATGCACCGAAGCGTGACATCATTTAGGAAGGTATTAAGGAATATTTCTCAATAACTATCGAGTCGATGGATATTGAGAAATATATTTTAGATAATTTGTGATAATTCACGGGCTAGAGTATAATAAAAAAATATATTGATGATGTATAAATTTTTTGCGGCAATGTAAACTGAATATTTACAAAATATTTTACTTATTATTGACAAAAAACGTAGTTTGATTACCTCCCTTGATTTTCAATGGCTAGTCTTCACAGTCTGTTTGTCTCCCTTGATGTTTAACGGACTACATTTACGTCTTTTCAAGGGGTTGGGTCGGGGCCGGGTGGGTGGGTGGATGGGTGGGTGTGCTAGTCTTTTAAAACAGAACCGCGCTGGTTGTTTTGTTCTAACCCCATTGCAGCTCAGTTCTTAATTAGTTTTTATATCTCGCGTAACATTCCCTTCCTGAAATTGTCTGAGAAATATTATACTAGATCCGATAGTTTTATCCATTTAAACACATCCGTGCACTATACACTTTATAAAAATATTTTAGAAAAGTCAACTGGTTGAACACAATGCGCCCTTTAAAGAGACTTGTTTCATTATTTTGAAGTTAGAGATTAAATATGCCTGTCTTGCGCGAGTTGGGAGCGCGGTGGCTCAGTGGTAGACTGTTGGACTTCTATGCTAGAGGTCCCGAGTTCGATCCTCGTCCGGGACGACCCGCGATGTGTCCTTGGTCAATGCACTTTATCCCGATTGCCTACATGGCGGCACGATGAGGCCGTGTACTAAGGCGTACCGCACGTCGATGGTGCACATGTCTTCAACCGCTGTTACCCTGCTTGAGCGGAGCTTGAACACAGTTAGAATGTTGAGGAGCTGACAGTTGCTCGTCGCTGCTCAGTGGTCGTCTTTGGGTACTCCGGCTTCCTCCCCCCGTAAAACTGTCACGGTCACGATAAGCCATCGTGCATAAGTATGTGACCTTAAACCCCAATAAATAATAAATACATAAGTCTTGAGCGAGAGATCGTTGCTGATAGATAGTATACAAAGGATTGAAATCTTGATAAGTAGTATAGAATATCTAGTATCAGTATCACGCCTACAGCATGGCGGTCGTGGACTGGTCACTTTCCACGGGTGGTCAATATTTCCACGGATACAATAATATTAGATTCCAAACCCCAATTATAGGAATAATCATCAAAAATGCAATTAATGAAGCACCGGGTACAACCTGGTGCTTCATTAATTAAACTTTTGTCAATGATGAATTGCTTTGGTAAACGCATGCGTAGACATCACTGCCCGTCTTTGGGTACTCCGGTCGTCCACATCACCAGTCCACTGCGACTGTACTAATTAATAATTACTATGCAGTATGTCATTATCAATGGCGGAGGAGGGGACATGGGAAGGGGTGAAGCAAATAATTTTTTGACATCTAGGCCGGGGTGGGTGGGTGTTTGGTGTCGGCCGAAAAGAATGTGTTTTTGTAGGATTTTGCATTTTTTTGTCCTTGAGACTCAGAGAAGCTTATATGATAAAGTAACCATTATTAGCCAACAAAATGGAGTATTTCGATGCCCAGCAGTATATATTACACATATATTTACTTCTATTGACCTCCGTCGCCGCAGACTGTTCTTCCTCTAAGACAACTGTTTTGGTACAGTAACCTCGAAGCCGTGGAATATTTATAATATGGATCGGGACAATGGGTGTCGAAAGAAAATAAACAACCTTTTAAAGTACACAGCGATTACAAGTCTCAGGCCGATCGCACACCATGAGGGGTGACTTGTAAACGCCCTCAATCAGCAGCGTGCACGGCTGTCTATGTAATATTTACCAACCTAGATGGACGTATTTATGGATTTTAACAACCAGGTGTCGTCACGTGAGAACTGTAAGGTTCTATCTTCTTCTAGAAGATAGACCCTAATGGTTCTCACACGCCAACTTGACAACATGATAGCCTGAAGTGAGTGATACCGCGACGCGATCCTGTGAAGTGTCGTAGCACACCGACATGTCTTTCCAATCCAGAAACACAGACAAATACACTCTGAACTCAGTTAGGTAAAAACTTAACCCAAATCAATTGGATTCACTATATATGAACCCAATTCGGTTCATATTCACTCAACCCGGATGATTTGGGTTGATTTTTTAACCAAACTGATTTCAACGGGCAGATTGGTAACTAACTTACCACCGTTTTTCTGTTCAATTAATAAAACGCATGGCGTCAGGTGTATTCAGAAGATAAGAGATTGTTTCTTTAGAAGCGACTTGCGTGCGTTTGATAACATGGGCGTAACTTGATAATAAAAAAAAATCATATTTAACCTTTGTTCGCGGTTTCAAATGGGAAGGAAATTCAAATGAAAACAATTCGGTGACGACAGTGAAAGAAGAGACCCTGTGTAATTATGGTGATGGTAACATGGTGGTAACGTCTCCAAAATATGGCTGAAAATTTTACTTGTGTTCAGATATATATGGACACCTTTTGATGAATAGAGGATATGGAATGAGTGTTTTTCTCATGTAATATTTATGAAACGAGTCTAAGAATTTTCCGTTTTGGCGAGCCCAAACGGAAAATTCGGACGAGTTTCATAAATAGTATATGAGAAAAACACTCATTTCATATTCTATTTATCATATGATACACACACGCACAAATTAGCCACTTAGTATGACTTTTTAACCCATCACCTAATTTGAGTTGCAGACGGCACTTGAAAAAAACATCCTCATACAACTCATTTTTGCTTCCAAAACATAGGTTATGACCCCTCATTGGAACGAACTCGTCGAGCTCGTTCCAATGAGGGGTCATAAGCTATGTTTTGGAAGAAAAAAGTGAAAATATAAAAAAAATGAATGGTGTTTTCCTTGTAGGTAAAAGATTAATACAATATAACCCACCCTAAATAGGACAGATAACGTAAATTATTCTCCCTACTGAAATTATGCAAATGTGACCCAGTTGTATTTTGTTTAGCCAATCAAATTGTCCCGTTTTGAAATTGACCAATGAAAGCTCGCAACTCTAATTATGCAACTTATGAAAATGTGGCCCAGTTGTATTTTGTTCAGCCAATCAAATTGTCAAGTTTTGAAGTTGACCAATGAAACTGACGGAAAGCTTTATTTATCGCTGATTAATATGAAAACAAAATATTATATGTTTTAAAGTGAACAAAACGGACGAGTGATATGATAAAAATTTATTTTATTTTTTTATTAATGAATCAAGTGACATCTAGAATTATGGAAGAATTATATTATTTAGGAAATAATGAGAACAGAAAACTTAAAATTCATCATAAACGATGTTTTTTTTTATTCCATCAAATTTCCAATCCCTGGATTAGTATATCTCCACAAATTGTGTGCTAAACGCAGCACAAGGAAACATACTACAATAAGAGAAAACACTCTTCAACTGTAAGTGATGAAAACATTTAAAAGTTTCTGTAAAACCAGGTGGATTGATGTCATGGCGTCCATTTTAAGAGGAAGCTGTTTACGACAGAGTGCTTCACCAGTCTAACCTAGGTCACGTGTTTTGATCAGTCAACATATAATCGCAGTTTTTTCTAATGTCACGTCACTCACCCACGTGGTTATGCAGAAATGTCTAAAGAACAATTACATCTGTCCAATTGAAGAATATTTTAACCGTTTTTGTAGCATTCTGTTAAAGTAGTGTGTTTTCTAGCGCAGCTTCTACCATACTTTGGCTTTTGGCATTTTGATTGGTGGGAGGGGGGGGGGAGACGTCTAACATTCTATGTCCCGCCTAGAGGCTCATGCATTGTCCCTCAGTGATAATAGTCCTAATGTTTTTTTTTCACCCGCTAGTTTGCCGAGGCACTCAAATGAGGACAGCTACATCACCCTTTACCGCGTGGATTATTCGTACGCCGACCTCTCTCATAATCTTTCAGTATTCATGACCAAGATATTTTTTAACCCTCATTGGAGCTTTCTCAATCTCCCCATCTATACCATTGGCCAACTCCCTCGTTTCCTCTCTCGTCTACTTTTATCTCATATTTTTATCTCATTCGTTGATTAGTTTCTAAATGAGTCCTTTTCTATTGGGCAGATATTTGGGGCATTTTCAAAGGAAATGTTCTAGGTCTTCGTTACTACCACACTGTGCATTTGGCACCTCGCGCGAAACACAGTCGGAGAAGCGGCCGCCGTCACCCTATTGATTGCTACAACAAGCTTCCCCACCCACACACCCTGCTCCCCTAACTACACTACAGTTAAAACTAGAAGTACCGTCACGAACTGTGCGCTCATCTAGACTTAATTGCGCGTAGGAATTGCCATGTCGAATGGCATCCAAAGCATGGTAGGTTCTCTTGGTTACTCATTGCAAACACAGGCAATGTTTCTGCCAATGGACCTCCGGGTTATCCGGAGGTCCAGTGGCTGAAACATTGCTTGTGCACAGGCCATACGTACAGAATTTCATAGCCTTACTATGGTCATAATGCATAGATTAACGCACAGATGGACGTGCTATTTGTGCGCATTTTATGACAGGACTTCTAGTTTTAACTGTAGTTTTGATCTCAGTTTGAATATCAACGATCGCCAAGAGATACACCTAGTTACTGCCCAAAACCTAGCTCTTCTTCCAATCTTCAGCTCGTTAGTTTCTATTACAATCCCTGAGCACCCCGTACTTGATAAGTCTGCTCTATCTCTTCAGTCTCCCTTCTATATCTGCAGACTCATTAGAGTAGTTCTCCATCCTCTCAAGCTATCCGTCCTGTCTGGATGTTTGACTTGAACGTCATTTTACACCATCTTCTCCTTGAATGGTTCACTGGGATTTTTGAGTAGCATAATTTTTCAATATCTGTTCTAGCTAAGCTTCCTTCTGGCCGCTCGCAGAGTGGCTGCGCTTCTTGATCGGGTGATCCAACTACCCGCATCATTTGAAGTTAGAAGAATCTCCAGGTATCTCACTACCGTTTCGTTTAAAGATTCACATCCGTTCCCTAAGTTATACTTTGCAATCTCGTCTTCCGACGAACACAACGTTGAAGCTATTCTTGCCTGGAAGTTTAGATGTTTGCGTATCCTTTTCGACTTTGTATGAGGGTTTTGTGTGATTTCGGTGTATGCTCTTTCTTGCAACACATAAATTCAGCCAAAAGTATTGGTAGTCTCCCGTTTCCCCCACTTTTGGAAGCTTTCTTTGCTCTTCACTAAAACATTTACCCACCCTTCCCCTGCGAGGATCATCTATCCCTGTTTTTGTTCAGTCACCATTTATCCTTGAACTTCATGTAAAGATTAACCCATTCTGTAGTTCCTCTTCACTTTCGGCTAATAAAACCATGTCATAAACCAGGAATACCCGGGGTGTATTTCCCTTCAACGCTAACACCCTCTGTGCTTGATATCAACTCTTCTCCTAAATTTTTGATGTGAAATGCATTAGGAACCTTTTTGTTTCAACGTTACGTTCGTTATGCAAATTCATGTATAGTTCAATCACGAAGAACTTATCGCAACTCGAAGGGTTTCATTCCTCCATCATCACCTGTACCTCATCTGTATAATCGACATCACCGTATTCTTAAATAGTTCTTAATTTCTAAATTTACCTTTCATTAACAAAGCCAAACGGCAAATGTGCAGACATGGACCTGATGGAGAACGCACATGTGTATCATGCTGTGTCGCAAGAAGCCAGAAGTCCCTGTTTTGTTTTCAAAATAAAAGCTGCTGCCACAAATCGGCTTTCGGATTAATATTTATTTATTTATTGGTGGTTAAGGTCACATATTTCAGCACAATGGCTGAAGGTGACATGGTTATAAATTCAAGTTCACCTATAAATTCAAGTTCAAGTTATACCCATGTTTACCATTTTAGAGGACTTCCACCCCAGGTATTGGTTACCAGGTCCTATTTTACCAGTAAAACAGAGCTTGTTTCCCACAGTAAACGAACACTGCTTCACTTTCCTGGGTTCCCACGGAGGCGAGTTAACAATTCGGCAGAACCTATAGGTTTTCACTTTTCCCATCTGTTTGACTGAAAAGAAAAAATTTGCTTTCAAATTCTGTCTCTCTGCAGACTGCATTATCTTTCGCATCAACGTTAAGGCTGAATTTCAAGGACACGGAGCCCAAAGAAAGATCTATAGTACCGCCGCTATGGACTGGTGACTTTACACGGACCGGCAATATTTCCACGGACGCAATAATATTAAATTCCAAACACAAATCATAGGAATGATAATAAAGAAATTTAATTAATAAAGCACCGGGTAACAATGTGTCGTTATAAGTATACGGTACTCTAATAGACATGTTCACGAAAAACAATCGCTTATAATCAAAGGATATTTAACCAGTGTACTACCACGCCCACTTTAACCATATATGTATATGGAGGACCTCTATGTACGCCTGTATGCGAGGAAGTTTAATAAAATTTATATCATACTTGAAACTCTATCATCTGATTAATTGTTGTAAATGGCCCTCTCAGCCCTCTCAGCCCTTTCCAACAATTAATCAGATGGCAGATGGTAGCTTTGATTTGCGCATACCTGAACGTATAGATAATCGTTTTAAAATGGATGACAATAGTCGCTTTCTGCAGCGTAAGTGTTAAAGGATTACTGTCGTTAAACGAAAATGGTGCTTTAAAATAATGATAATGACAGTAAGCGAATGCTGTCGACCTGTTCCGTTTATTACTGTTTTTACCCTTTACCCAGCGCGTACATGATGTCAAAATTTGTATTTTAAGTATACTGTCTTAGGCTTAAAAAAGCTAAACATCTGTTTCTTGACCCCCCCCCCCCCTCCTCCGCATGATCAGTTTGGCTGGCACATGCTCTCCTTTTTATAACCAATGCAAACTTAAAAAAGTAAATATTAAATTGTTTATGTCTGATATTTTACCCAAGATAATAAAATTGATAAATTTGTCCCTTGAGTACAACGAGGCTTTGCAATGCATTAGCATTGCAAAGCCTTCTTGTACTCAAAGGACGAAATACAACACCACCCATGCTATTCTGGAGATTATGAAGCCCAAAACATAAAACAAACCAATATCACCAACTGTTGATAGCAAATAAATAATTCAAAAATAAAATAAAAAACCTCCCGCTCACAATTTTACAAAAAAGAAATGACCTGGGAAACAGGAGATCTACTTTGTGGGGCCTTAAATGTATTCAATAAATTTTAGCAAAATTATATCAAGTGAACCTTCATTGGAACGAGCTCCACGATTCGTTAGATAAAAGGTTAAAGACGTATATGGAATTATATTTTAAGTTCACACAGATGTTCAACGACCCGATAACACTATCGGAATATCTTATCTCTCGTCCCACAATGTCGGACACTTTTGAAATCTTAGCTTCGGGCCTGCATCAGTTTTTTAAATATTTCTTTTAGAGATGGGTAATTTGTAATTCGGTTTCGTATTTTTAGGACGGTACACCACGGTATCGGTTCGGAATTAAGTATCTGACTTGTCTGAGATTTGCTGACAGTACTTAAGGGGAATTCACTCAGAAAATACTGAATACGTTTTTCATGTATCAGTCTTCCACGACACCACAACCACTACTACTACCAAGGAGCTCAGCACTGCCATTCTTTTGCTAACATAAATCATATCTACAGTAATTTTGTGCCTTGTTCCAGACACACCTTAACCTTCGAGGGCCTATTTCAGGCTTTTGCGATCTCAGAGTATATGCATTTAACATACCATCATTGGAGGTCCTGCTGACAAGACAGATCACATGGGTGGTGATTTATAGTCAAGTCTTGGCTGCCTGTTAAGACTTGACTAGAAATCACCGCTCAGCAACCGGACAGGTTGTAGTCTAATGGGAGGTAATTCAGGGAAACTTCCTAGGCCTTTTAGAGTTAACAAAACTGAAAAGAAAATCGGTTATTTCATGAAAATAAACATTTCAGGTGTTATCACGCCTCAATAAGGTCTTATAAGTAGACAATGTAAACAATTTGTAAAAACAGATGTTTTCAATATTCAATGATTGGTTCGGTTTGGTTTTTCGGTATCGTCATGAGTTCGATATCGGTTCGGTATTTCGGTATACTGCACATCTCTAATTTATTTCCAGACTAGAGAGTGTGATGTATTACGATACATTCAGTTGTGGATTCGCCAGGAATCTTGCAAGTGTACATTTGACTGCATCGGCCTTTTTATTAGAAAGCCCAACATTCATTGCACAAAGCTAGAGGTAAAGATTTATGAACAAATTAAAGAAATGGGGATGACAAAAGTTATGCAATCACGATAAATGAACCGAAGATTGGGATGGTATCTTTTTTCAATTATTGACTGATATGCCAAATAAAAAATACTCGAGTTGTCATAAAGCAATATTACGTGAAATGTTGGGCACAAAAATAATGTCAACAGCTGAGAAACTTTTCTTTGGTGTCTCTTTGAAAGCCACTGAGTTCCATGTGCTCACATTGAGGGTACTAAAGTGCGCAGGCGCGGGGCATTTTGCAAAATCCCTATCTTTTAGAATGAGTTAATGCACATTAATTAGTCCAGATAAATCGTAAAGGCTGCAACAAATTTTAGTTGTGGAAGCATGCCACTTCTTTGACCTGTGGCGTGTGGATTTTTCTACTCCCAATATTTACGAGTCAGTAATTGAATCCGGTAAATTTTGCGCGGCCTCCCTAATGTAACGTTGGTGGTATGACAATGCTGACCGAGTCATTTATTTTTTTTATTGCACGCTAAACGATAGATTATCGAAGAAATTGCCGAAAGATAGAAATCGTAACACCAGTGTGGAAATATAGAAATTTTCACTTTCATGGTATCAATCAAAATGGCGGCTTTCAAAGCATCACTTCAACGAAAATACTAGCCAAAGTATCACTGGAAATGCTAAATTTGTTCTAGAAACGTATAATGATAAGACAATTTAGTGTTTTTGAGTAGCAGCACCAATTCAACACGTACTCACCTTGAATTGATGCATGAAAACCGTTAGTCCAAACATTGCCTGAAAGTCCGTAATATAAGATTTTGGTTTGGTACGTCCTTTTTAAGGACGTACCAAACCAAAAACTTATATTACGGACTTTCAGGACATGTTTGGATAAGAAACCCGCCAGCTGAATCAAATTGCAAAACGCTATCTGTTCCGAGTATCAATCAAATTATTTCCGCGTATCAATGATTCAATGCGCTGTTTACTTTCATTCATCAATTCGTGTTTGAAACCAGTGGAATTATCGGATTCTTATAAAAACCGTATAATAAAAAGAAAATCTAGTGTTTTTTGTGTGGCTACCGGAAATTATCTAACTTGTGACCAAGACAAATGGTTATTTTCGTTCAGGCAAGCGCTCGTGTGCAATAAACACTTGTATCGGCCATTCATAAGATAATTTTCGTCATCCACTCAAACACGCTAGATATTCTCTATATCCTAACTCCTTCAAATTCACAAATGAAAGATCAGAAGCTCAGCTTTGGAACCCGAACTGTTATACAGAACAGCAAAACATTTTCCAAAGACTTGTGGAACGTTTGTCATCATCATGAGAAATTATTGTATTACTAGTTATTTTTTATTACTTTCATTGTCAGCTATTAAATTATTGGGTGATGTTTATGACACAGCATGTTGGTTACAGTTGACATTGGAAGTCCTCTTACAATTAGCGCAAAAAATACTTGTTAGTTAATGCGCTCCTTACTGCAGAAGAATGGAGTCGTCTGAACTACACAAGAACGCTTGCGCAGTGCAATCCAAACTATAATGTGCTACTAGCGAGGTCGGTTGTGAAATCACGAAATGAACCGATCAAACAGGACGAAAATATTTAGACTACAGTAGATGGAGGGTGGATTGCTGCTACATCGATGGAGGATAGATTTTTCACTCAGTCATTATTAATAATTTCTGAGAACAAGGTACAAAAAGATCTTGCAAACGTTCATCACATGGACCACCGGGTTTCACCCGGTGGTCCATGTGATGAAAGGTTGCAAGTGTTTCTCGTGGTTTTATGAACAATTATAAATATTTTTCGAGTGGAGAATACATGGCGCTGTGATTAAGTAGAAACCCACTCTCTTCATGCTGCATATACAGTCGAATTTTTATATCTATTTACGTCGTTATTTATATTTATTTATTGGTGTTTAAGGTCACATACTTATGCATACTGGCTAATCGTGACCGTGACAGTTTTACGGGTGGAGGAAGCCGGAGTACCCGAGAGAACCACCGAGCATCGACGAGCAACTGCCTGCTCCCCAACAATCTAACTCTGTTCAAGCTCCGCTCAAGCAGGGATACAGCGGTTGAAGACATGTGCACCATCGACGTTCAGTACGCCTTAGTACACGGCGTCATCGTGAGGCAACTGGGATAAAGTCCCTTGTCCATGGACACAACGCGGGTCGTCCCGGACGGGGATCGAACTCGGGACCTCTAGCATTGAATTCCAACAATCTACCACTGAGCCAGCGCGCTCCCATTTACGTCATTACATATATATGTATCCCAGTAGAGGTTAGGAATGATGTTAATGATCACTATTTACTAGTATTGAATTGTTGGACACACTGTCTTTCTACAGAAATTGAATTACGCTAATGGGAGAGTTTGATAGGGATAAAAAGGGCACTAACTAAGCGCGCCAATACTTCCAAATAATGCACAATACGGTGACAGGCCTTCTAGTCCCAACTGTACAACATTATAGGTTATGGGGCTTTCAGTAGGCGGATATTGTGTGATTATAAGGCGAAGAGAGATCAATATTAAGCTAGGCCGAAGGCCTTATTGATCTCACTTCGCCTTATATCACACCATATCCGCCCACTGAAATCCCCATAACGTATTTATTTTGCCAGTCATTTGAAAGAGACACAACCATAAGTGTACTCAGATTCCTAGCGCAAATGTTCTGTTATCACTATCAGGGAATTTCCCGGTTTTACGTCATGTGAAGGTCACGCTAGTAGCAGGCGATGAAACAACAGAGTTTTCTTCTCAATAAACAGGAATTTATATTAACAATTCACAACTTTAATTCAGTGTTAAGTACTGGAAAAATAAAACAACTGGAGCAAATGGATTCACAATTCTTTCAAGAAGGTAAGTGGGAACAGTTTCATTCATTATTTGTTGTTAATGGTGTTATTAATGGTTCTATACATGCCGTTTTAGTGGTTTATTTATTGTATTTATTTACATTTGTTTATTAAAATTTCTCAAAGACTGGACGAAACGTATTATAGTTGTACGTTGCTCAACAGACACACCCGCAAAATTATTTGTTGTTCGTTGAACACGCGAAATTAGGAAAAACATCGAAGAGTTTATACAGACTGCGCAATTCAAAACGGTTTCTGGTTCGGTCGGATTGCGACAGGATTGGAATCACGAACCATTTACATCGATGGACAAAAGATTTTAAAAATAAAATAATGCAAAATTAAGAACAAGTGAAAATAGCACCTCAGATTACTGTTTCTACTGGTTGGATTTTCCTGTGTTCTGAGCAGAAAAAAGTACAGGGAATGTTGATTAAACAATATTTATTTCCAGCTTTCAAACAATACATAAGACAACATTAAAGATTGTGTGGATTCAACAGCAAGCTGAGATCTTATAGAAAGTCTGCTCCACTCAAGATACAATCACAGTTGAAGCATTCAAAATGTTATCTATACAATTATTATTTAACCCTTTGGGCTCTAGTGATATCTTCCCTGCCAGTTCAATGGCAGCAATTAGAAGAGTCCATATTCATTATTTGGGGCAGACCAATCAATATTTTCAACGTGCAGCCTCGGGGCTGCACGTTGAAAACATTGATTGGTCTACCCCACACATTTTCTTAACAGCCATCCTATTTAATGACGTTATGACGAATCCTGTTGCTGGCCGGAAAAACGGCCGCTAGGGTTCGAAGGGTTAAACATGTTTTATTTACTTTCAAAGTAGATGGGTTCGATTAGGGCCCGCGATTATTCGCATTTCGAATCCATTCTCCAATCGAACCGAATTGGCCACAATGAACCACCAACAAGTTTCTCTCATATAACGGTCTGTATCCTTGTGATTTCCTCATAGTTCGACGAACTCCTACTGTAATCATGACGTCATTATCTTTGCAACATTTCAACATTACTTAAAATTGAAAACAAGGAATATCCGTGAACATTTCGCGTGCGTGTTGAAAGCCTGGCTGCAGAAAAAGCTAGGAATTTCTAGTTTCTCCGCGACTCGTGTAACGTCTTCAGATGGAATACATCGACCCTTGAGTGCAACAAAAAGGTACAATCTGCAATGCTAAAGCATTGCAGATAGCGCCTTGTTACAATTAATGGGCGACATGCAATTTTTACCACTATACACAGAGTAAAAGAGCAAGTAAATTATTCTGGAACAAATCGCTGCAAGTGGGTCAATTTCCAAACGTTCAATGTGTCAAGGCATCTACTGCCTGACGAAAACGCGAAGTTGCGTGCGTTATTATTCTGCCGCCGATTCGATTCCAAAAAAGAATCAATTCGCGATTTGTATTACCTAATTGATTGGAGAATCGAATCGAAGTCAAATGCTTGTTTCACCGAAACCCAGGACTGATGAACAGGTTTGTTCTTCCATTAACATATTTCTCTCACAATATCATTTAATAAAACATACAAACGGAGTGTCTGTACGCTACGACTGTAGCATGGGGGATGGCATGCCATCGAACCCCCCCCCCCCCCCCCCCCCCCCCACACACACACACACACTGTCTCGGATCGGTAATGATGTCGGGCTTTTATATATAGCTAGTTTGGCAAGAGGTTTATCATTCCAATCAAAGTGTTTTATAACACACAAGTTGTTTTATAGTGGGTACATTTATTAATGGGAATGGAGGAGTAGCAGTAAACTTTCCATGTACCAACAAGCCACTACAACAACGAAACCATCCATTACAGCTACTATACCAACAACTATAACTCCAACAACGAAACACCAACACCTGCAATGACCAAGCCATCTATATCATCTGCCACTACAACAACGATACCATCCATTACGGCTACTATACCAACAACTACAACTCCAACAACGAAACACCAACACCTGCAATAACAAAGCCATCTACATCATCTGCCACTACAACAACGATACCATCCATTACAGCTACTATACCAACAACTATAACTCCAACAACTAAACACCAACACCTGCAATGACAAAGCCATCTACATCATCTGCCACTACAACAAAGAAACCTTCCATTACAGCTATTATACCAACAACTATAATCTCAACAACTAAACACCAACACCTGCAATGACAAAGCCATCTACACCATCCGCCAATACAGCTACTACACCAACCATTATCACCCCAACTGCTACGACTATTACACAAACAACTGCAATGCAACTCCAACCACTGCAAGTACCATAACAACCGCAACACCAAGCGTCCTTGTATCACAGCCTCGACCATTGCACCGCCACATTAACCACGATAACCACTTTACCAAAAACAATTCTACATCAGCCTCTACTACACCAATATCAATATCTTCAACGCCAAACACTTCAACTACTACACCTAGTAACTCCACTACATGACCTACCACTATAGCTACTACACTAACTGCAACTACTAAGTCCACCTCTAAACACATGTATTACACCAACAACTACTACCTCATGTTCCCAATAGTCGCAAGTACTCCCCAAATGTCTCTAAGGCAACCGTCTCTTCAGCCCTCAAAAGTTCGCCGGTGGACTACTGACATCAGTCCCTAAAGTTGGATCTCCAAAGGCGCCAAAACACTATCTTCAACCATTAATTCCCAATAATCTGAGTAGTCCTCAAGCCATGATCCTCAAAGACTGATTCCCTGACTGTCCGCAAATATATAATATATCTTTACTGAAAATTGGACCATAGGAGTCATACAAGTGACTATAATCTGATGTCTATAGTAGACATAAAGACTTTAATCTGGGAGTTACGAAGGCTCTCCTATGCTACTTGAGTACACTCCAGGGTAACTGAATTGTATGGAAACAGCATGACACACGCAGCCCAACATGGTGAGGCTTTAAGACAGCTAACAAGTGTCCCCAAGGCTATACGGCTCAGATCGGTACAGACAACCCATACTCTGCTACCATACTAGACAACCGAGTACACTGGTCAAAAAACATTGCTCCATCGATTCTGCCACTCCATTGTGGCATATACTCCTCTCCCTAATCAGAAAATATTGGAGGACCAGAACACACGAAAGTCCCGAAATGATGGTGTGGATGAATGGCACAGAAATAGGTGACATGAAACCAGGGGTGGCGCAAAACCAAACGGGCACGTTATAATTCAACGGAGAACAAAATTGTTTAACAGAGAGTACACCTTAGAAATGAAGAATTTTTCGAACATTTTAGCTAATGCTGTCCCGCACCACCCCCACCCCCCCCCCCCCCGCCCCCCGCCAAGAAAAGGCAAAATTGAGCCCCGCATACCAGTCTGATCCACCTCTCTGCATGAAACATTACTCTTTGCGTTTAAAAAAGACTTCAAAATATGGAACTCTTCTTTTATCACTCAGACATATATTTAAATTTCATACCTTAACCCTTTACCTAACGTAACGGCCAAAACCTGCCAGCGCTATTCTCAAAAATCGCCAATTAATTTTCATTATTTTTTTCATTTTTTGTCTCAAAAACATAGGCTATGACCCCTCGTTGGAACGAGCTCGTCGAGCTCGTTCCAACGAGGGGTCATAACCTATGTTTTTGAGACAAAAAATGAAAAAAATTAGTTATTCAAGAATTATTTTTGCAAGTGTCGTCTTTTTTTCAGGTTAGGTAAAGGGTTAACATTTATGGTCATGTCAATGGTCAGTGGGTATAACCCTTTTTCTAATATATTTTCTTGATACTCGAGTCAACACTGGATAAATATATTAAAGATGTAGTAGTCACGTCGCATCTTCGTATTTAATTACTATGCATCGTACAAGCACTCTGAATTGATCATGAATGAGGTACGTCATACCCCTATTTATATTAGGGCTGCGCGGTATATCGATAAACCGATATATACTGGTATTCAAACCAATATCGATTGAATACCGGCGTAATTACAAAAATATCAGTTTATCATCATTATTTATTTACCCACAATTTAATTTTCAAGATGTCTTGAGTTTTTTAACTGTAGCCCCGATTGAATAATATTATCCCTTTACCCAAGGAATCGTCAGCATGTGCCCACGTAATATACAAATTCAGCAGTTGAAAAAATAATTTTCAAAGATTTCAACAAAACTATATAATGTGACCCCTCATTCTTATTCAACACGTACCATTCGAGAACTCCAAATTGACCATTCTGTCTTTTATTTACCGTCATATACTCATTCCTATGCCTGAATAGATCATGTATAGCCCATTAACGAACATATTAGGGATATAGGTGGCTGAGCTATCTGACGAATATGCATGGAACTTATGCAAAATTCTAATTGTAAGTGAACCCTGTTGGCTAAATGAGTATTTTGAATAGATGGAGAAAGGAAATCTGTGATACAACAGTTTGGGTTGCCATTCTGAATACGGAGTTACATTCATCAAAGTGCATGGTGGGATTGAGCAGGCATTATATATAAGCCTTAGATCAGATTAGATACCATGCTTATCATGAAATGTTTATCTGATAACTGAAGATGCAACCCTTGTTCCCAACATTAAGCAAAGGAAACACTTGTTATTACCTTAATAGGCGACTACATCGCACAAAATTATCTTCATTGCCTGACATCTTCCAGCATCACCTCTGCCATTGGCCTGGTAACGTACAATCGAACCAGTTTTGATGGTTCCTTGTACTCTTTCTGTCGGTTAGTGCTTAGAAGGTTAACATGTCTGTCGGAATTTAGTAGGGTCCAGCGAAACTCAAATTTCGAATCGAATCGAATCAGGCAGTGACTTTCGAATCGAATTCCGAAACAAATCTCACCATTCTTGGAGTTGAAGATACAGTACGTGGCGAGTGGATTGTAACTAAATCACCCGCGGAGTGGAGTTATCACCCAAGCTATAACTTTCAAATTTTGTACATATCGACAAAAAACACAAGCAATGTTTCGACCAATGGACCTCCGGGTTTAACCCGGAGTTCCATTGGCTGAAACTTTGCTAGTGCTGCTTATGCTTTGCAACAAATTTGCAATTGGAATCTCCACTCTGCGGGTGATTTAGTGATAATACACTCTCCACGTACTGTACAACAAGTTCTTACAACAGTGAATATTACCTGTCTACATTCAAGTATTGTATTTACCTGCAACTCGTCTGTATTTTAGCAAATCATTCAAAAAGGGGGAATAGACCAGGGCAGGATCAAAGTAGCTTCGGACGCGGATCGTCTTTGGCCTCTTCTTCTATCATCGGGTCTTTGTACAGGAGGGGTAGGGCGGGGTGCGGGGAAAGAAGAGTTCTGGAGGACACACATGGTATGATTGTGAGAGAAACTCTCCACGATTTGAATTTTCCAAATCAGCGCAACTCGAATCGAATCACCTAGATATTTTCGAATCAAATCTAATTTCAAATCTTCGCAGGAGCCTAGTATTTACAGTAAAAATATAAAACATCAATTGTCATATGCATTCAATATCAGGAACATGCGGCTTCATATCTTTGCTTCCCATCAGTCCGGGTGGTTTCTACACTCACATCTTGTGTTATTTAGTCACCGGATAGGACCGCCAAATTTGTCCTTCATGCACCACCATGTGAAATGTTTCCTACAGATCTACAAAACTTAATGTTGCAATACGACCACTGTCTGTAAAAGATTAACCCCTGCAAACATACCTGCGTTTTATACTTCAGTTATCAGAATGTGTCAGTGTGGTGGGGTATATACACGTGTACAGGGCAATAATATTAGATTTCAGGAATAATCATCAACAACCTAATTACAACCCAGTGCTTCATTAATTAAAAATTTGCTGATAATTTGTATTACATGGTAAACGCATGGATAGATATTACTGCCACCTGTGGATTAGGCCTAGTTCATGATGTCTGTACTGTTCTTAGCTGATGGATCAATAATATTAGACAAAAACTAGAATTGAAACAAATTTGTTAACCCTTTACCCAACGCAGACGATATCAAGAGTTATTATTTTAAATATCATTTTAATTATCATTATTTTTCAAAAAATTTCAACAAAACCTATCATGTGACCCCTCGTTGGAACGATATGGTTTTGTTGAAATTTTTTGAAAAATAATATTTTTTCAACTGCTGAATTTGCATATTACGCGGGCGGATGCGGCCGATTCGTTGGGTAAAGGGTTAACTGGTTGAGTGCTGGAAGCCCATATTGGGCTTTACTCTAACGTGCCGGTGTAACAGGAATGGAAGTCCGTAGGAAAATTAGTCCCTCTGGACTATTATTCCGCGGAATTATAGTCCTAGGTCTAACATTTCTAGGAATAGTAGTCCGACTACTATTCCTAGAAATGTTAGACCTAGGACTATAATTCCGCGGAATAATAGTCCAGAGGGACTAACGTTCTTACGGACTTCCATTCCTTTTACACCGGTACTCTAACTCAGAGGCTTCAAACTCTGTTGGTGACCTTCATATTATCTTCAAATCTAAATTATTTGGTGTGTATGGGTTTTCCTTGTTACAATTTTTGTGAGAGTGCCTATAGGCGGAGGAGGAGATGGGGGTGCCTGTAGGCGGAGGAGGATATGGGGGTGCCTGTAGGCAGAGAAGGAGATGGGGATGCCTGTAGACACTCTCACATAAATTGTAAAAAGACAAAGACTTGTGAACAAATTTTGATGATTAAAAATAATTTAACACTCAACCAATTAATCGTGAAGAAATAAACTACATACACTACGGAACTACTCATAGTTTGAGATTCTCGAGATAAAAAGGTGATCGAGGGACGTCATTCGTCATTTCATGCAGCTGAAATGATTCTTGTTCTGCAAACTAGAAACAGGTATGCTGTGTAAATGTCAACTGTGAAATACTCACCAGAATGTTCGTTTTTGTTTGTGTGTCGGAATGCCGCTCAGTGTAATAGTATAATACACTCGACGTGGACTGGTCATAATCCACGCCTGGGCAGTGCCTTTACCAGGTAATAAAATTCTCATCGGCAAAATTTTAATTAAAGGAGCTTCATTAATTAAATGGTTGATTATTCCTATAATTAGTGTTTCTATTCGAATATTATTGGGTCCGTAGAAATATTGCCCACCCGTGAAAAGTGACCAGTCCATGGCGGCCGCACTGCAAGGTGTAATTCACTGTGCATTACATTGAATAGTGCTGGTGCATAGTGCTGAATAAAGTGACAGTGGAAAGCTTCATAGTCTCTATAAGTTTCCCATTTTATTTAAATTCATCTTCTATACCTTATTTACTCTGTTTGTTAGTTGTTTATTGATTTTTTATCAAGGAGACTAACTTTTGAAAACATTCACCCTAGTCTTAGATTCGAGTTATTTCTCAGTGTATGCTTGTTTTAAAGTTTGCTTCAAGATGTTGGAATCTCGTAAAATGAAGTAACAGAACAATTGGAGAACATATTAGCACGGAAGTATGTGTGGGGGGTGTTGTGTTATTAAGGGAGGAATAGTTTTTTTTTCTAATCTGTGTCTGCAATTTCTTTCCAGACCCTCCCCCCACCCCACCTCTTCGGTATGCGTCTACTGTTTTTCAACAGAACGTTCTTTGTAGAGATTCAGAGAAGGTAACACGCAACGTTTACACATTGGATGAGTTGCAAAGGTTGATAGCGTGTGTAAAATTATGTTCTTCGTATTTGGTGTGTTACGTTTTGAAGTGTGTAAATCATGCAGGATAAGCCTCTTTATTTACTGCAGCGATATGGAGGAAGTATAGTGGGTATTAAACCACGTCACTTTCATCATGTAAACTACATCCTACCTCGTCTTATTTGTTACATAATGTTTCACAAATAAAAAACATAAATGTTTTCATTAAACGCTCGAGAAATCCTATTCCTGTGTTTGTTGTATTGGTAGAGTGTCAACAATACACGGATATTTAAATAAATCACGTTTGAACCGACCTCCCTTCTCCATGCACCGGAAATTAGTTTTCTCCCATCGAGGTTAATTGATGAGAGTGATTGTTTTTATTTTTTCTGCCGAAATACATTAGCGTACTACCCAGGTTTTAAATGAATATTATAACGAACTGCAGTTAATTATGTGGTTTGTTTGGCGAGACAGGTAGAGACGGGTAGAGTGGACAGTTGTGCGTTGCATGTTTGGTTGCAGCCGTATGGGAAAGGTGAGAATGGATCATTGTTACTATTAACCTTTTAACCAATGTAACGGCAAAACCGGCCAGCGCTATTCTCAAAAATCGCAAATTAATTTTCATTATTTTTTCATTTTTTTGTCTCAAAAACATAGGTTATGACCCCTCGTTGGAAGAGCTGGTCGAGCTCGTCCCAATGAGGGTCATAACCCATGTTTTTGAGACAAAAAGTGAAAAAAATTAGTTATTCATGTATTTTCATGTTAGGTGAAGGGTTAAATATCATACCCATCGTGTAATTGAGGGCAATCAACACCGGTTATGTTACGTTAATGATATATCATGGATAGTGCATTTTAATTATTGACTGTAATGTTAACGGAAATTTGATTCTTCAAAACGTCCATTTGAAGGGTCCTCACAGTGATGTGGTGCACATTACTTAAAACTTCATCCTTTCAAAAAATGAGAAAATTTCAACCTCGCTTCACCAACAAAAAATAAATGAACCCGAACAAATTAGACTGGAACGTTTTTCTCGTTGTCTTGAGGGCGCGGTGGCGTCGCGGCAACCGGTTCTCGTCAGATCACCGACGTTAAGCAACGTCGAGCGCGGTTAGTAGTTGGATGGGTGACCATTTCAGCGACTAATTCGCGCTCCCGCGTTGTGTTCCTGGGCAAGGCACTTAACCCCGATTGCCTACATGGGTGCATGATGACGCTGTGTACTAAGGCGTACTGCACGTCGATGGTGCACATGTCTTCCAACAATTTAACCCTGCCTGTGCCACGGTGCAGAGTTCAGAGTTACGATGTTGGAGAGCTGACAGCTGCTCGTCGTTTCTCGGTGGTTCTCCCCGGGTGATGTGATGTGATGATGTCGCCGTGTACTAAGGCGTACTGAACGTCGATGGTGCACATGTCTTCAACCGCTGTATCCCTGCTTGAGCGGAGTTTGAACAGAGTTAGATTGTTGGGGAGCAGGCAGTTGCTCGTCGATGCTCGGTGGTTCTCTCGGGTACTCCGGCTTCCTCCACCCGTAAAACTGTCACGGGCACGATTAGCCATTGTGCATAAGTATGTGACCTTAAACACCAGTAAATAAATAAATTTCTCGTTGTCTTGTAGTGTGAGGGGTTGATTTCTAAGTGAATTCAGTATCAATCCGCCGTGCTGAACAAATAAGCTGACTGAGTAAAAAAATAAGCTGTTCGATTGTAAACAAACACTGAAGTAAACAGTATTGAGTTAACCCTTTACCTAACGAATAAACGGCAATGTGAAACTTAATTTACAAATTGCAGTTAAAAAATATACTTTTCAAACAATTTCAACAAACCATAGCATTTGACCTCTCATTGGAACGAGCTCCTCGAGCTCGTTCCAATAACGGGTCACATGATATGGTTTTGGTAAACTTTTTTTTGAAAAAGTTAAAAAACAATAATTAAAAGAATAAATTGTGATATCTTGTCTGTTTGGTAAGGTGTTAAGATCTAGAGATGCTGTGTTATTAATTTTCAACTAGGCGTAAAAAATAATATACACACTAGCAAACTGTTCTGTTTTTTATATTCATTTTATTTTCTCGTGAATGCAGGAATCATTTCACTCCGCTGTCGCATCGTGAAAATAAACCCTTCCAATTACACTCGAAAATAAAAAAGCATTCAGCCTGTAGCTTTTGTCCACTAAGACCGTTCTGAATGAAGAATTACCCCCCAATGATCGGCATATATCACACACTTGGGTATTTCTCTGTGTGCGGTGGGAAAAAAATCCAATGTCTCTTCTTTATATTTGTTGGAAAACCTGCTTTTCGAGCGAGTGATATAGGATTTAATAAACCACACAAACATAGCATGCTGTGCCGACTGGCTCTTTTAAGCCGTGTTTTGTAAAAAACATTGGAATCCTGAGATGGTTAAATGAAGTTGAATCAGTGTTTACAGCTTTAGGTAAAGGTAGAGTTACCCTATCATGTGTGTTTCTGCAACTGGTGGTGGGACGGGTTTTTTTGTAGGCTTGTAACATCAATTAATATCTACCAAGTGCATATCGGCGCCCAGAGATTGTCCAGTTATTTTAAGCTGGATGTTTTCTCTTCTTCTATCTGAAACTAAATATCCCCATCTAGGCAATCTGCTATCAGCTGGATGAACTCGTTTTTTCCTTTTACATTTAAATAATAAAAATAAATCCGCTCTGATATTCTGACTTCTGAACATCGTAACTGAGGCATTCATTGCACTGGTCAGGCTCTGCATTGGAACATTTATGAACAGAAAAAAAATATTCAAATCCACATTTTCAAAACCACACGTATACCCATATTGGCAGTATTTATTGACTATTATTATCGCCTGCGGAATCCATCCTATCGCATCAATTAGTGTCACAAGAAGAGCGGTTATAGTTGCTTTTCCGATAGTTCTGCGTGTTATGGAAGATTTTTTGTCGTGCACGAGTATTACGTATGAAACAGTGTAAAAGACCAATGCAATAACAATTAGAGTACCTGTAGCGACGAACTGCACAAGCGAGTTTGCACGTTTTGGGACACATCCATAATTTTCTGATCGAAGCAAGCGTGAAATCACAGCTCCAGCTAAGCTTATTAACCAGATTATCAATATTATAATGCTTGTTTTCTTCTTGTTCATAATCTGTTTATAAGAGTGTGGAATGAAAATTGCAATTAGTCTATCAACCGCCAATAAAACAATATTGAAAAAATACCCGAACACAATTATTTGTTGTATTATTTTTACCAATTCGCAACACCAGTCAACTTCAATGTCAAAAAGCAACGAGGAAAGCCCCAAAGGCCTGAGACAAACAAGAAAATCTGACACAATGTAAGAAAGGAACGGTCGCGTCATTAATTTTCTATTCTTGGCAACCAAAAGCAGCAATATTCCATTGAGTATAAAACAAGCAGATGCTGAGCACACACAGACAGCAAAATATGAGTCCCACAATCCAATTCTTTTCATGTGAATCAAGAGGTGATCACGCGTTAACACTGCTGTTGAGTTCATTTTACTGCCCGAAGAGGTTACTTTCACTTGCAGGTACTTTGCCTATCTGAAAAAAAACCATAACGTAAACTGACGTACATCATCCATCCGACCTGGGACTTAAATCGGACAATCTTGCTTTAAAACTAGAAAAAATAATTTTATTTCATAATCACCATTAAATAGCTCTTTACGGAAATGTAAGGTGGGCAGGAAGCAATGACCCTTGTTGAAGTTTTTTCCTGTATGTCTTCGGCGCGCGTAAAATACAGAAAAACAACTCCATCTCGGCTTGTTGAATCCTGAGGACGTTCTCTACCTGAGTTGTGTTTTGTATTGATACCACTATTAAACTTGAATTAAGTGGATGAATCAATCGCCGATCTGTTTATATTCTTGTTTGACACAGTTTTGTGTTGAAGCATTTCATTCACGTCATAAAGCGGTTAAGTAGTAGGAGATGCACGAAAGGGACCTGACTGACAGGACGTGGTTCGGAGGTGATTCAACCACTTCCGGCAAAGGGAGTCAAAGGAGGTTATCAAAACAGTGTTACCCTCAGCGCTGCGTGCTGCCGACCGGTCGGATAAGAGGCATACTGTTATCCTATTCGATTCACACTTCGACAATTAAGCAATACATGTTTCTGGAAGCAGATATATTAACTATCTCACCGACACTAACTACTGCTAGGGGGATGGTCTTCAGGTTAGACCCCCATTAGTTGAAGAAATAAAATAATGTGGAAGATTAAATAAGCCCGGCTTATGTAACTCTTCTTAATCCTGTTCAAGAGTTTATACTTTTGGAACCGATGATGTTTTTCCGATGATTTTTACATGTGTGTGAGGGATACGGTAGGGATTTTACATGGAGGGCTAGTAAAAACAAGTGGCCTGATGAAATATATTGTCAATTTAATTTTTATGAGATAACTAACATGAAAAATAATTATTAACTCACAGCATCAAAAAACCTTATTTATTTATTGGTGTTTAATGTCCGACATATTTCTGCACAATGGCTAATCATGACCACGACAGTTTTCGACAGTTTTACGGGTGTAGGAAGCCGGTGAGAACCACCGAGCAACGGCGAACAACTGTCAGCTCCCCAACATACTAACTCCACACAAGCAGGGTTAGCATTGGTTGAGGACAGGTGCACCATCGACGTGCAGTACGCCTTAGTGCACAACGCCACCGTGCCCCCACGTCGGCAATGGAGTGTAGTGTCTTGCCCAAGGACACAACTCGGTTGCCGCAGGTGGGATTCGAACCGAGGACCTCTCGGCTTGCAGCCTGCACCTCTATCAACTGAGCCACCGCGCCCTCCATCAAAAATCCTTAAATCGAATGTCATCTACATGTTTTGTCACTATCAGATAGATGAGATGGGGGTTGGAATCGTGCAGTCTCATCACCCTCCCCAACGGACAGCTCATTTAGCAGTTTTCATGGCAAGGGTGTGGTATTTTCAGAACAAATTGTACAAAGGGAAGGGTATTTGTTTTTAATTTTGGCAAATTCCCGGCAATGGGCAAAGAATTTCCAGAGGCTACCAGGGCAAATCAAATCTACGCATCTGCATTTTGATTCTGAAAATTCAGGGCAGTTTGATTGGTCAGCCCCCAGACGCCTATCATTAGGCTGATTAGCCGTATTTATCAGTATTAGTAGTATAGCAGGAGATTTCCGTCCCTGATTACCCGGAGCTTTGCCGGTGCAGCTATTGTTAAATTCCCATAGGAACCGGAGCCATTGCCGGTGCAACATTTGCCTGTGCAAAATGTCGGCACCATACATCTAGATCTGGTAAATGGTGTACGTACTGCATATATAGTATGCCATGGTATGTATAGTGATATAATTAAACACAGGGCTCTGTGTATATAGTATGGGTTTGTGATGGAAAATTAATGGTGAAGATGGACTTTCCCCGAGAAACCGTTGACGTTGCTATTGACGTCGTGACGTCATGATGCGCTCGCGACGTCATAGAGATGCTGACCACTGTTATTGTCCACTATACAATCTGACATAACGTTATTCGGGTTAGGGGATGTTGGACTTCTTGTAGGGGGTGGGGGGGGGTCTGGTAGTGGTTGTATATATCCATGTTGGTATACTATTAGCCACTGGGTCTTCATATTATCCTATGCCTGCTATAGCTAGATCAAGCAGTATTTTGGGGATGGTGGTAATGCATGGTCGCCCCGTGTGGTATTGCGAAATAGTCCTTGGTGGTTTAGATTGGCAGTATAGGATGAATGGTTGTGTTGGCCTATTACCCCTTAGTACTATTTACCTACCGAATCCTTTGTATTATCTTATGGTTGGTATTGGTAGTTCGTAATGCTAAGTCAGGCAGTATTATAATCGTTTGTTTAGAACGGAGACATAGGATGCATGTTATATACTCCTGTAGAGCCCCTGTTAGTCTTCGGCATTATTAGCCAAATGATTGCTTTGAATTATTCTATGACTGGTATAGGTAGAATGTTATGGCAGGTCAAGTGGTATTGTAATCGTTTGTTTAGAAGTGTGACTGAGGATGCATTGTATATGCCGCTGTAGGTCCCCTGTTAGCCCTCGGTATTATTAACCAACCGATTGCTTTGTATTATTCTATGACTGGTAGAGGTAGTGCGTTATGGCAGGTCAAGTGGTATTGTGGTGTGGGGTGGGAGTAATGCCTAGTAGTATAGAACGGCAGTGTAGTATGGGCGATATATACCTCAGTGCCCCCCCCCCCCCCCCCGAAAGTCATTGGTGCTACTAATCGACTTAATGCTTTATATCATCCCATGACTAGTGTAGATAGTATGTGATTCAGGGTCAGGCGTTATTGTGGGTGGGAGGGGGTAATACCTGGTAGTATAGAACAGCAGTATAGTATACGCGATATATACCTCTGTGCCCCCCCCCCCCTCCCACCCCCGAAATCCATTGATACTACTAATCGACTTAATGTTTTTTGTCATCCCATGACTAATATAGGTAGTATGTAATGCGGAGCCAGACGTTATTGTGGGGTGGGTGGTTGTAATGCATGGTCGCCTAGTGTGGTAATGTAGGATGTACGCGTGCTCCCTTTACAGGTCCCATGTTAGTCCTTAGTACTATTAATCCGCCTAATGCTTCATGTTATCCTATGACTTGTAAAGGTAGTATGTAATGCTAGGCCAAGGGGTACTGAGGGTAAGGGTAATGCTTGATGTCAATTCACGGAATCCCATTTTAAGGAATCCCTTTTTAAGAATAGTTTTTTTTTGGAAAATGTCTGTGGCTATAGAATCTCATTTTTTCTGAAATGAGTCGAAGGGTTGTATGTCGAGTCACTCGAACAAGCAATTACTCGATAGCTCATTTGCTCGATTTAACAGCCATATCCCGTGGCACCCCAATCTCAGCACCCCTTTTCGGAAAACAGTTGGCCTTCGGCACCCCTTTTACTGAAATGAGTCGTCGAGCAGTATGTCGAGCGACTCGCACATATTGTTCGAATGACTCGAATCCTATCGAACAAATGAGCTAACAAAATTCAAGTGGCGGGAGATATGAACTTATGAAGGAAATCAACACATTTTAAAGAAATAATTCAATCAATCACTATGAATGAGTAGTCATGTTCAACTTCTTATACCTTTGTGTGGATGTGTACATAGATATTTTTCGCTGTCAGTTGGAATATCAAGAAGAATATTTGTCGAAGTGGATTGGGTGTTATCGCTGGATTTCGAGGCGGAACAACTGCATTGGTAAAAGTAGTCCGTCATGACTGGGAGTAGGATATCGCCGTGGGAGTTGAATAACACTTTCGAGGTCGTGGGAGTAGGATGCGGTTTTTATTTACAAAGGAAAAAGCTGTAGAAATACAATAAGATATTATTCACTTCAGTGTTTAACTGGTTGAGAGCTATATTATTCTTGGTGGTCTGAATTTGTTAATCAAAACTCTCCAATAATTTGTAATAAAACAAATTTATATAAACAAAATATTTATTTGTGTTTGACTAAATATGAAATATAAACAAGGAAAGTGTTTGCTTTTGCTCTGTGTCCTCATTTTTTGAAAACCCTGATAGTGGGTTATAGCATTCAACGAGTCAGGAAGTCTTGACAACAGGACTATATTAGCATTTTAAGCTGCTAAAACATTTGGCTCAACGGTTGTCACTGAACACTATTTGGGAGAAAATAGGAATTGAGGTTAAAACTTTAAAAAATCGAAAAATAATAACAAAACAAATGACCACAAATTATCAATGCGCTGTTTGATTTCGAACGTCATAAGACGTACAAAACTACAAAGGGTTAATCTTTGATTTGAAAGTAGAAATTGAATTAGCCTCCTTAAAATCACGGGAGAGTTGATTCCACAGTTTAGGACCACTTATGGAAAATGCCCTATCGCCAGCAGTACGCGGCTTGCCACTAGGCTGTTTCAAGCTTAGCACCGAATGACCGAAATGCTCTAGAGGGTAGATAGCATTCGAGCAGGTCCGACAGAAAAGTTGGGGCCCAAACCGTTCAGGCATTTATAAACTAACAAAAGTACTTAAAAATCAATTCTTGGTTTAATTGGGAGCCAGTGCAATCTAAAAAGAACAGGAGTGAAATAGTAATGAGGCGGGCAGTGCAATTTTGTACTCGTTGGAGCTTGTCAATGTTACATTGTTAGATCCATAAAGCAAAGAATTGCAGTAGTCAAGACGAGTTGTTACAAATCGTCCCTGAGTTCCAATGTGTCCTTTGTGCCTACTGGCATATAGAACACATTGGAACTCAGTGGACGAAATGCATGAACGAGTTGTTCCGACAACTGTTTATCAATAAGGTATCGTATTTTGCTAATATTTCGAAGATGGAAGAATGCTGGTCGACAAATTTAGTTGATATGGTTGTCGAAAGTAAGGCTGTTGTCAAATAGACAGCCCAAATTTCGAACTTGACAGGTGGGGTTTACTTAGGCTTCCCCTATGCGAATATTAGAACAAGATGATTTATAGAGTTTATTGGACGTTCTGATGTAGATTACCTCAGTTTTCTCATCATTAAGCTTGGGCACTAGACCAATTCCCTTTAGACCAATTCCCTTTAGGCCAATTCCCAAAAGACCAAATCCCCTTAGACCAACTACATACTGTTATTGATTAAAGGTTGATTAAGAATAATTAAGAAAACATTTATTTATTGATAAGCACTTTATTTGATAAAAAAAATAATAAAAAGAATCACAGCCTTTGAAAGCGTGTGATTACGATAACAAATGTTATGAAAAATCTGCCCAACATCTATAAAATATCAACAAGGCAGAAAATAAGCAGACTATCATCTGAAAAATTAGGTCCCCAGAGGGTGAATTTGGTGAAGCTACCCTGCACAGCAGGGTAGCGTCACTCAATTTACCCTCGGTGAACCTCAACCTGAATCAAGGTCTCAAACATAATAAACAGAAAGAGGTACCCAAAGGATAAACCAGCCCACAGTATGGGATAGCATCACGAAATTCACCCTCTGGGGACCTCATTCTGCAAATGACAGGCTGCTTATTTCCAGGCTTGAATAGCAATAACATTAAATACATTTCTAAATATTTATAAATATATTAAATTATTGATATAGAATTATTTTAAAAGTAGAACACATCAGTTTGTCTGAGGGGAATTGGTCTAGTGGGAATGAACCAGCTTGGGGAAGTTACTTGACATGAATTCCCTACTCCCATAGCATAAATGACAAAAACCTCGACCACCTCAGAATACATGATACATCATAAATCAAGCAGCTACTATAAATTTGAAAAACGTAAAAGAATTTAAATGAATTGTCTGTCCCTTTGTTGGAGTGTACATATGTAATAGGCGTGTTAAGATTTGTGTGAAGTCGTTCGTACTTGATACAACTTAACACGCCCATACCATAATCATATTCCTATTAACCGACATATGATTCTTTTCAATTGTTATAAAAGATAACCCAATTTAATGACAGTTATAATACATTGATGCTAGTGCAAACATAAAAAATAAATAAATAAATAAATAAATAAATAAATAAAATAAATAAATAAATAAATAAATAAATAAATAAATAAATAAATAAATATTGTTAAATGAATAAATACATTAATAAAAGAAACCTACAGTTTTTCGGAAGTTGGCTCCGGCGGGAGTCGATCCCGAACCTACGGTAACAAATAGACAAGCAATAAATGCTCTGTCACGATAGCAATTGAACTAACGGCAACCCTCAAAAAAGGTTGCAGTTTACTCCGTCAGTATGTTAGTTCACATTTAACACCCGCCCGACACGAGACCGATATTCGAGAATTGACAATTACTGAATTATTGGACTTATTTTCAATGTTGATTTATCTTTGTCTACAAGTGGCCTGTATTGTATTGTAAGATTTACCCATCGATCGTTTGCCTTAGAATTCGATGCAATGAACAGATTACTTTTTATATAGGTCTATGGTCCCAGATTTTAAACGCGTGGAATCTCGATTAATGAAAGATCTATTAAGATACAACTGCTTGGATTTAATTTTATATCGCCTATGTCAATCAGGAATTCCACCAAGCATAGTCCTGGGCCCGCGGGGGCCAACTTCCGAAACATTTTAGAGTTTTTAGTTTGTGGCTCGGACCCAGGACAACGCCTGGTGGAATTATCTGTTTGACTTTGGTGATATAATAAGTAAATAATTATATGTATAAATATAGAAATATATAAATAAATAAATACTATGCAAACAACTCACTTGATTATTGATATGATTCTTGCTTATCAACCTAATCTATCTACATGTAATTGTACACTGCACCTCAAATTAAGTACAACAAATGGCTGCTAGCAAAGAACCAGTGGCGAGATTGGCAGACAATTCTAATTTAAATAAAATATGAATATTATATTAGGACATTCACCAACCGTTTACAGTTATAGAATGTTGACCTTCCCAGAGAATAATGACATCACAGTTCACCCAATGGGTTCCAACAGGTGTTTTATAACGACCGGAGAGTAATTCAAGAGGATATGGCTATTATGGCGTATCAGAGTTTATTAATTGCAGCCTTCAGATGTTATTCATATCCAGTTATTGAACCAATTAGTATCGGAATGAGAAGGTGCTTACAATGTCGTGACGTTGTATGATATCATCATTTTTGTGTCATGCGTGATAATTGTTATAAAATTGTTACTAATTACCATTATTAGTGATATTATCCAGTGATGGAAATCTAACGCTGGCTCTTGTTTTGCGCATGTATTGCCCGATTTTAATCCCACATCAGATTTTTGTTATTTTCCTAGTTTCAATCATTTTCGACATGGTCAGTATCTCGAAGGATAAAACAGATATGGCATTAACACTTTGAACGCGTAAGATGGATTTTTCGGTCCGAGGCATAATATCGTCTCATTTTGTCTTATTATTAGAGGTCTATACACGGGGCTGCAAACTGCAGTTATTATTTTATCCTCCCTGTATATTGATATTGGATTGACCCATCCCACTGGAAGTGTACACAAAGGCGATACCATTCCAGGAAATGAGGGTTCAAAGGGTTAAGCCTATCTTTAAGATTAAAACCTCATAAAAAGTAAATTTACTAGGTCTGATCAGCCCGAGCGATTCAAGCTGTTAACCCTTTACCTGACGTAACGGCCAAAACCGGCCAGCGCTATTCTCAAAAAATCGCCAATTAATTTTCATTATTTTTTTCATTTTTTCTCTCAAAAACATAGGTTATGACCCCTCGTTGGAACGAGCTCGTTCCAACGAGGGGTCATAACCTATGTTTTTGAGACAAAAAATGAACAAAATTAGTTATTCAAGAATTATTTTTGCAAGTGTCGTCTGCTTTTCAGGTTAGGTAAAGGGTTAATTATTCCTGCAGTGCCTCCGAACATTATTTTATTAATTGTTATATTATCTTTAATAATATTATTTCAGTTTTGCCGACAACCACATCTGTATTCGCGAGGAGATTATTTAACTTTCTACAAACCCCTCTACCATTGTATTGGCCGGTTGAGCAAGAGGTTCTCTCTGGAATCGAGGCAGAACTTCTTGCTAAATCGGCTCAAACTGGGTTCGAAGGGTTGTAAAAACTGAACACAGGCTCAACAACAATTTAATGGCATTGATTGGCTTGAAGGCATGCCGTGGGGAACACACACCGTTTATTGGGCATTTAGAGGATGTTTGTGAAGAACAATAATGAAACATAGTTCATGAGAGGAATTTCTCGCCTTAGTAGCTTCCAGGAAAGCGATTTTTTGCACCCTGGATTTTTCAAAGAGCCAAGCCTTGAACCTCAACGGTCAATAACACGTAATTTGCCTGAAATGCTGAATTATGTCGACATTTGTGCCCAAGATCATATTATTATCATTTATCTAACAATCAAATAGATTTTGGACTGAAAACCACGAGAAACGGTACGTAACACATAATGTGTTCCGATTCCGTATCATATACACGACTCATTCTTATACCGTATCATATGGACTACTCGTTCCCGGTAACGCGACGGCCTATCATAACAGGCGCATTAACCCTTTGAACACTAGCGGCCTTTTTTCCGGTCAGAAACATGATACGTCATAACGTCATTTTATTTATTTATTTATTTATTTATTTATTTATTTATTTATTTATTTATTTATTTATTTATTGGTGTTTAAAACCATATATTTCTTCAGAATGGCTAATCATGACCACGACAGTTTTACGGGTGGAGGAAGCCGGTGTACCCGGAGAGAACCACTGAGCAACGGCGAGCAGCTGTCAGCTCCCCAATATTCCAACTCCACACAAACAGGGTGAGCATTGGTTGAAGACAGGTGCACCATGGACGTGCAGTTCGCCTTAGTACACAGCGATTTCCGCAGTTGGGATTCGAACCGAGGACCTCTCGGCTTGCAGCCTGCGCCTCTACCTACTGAGTCACCGCACCCCCCCCCCCCCCACCCCCACGTCATTCTATAGGATGGCTGTTCAGTAAATGTGTCTGGTAGACCAATCGATATTTTCAACGTGCAGCCTCGAGGCTGCACGTTGAAAATATTGATTGATCTACCCCAAATAATGAATATGGACTCTTCTAATTACTGCCATTGAACTGGGGTGAAACATACCACTAGAGTTCAAAGGGTTAATACATTCTATGTTTGTTTCATTCAGTGATCCACTCAGCTGACCGCTTAAAAAACAAAACAAAATTCCTTACCGTGAGCGACAGAACTATGAATAGCCAATGAAATCCCCCCCCCCCAACCCCCCACACACACACAATAAATAGAAACTGCACAATTCAATATTACTCTACCCGCTTCCCGAGGATGTGCAGATGTCGTACACTCGTAAATTCAAGCGGATCATCACAGGAAGTGACAATGAGTGTGAATGATTTGACAACACAACTTTGAAACTTCCGGTGACCGCGTTACTCATTGTTTGTTAGAGTGCACAACAATATAGTTCCATAAAATGTGTTGTTGTTTTTTACTTTTTCTCGTCCAACATTATGTACCAAAACTGTATTAATAATTTAAGATTTAATCTGTTTATGTTACATAATTGTTAGATAAATGAATTATCATGATATCGTGCATGTCCTGTGATTAGCATCAGATTCTCGGTGGTGTCCAAAAATGGGATCACAACTAGCCAGCGAAGCCAGCTCGTTGAGATCCCATTCTGGACACCATCTCGAATCTGATACAAATCACAGGACATGTACATTATCATGATAATCTGTATTTATTATATATCTATCACAAAAGTCGTATTATTGTGTATCCTTGTATAATAATATTATTTCAGTTTTTGCATACAACAGTATCTGTTCTTGCGAGAAGATTATTTGAATTTCGAAAACCCATCTACCTTAGTATAGTGACCAATTGAGCAAGAAGCTCTGCCTTAAATCCTGGCAGAACTTCATTCTCAATCTACTGGGGTGCAGAGAATTATAAAACAAATGGACACAGATTCATCAGCAGTTCGTCACCTGAGTTCCAAAGTGTTCTATGTGCTTACTGGCACATAGAACACATTGGAACTCAAGGGCCGAGTTTGAATGGCTTGAATGCATGCCAGGGAGAACACACTCCATTTACTAGACATTTAGAGGATCTATCCAAGCATTGAGCAATAAGTTCTCTCTGGAATCCAGGCAGGTTGAAGAGTAGTAAAAATTGAACACAGGCTCAACAATAGTTTATTAGCATTGATTGCCTTGATGACATGCCATTAGGAACACACACCGTTTACTAGGCGTTTAGAGGATGTTTGTGGGGAACAGTAATGAAAAATAGTTCATGAGAGGAATTTTCTCGCCTCAGAAGCTTCCAGGAAAGCGATGTTTTGCACCCTGGATTTTTCAAAGAGCCAAGCCTGGAACCCCGACTGTCAATAACACGTAATTTGTCTGATATGCTGAATTATGTAGAAATTTGTGCCCAAGAGCATATTATTATCATTCATTTTTTATTTAACACGAAAGTCGATACGATATCACTATTGTGCACCCTTTCAGTCCGATCTGGCGGAAAACGTGAGAGTGGTCTCCCAAACCCACATCCCATTCTCTCAAACGACGCGATTGAATTGTTTCGTCTACGTTGCGATTACACTCCACTTAAGCTCGGTTCAGTGGAATAACAATCATGTTCCAGTTTAACTGCTGTAAAACTATCACTTTCGTTTGGAAATCAGGCGCAAATATTGAAATAAACTCAAAACCATTAATTAACCCTTTGGCAAATTGCCAGATCTTTGAACATGTTAATGGTTCATTTTAACCCGTTTAAAGTCATAACTAGAACATACAATTCTAGAAAATACAATGGTAAAGGTTTTCTAGTATTGGTCCCAGTTTGTGTCATCTGTGATAGCGACGAGAACAACTTAAACAAATCGGTACATTCGCGAATGAATGACGTGGCGTGATGGGCCCCATTAGACAAATGATTTGTCTCACTCGTTGTTTTTAAGTCGTTCGTGTTGCTGTATCTGACATTTTCTCTTTGCGAGAACATTACACGTACTTTTGGAGGTTGAGGTATGAGGTTAAGAGGGAGCTGGCAGCTGCTCGTCGTTGCTCGGTGGTTCTCTCCGGGTACTCCGGCTTCCTCCACCCGTTAAACTGTCACCGACACGATATGACATTGGCTGTTAAAGTGTTGTTAAACCATATAAATAAATAAATAAATAAATAAATAAATAAATAAATAAATAAATAAATAAATAAATAAACGAGGATAAAAGAAAGTAATACACTAAAGTCAACAAAAGATCAGGAGATATCGATGTCGAAAACCCGATACACTTATGACCAGTGCACTGTCCTCCAAAATTACGAATTTGGCCAATATAATCAAGAGTACTACGTCACGACAGTCTATACATTACTGCCAGTTGTGTCCGTTGGACCGTTATTAGATGATGCTAGTGATACAAGAAGTAGAAGTGGAATCCAGTAACACTTTCATGAGCGCGTTTACTGAGAACAATCCGACTTCCTCCATCACACAGTTGTACCAACTGGTGAATCTCACAGGTGAATTGAAGGTGGGTTTGGCATATATCCACTATCCAAACACTTCGTTTAAGATTCCTGGATAGGGGGCTTTCCTCAAAGTGTGACGGACTTCGAAATTCGAAAAACCATTATCAGGTCATTTTGAAAGTAGGTTATATATTTAAACCTGTTGATTGTTGATGTGGTGCGCGGTATAAATGATTTTAAAGCTTGCTGTTGCTTCGACACAATAAGATAGAATTTGGACTGGATCTGGTAACTAGAAGGGTGGGGGTCACGGTAAGATATGGGCTGTTGGACGAACTGAGTCTCATTCTCCAGAACATATTTGGTTTAACTAGTGTATGTTTAAGCTGGACACTTACAAAACTTTCTGAGTCGCTGATGTCAATCAAGATTTTTGTTTGTTGTATGGCTAGTGGGACTCAGTTCGCGACCAAATCGTGAAAGACACAAGTATACCTTTTCTTCACGTCATGCCCGTTCCTGTAAAATATGAGAGTATCACGTACAGTACCTGGAGAGTGGATTGTAACTAAATCACCCGCGGAGTGGAGTTATCGCCCAAGCTATAACTTTCAAATTTTGTACATATCGACAAAAAACACAAGCAGTGTTTCAGCCAATGGACCTCCGGTCCATTGGCTGAAACTTTGCTTGTACTGGTTATGCTTTGCAACAAATTTGCAATTATTGCTTGGGTGGAATCCCCACACTGTGGGTGATTTACCGATAATACACCCTCCACGCACTGTACAAAACGTTTGAACGTTAAGTCGTACCATTTGAGCGGGAAACTCGTCAACACAGCCCGGGTGAGTATAAGGTGCGATACACGAGCCAACGTGCCATTCCAATTTTGGACTGTTACATTGACTCTTCCTTTCCGAAACTATAGATCCAGTCCTTTCACATAAACATGTCTTACTGGTGTAATGTCATATTGTATTCAGAGCTTCATATGAAGCAACCTGGGAACGGCCCACAAGCAGCTTTTTCCTGGAGCTCGGATACAGAGAGGTTATGGTTTGGGTTTTATTTTGGAAGATTAAAGAACGAGTTATTACCATTATAGTAAACTGTAGCCAAAACAATACGGGGTGAAATCTCGTGAAAAAGGGGCATTTGCTGGAGATGTCGTCAAAGGACAAAATTAACATACAGCAATCAAAACATTGAAAGAAAAACAGATGTGTGTGATTTGAATGATGTGGTTTGCGGAACGAGGCCCACCGAGAGAAAAGGTACAAAAAGCAGGCACCATACAATGTCATAAAATCGACAAAACACGCACTCGGTGCCTGATGTCTTCATCAACAAAAACTCCTTTGACTTTGTCAACAGTGAACTTCACTTGATACCGCCAACGTAGACGAGTGTAAAAACGGATTGTGGATGGGTCAGGGACTTTGGCGACGATTAAAGATAGTGGACCGACAGAACTGAAAATCTGTAATACACTAAAGTCAACAATTTTTGTGTCTGGCACAGACATGCCTGTATGCTAAGGTGATGCTCTTCGATTCCAACGGTGCACCAACTGCAGCCGATGCCAACGTGTGCCCGTTCAGTTTATTGATATATTCCCTGATCAGTCCAATCGACATCAGTCTGAATGATAAACTGGTATCCTCTTCAACGAAGCTAGCATAGAAACCTTGTTGAATTATGGGGCAGCAACCAAAAACTCAAGACTAACTGATGCCCTAAGACACATGGACAGACCGGATACCAAGCTCTCACAGGTCACCAGTCACCAGTCACCAGGCGGAATTCGACTCTGTTGTGGTCTGAAACCAGTCTAGCCCTCAGATAGGTCATCGTCTATGTTTAGATTCACTCGGCTGGAATATTTTTGTTGGTTGGAAAAGCGAACGCACGGTTCGTTCTTCCGACAACTGATACATTCCAGACAACTAAATCTGAAAAACGTCCTTAAGATTCATTTTCTGCGAATCAAAGCTGCAAATGTTGGTCATTCGAGACTTGATTTGGTCGATATTTTGATGACATAACAATTCGTCGCCTGAATGCTAGAATGTTCTATGTCCCATGTATGGGACATAGAACATTCTAGCACTCAGGCGACGAATTAGAAATGCAGACAACCCACTGTCCTAGTTTTATGATTACGCCATGTAGTTCCTCAAATTATGTTAATAGCTTGATGTTTCCAAAGGTAATTGGATACTTATTTGATCGGAATATCTATAACTCGGGCAGGAAAGAATACCCGTGTATCTTTGTAAGTAAATGCATATCACATTACATCAACGGCCATCTCTGCGCAAATTTCCACAAACTGTGAACAAACAGTCCATAACTGCGACGAATTTCTTACAGAGTTGGACAACTGGCACGAGAGCTTGACCGGACACAAGAAAGATCTAACAGAAGATTACATTAGATTAAAAGAGAAAAAGAAGTTCACGGAAAAGGTACAGTCGTGGACTTTTGACATGAAGATTTCTCTTGAAAGAAAAAGATGAACAGTTTGAAGACGCATTCGCCTTGATGCACGATACCAAAACGTGCAAGATCAGGAGTCTAGACGTATCCATGTCTGTGAGTCTGTGAGTAAAGAGAGAATCAATTCGTTTGAGAAAATGGCTCGGGAGAAGGCACTGGATAAACAAACAAAACAACCAAAGACTTTCCCATTCCAATGGAAATCTGAGCGTCGTATTCGAAAGCCTGCTACATGGACAGCTACCAAAACGCAACGTGGAGGGATACGTGGGCAACGACGCCTTGAGCAGAAACTTTCCGCTGCAGCCCCCCCCCCCCCCCACCCCTCCCAACAGACACAATTCTAGCAGCTAGAGTTTTGTTGTTGTTGTTGTTGTTGTTGTTGTTGTTGTTGTTGTTGTTGTTGTTGTTGTCAGTTTCAAGCCATTCAAGGGCAAAGAGTGAGTTTATCCAGGGCAAACCTATCAAACAACAGAGCACTTTTTGTTGAAGTTCTGAATAAAATCTCCCCCTTAATAAAATAAACCCCAGTACGCCTACAACGAACGACACCAGAAGTGAATCCTTCATGTCTGTGACATATCTTTCCCAAGTAGCATATTCAATAAAACTTTACACTAGGAACAAATCAAATTGCGGCAAAAAACTCTCCTCTAACGACCGTATACGACTGTGTGTGAGTGGCCTCAACCTGTTAATGGGAGTGTCGCATGAAGTATAGGGTGTCACTGTGTGTTTTTGTTTTTCGCAAGGAGCTGTATTTATGGGGCGACCCAGCAATTGCGGAGCTGTTGTATTCATAGGGCAATCCCCAATGACGTAATTTGCTAACTCCACAAAGTTGTTTTATTAAATTTTAAGTAACGCTAAACACCACTGCCTGATCACTATCTCTTTATACTGAGGGGTCAAAAACAAGTAGGAATCCCCAGTAATGGCATATTAAGAATTTGTAACAAGAATCAAATGAAGAATTTGCGAGAATAAAAAAATAATTCTTACTATTTTCCCTGCGAGAATCATTTTCGAAAACCGATTCTGATTCGCGCAAAGTGGATTTTAAGTCCCGTAAATGTTATTGGATGATCGTGAGCCACCGTTTTTAAAGAATATGAGTTTAATGGACGGAAAAGAGTCAGTCCACATGATAAACATATCCTTCCCCCACCCCCGTTTAATATAAACAATGTTACCAGGGTCTAAGAAAACGACTCGCCAAGTTGTCTGTGAATAAAGAAAATCAGCTATGCCATTATGGTACAGGCGTTGAACCAAGTAAAGTGGTCGTACCCGGAAAAACTTTGGGACAAGCTGATTTTTGTGTCATTTTGAAGAGGAATGTCTCCCGAAGAACATATCCAAAATCTGCAAAAATCTGTTTTGGGAAATTTTTTATAGCATTTCTAGTGATGGTTGTGTAAGAGCGAATCTCGATCAATTTTCCGAAACCAGCATTCCAACGTTTGCAAACGCGAGGACATGGATTTGTGTGAATCCAGTTTTTTCTCCTTACTAACACACAGGGTATACAGAGAAACATCCGTGGTTGTATGATAGGTTCATCTTTGGTGGTTTCCATGCTGTACGCCGGAGTTCCAGGGTTTGGGCAGGCCTTTCCAGTGACCTTGTGATTGAACATGTCCTCATGCGCTCAGTTAAAAGTCGAGGTGGACTAACGCGAGGTCGTGAGGTGACCGAAACAGTGCGTCGGGAGTGGATTTACACCATGCATAAATGCGATGAAAATCGCGAAGCTATGACAACGCTGACTGACATGAAACTCCGTATCAGTGAACAACAAGTAGACATTGGCACTTCTCGTCGTAAAAAAGATAACACCGACATGAAGAAAATACTAGAGTGGTTTGACTTGTGCGGTCCTTTCAATGAGAATAAAAGATAGCGCTCTCTGTCCTCCTGGTTGTCAGCTTCACTGGGTGATGGTATTAACTGCGACAATACCAAGTCGGTAGGGGCGAAGATACACTCTGAACTAGACAATGTTGTTGTGTCTGATGCCCCCATCAAAAGGAGTGATAAAATTCGCACTTTAGACCATTTGAACCCCGGGGTGAAGTTGGGTAACCAGAGGGTATCAATAGACCCATCAGCTCTGTTCACTCGACTGATAGCTATTGCTCAGAAGGAATGCGACGTGGCACAGGTCTTCGAGTACGAACTGACTGTGATGCCAACAGTCCTCTTCAAAGATGTCTTTCTCAGAAAAGCAAACACGTCAGACCTAGCAGCTACAATAACAGATCGAATAGCACTTTCGAAGCCGCCATCTGATTCCGTGTACGTGCTTGACAGAGGGGCTCTCCTCCACAGAGTCAAAGGGAAGGCGAAGGCTACCTACTGGGAAGTAGCCCATCAGTATGTTGGATATGTGGCCAACAAATATGGGCAGAATTGCTGTGTCGTCTTCGGTGGTTATGGACAGCGACCAAATACGAAGAGTCATGAGCATAGAAGGAGAGTTGTCAAGGTGTGTGCCGATATCCGTTTGACAGACACCATGACAGCACACAAGAACCAGAAACGGTACTTGTCGAACGAGAATAACACAATGCAGTTCATAAGATTGCTGTCCATATTACTGACACCTGGTAGACATACTGTTAACTGCAGTTCGGCGATGCTGATACCCTGATTGTTGAAAGTGCCATCAAACTTTCATCTCAAGGGAATTCAGTTGTCATTGCCGCAGATGATACCTATGTGCGATGCTATCCGTTCACCACTGGAATCATACTCCCGCTGATCTTTATTTCCAATCAGAAGCATGGAAGTCACACAAGGGTGGGAAGGCATGGAAGGTCGCAGATATGATAGCGAAAATCAGAGAAACAACTAGGCGACACCTCCTGTTCATACATGCATGGAGTGGGTGTGATGTTACTTCGGCAACGTTTGGCCATGGGTAAATACAGCTTCTCAAGAGGTTAGAAAAGTCAAGAGAGATTCAGAAGATATCAGCAACAATGCACGACAACGCCGTATCTCAAGCCGAAATTGGAAGAATCGGCGCTGAACTGTTTGTAATGCTGTACTCTGGCAAGCAGTCAGACACGCTTGAGATACTCAAAGTTCATGACAATAGTCATTTCCAGCAAGACAGGAATCGAACCTCAGAAACTACCTCCAACTGAACGCACGGTATACTTTCACAGCCCGCGAGTCCACCTACAGACGGTGAAATGGAATCAATTGGATATTGATATCCTAGATCCTCAGAAATGGGACTGGGAAATTCTCGAAAATGAGTTGATACCCGTGATGACTGACCTGGATGCAGCGCCCGAGGCTCTCCTGAAACTTATACGTTGCAAATGCAAAATAACCTCCAAACACCCCTGCGGAACGAATATATGCTCTTGTAGAAAGAACGCAATCAAATGTGCCTCTGCTTGTGAAGACTGTCGAGGGGAGAATTGCCTGAACTCCGAGTCGGTTGAGATTGGATACGAAACTGGCGATAGCAGAGCGCATTGAGGAATACCGGCATGATTTCGGTCAGATCTCATCTCGGGATTTAATCATTTAAAGTTGATCGATATCATTCTTCGCCATCTCGGGAGTTATGAAAAACATCGGCAGCAGAATTATAGCTCGTTTTTTCTGTTCTATTCAGACTCAACTTCGTATGGGTCTGAAAATTGAAGAATATGGTATTTTGGGGTCATTTCCCTAACAATTGTGAATTTACTCATTCATTTTTCCGCTTTATGGGGTTGGCATTTGTGCTTAAAGTACGAATGACGCACAAAACTTTCCCAGATCTCACACAAAATATCACGACTATTGAGAAACTGATGCCACTAAAGATTTTTTTCCATGAAACCCCTCCTTGCGGCCATCTTGCATGAAACATTTACCCCAAAGTGGATTTTTGCGGATTTTGGATATCTTGTTCCCAGATAAAGTCCGCTTCGAATGACACCAAAATCAGCTTGTCCCCATTTTTTCCGGGTCAAACCATATTGCACCTGGACTATTACGTTTCCTGTCAGAGGGTCGCCCGCTGTGCAAATAATTTTTAAATAGATTTTGCGAATAAAATCGTCTTTTAAAACATAAAGGAGCCAACTGCAACGCTCAAAGATTGCGGTTTGTGCCTTTATGCTTTCAAGAAACGAATTTATTTGTTTACTGCAAAATTACGTTTGATACATGCAATAAAGACAGGGATTAAACTGAAAAATCGATATTTATGGAAAGAGATTTTTATTCCAGTAGATCCCACTAAATTGTATATCTATTTACTGAATAATCCCGTTAACTGAATATTACTTTTTAAAAAAAAAAGCAAACCCATTTACCATACCTTCAGTACAAATTTGACTTGCCAGTTGAATATAGGATATAGAGTGAAGTTCTTTCAATGTATCAAGAAGTTATCATACCAATCACCAAATACCCCTTGTTAGAGACATGCGAAGCTTCAAAATTCAATTCGATTCGAAATAGACCCCATGATTCGATTTCAATCGCGCCGATTCGAAAATTTTCGGATAGTCGAAATTTTCCCAAAATCCTGCAAAATGTTTCCTCTTGAGCTCTTCTTCTATCATCGGGTCTCTTTTTTCAACCCCGCTCCCCTCCCTCCTGCACAGGAAACCTGATGATAGATGAAGAGTTCAAGGAGGTTCCGTTTCCGAAACTACTTTGATTCCGACCTGGAACATTCCGCAAGAAGAGTTGAGTGAGGTTCCGCATCCGAAATTACGTTATTTCCGTTCTGGAATATTTCGATTTTTGCTTGTTTTGCACGAGTTACCGTTATACATTGGATATCGCATATTTGATTGGATACTGACAATATTTAGCACTGTAAGAAGGAGCAATATCCACAACTTGATAAGGGGTGAGATTCGATTCGATTCGAAATATGATGCCTGATTCGATTCGACCCGAAATTGAGGGTTCGCGGGGCCAACCCCTTGTTTATAGACCTACTTAGCCTCGGTACCTCCAATACATGCATTTATTCAATTGTATTTTGTTCTACACAGCTCCAGCGGTTTACCCAAAAAAAATGCATGAAACTCACCAAATCTCTGTTAATTGAATACACCTATTGAATAATTTTCACTAGCATAGTGGATATTCCGTAACAAGGACCCACTCTACTGCCATCTATACTAAGGTTTGGAGAAAAAAATGGCATTAACACAACAGTTTAGCCACAAAAGAGAAGTAGGAATTGTGTATATGTTTATTTGGGTTTTCTCATAAAAAATATATATACAATCAATAAGTTATAATTAAATTAATCACCAACAATAACAACAATAGCACTAACTGGTAAAGTCATCTTTGATTACCGTGAAGAACTGGGATACCCACAGTTATTGGCGTAATATCAGTTTTGTTAAACAACCTACTGGATCCGAAGTGATCACCCAAATATTTCCTAAGATCATTCCTCAAACCATTTCAACCTGGAATGCCGTATTTTCATCACGTGAAGCGAACAGAAGCGACATATACAGAACTGTAATCGAGGTATGTTTCTCTGTTCAATATGTACACAGCGGCATTGAGATTTATTGAGAAATGAAGATCAGAAAAAGACACAGAAACAGAACAGCTTCCTGTACAGTGTAATTATATTATATTATTAAATATTGACCTTGTTCGGAGTGGACATGTGGACTATCTCTCCGAGGAACACATTATCTCCCGAGGCGGTAGCCGAGAAGGACAATAGTCCCAATGAGAGATTATCCGCAATGTTCGCCTCGAACCGGGTCAGCATTACATTTATACCAAATGAGTTGTGGTAATGGTAACTCAAGTTCAATCTCTCAAGTTGGGTATAACATCAAATTCAAAATTCACTTTGCTTTTGGAAACAAGGTTCATCAACACCCCATTCCCTTGTTACTCTGGCTTTGGCTCGCACAGTTCACCGTGAATTTACAGTTGCAGACATTTATTTGGATTGGAATTTACTATTCAAAGAAATTCACCTAACCTTGGGTGTGTCCGTGGCCTGTTTTCCGGGCGTCTCGGTCTTGGACGTAAACAGTGCACGTTGACAAGTAGTTTTCCAAGGGCGGGGAAGTCTGCGAAAAAACCAATGGATGGGTAGCACATTGTCCTAGAATGGGGTAAAATAATTTACATTGTTCTAAAGAGAAAAGCGGACAGATAATTTTGAACGAATCCTGACTGGGTCGCTATCCGTTGAAAATTCTCTTTTCACTTTTATTATCACAGTTCTGTGAACGAACGTCAGTGATTATGGTGAGGATGATCAGGAAGAATTTAACGCTGTAGCCTTATAGGGTTGTAGGGTTATATTATTGCTGAGTCTACCTATAAAATCAGAATGGATTTGGCCATTTCGCTGCAGACATATCAAATAAGACAATTCAATTATAAGCATCAGGGTTACAGTATTAACATTCATTTTGTACCAATCGGTGATATGATGGTAGTAACAGACGGCACGCTCAGAGCGCTACACAAACACCCATGTAGTTGGGTTTTGATCCACATATTTTGTGTCAAATTCTTCATGACATTTTAGGATCGCATTGCATACAGTACAGTCGATGTGGACTGGTCATAACCCACGCTCGTGCTGTGATGTCCACGCATCTGTCTACTAGGTAATGAAAATAATAATCAGCAAAATTTTAATTAATAAAGCACCGAGTTGAACCCGGTGCTTCATTAATTAAATTTTTGATGATTATTCCTATAATTAGCGCTTGAAATCTAATATTATTGCGTCCGTGGAAATATTGCCCATCCGTGGAAACTGACGGCGGCCATACTTTAGCTGACGAATTTGACCCAATAAACACGGTGAGCGCTTGTACCTCGAACTAACATGCTTTTGTCACGAATGCAAAACATGAACGCGCATTCCCGTGAAAATTATCAAATGGTATCGTCCGTTCAGTTCCTGATACTTTTGCAGATTTTTTTTATTTTTTTAAAAAGCGAACGTTTCTGTCCTGAGTATTTTTGCTTCGTCGAGAGTTGGTCTTTTGAGATGCAATTGTCAATGCTAACAACTGTAGTATTTGACGCTGATTCCACTCTTTTTGTTTTCTGTAACCCTTGTTTGACCGATTCTCTGTGATTTTTTCTCAAAACCTTCACTCTCAAAGATTCCCGTCTTTGTACCGCGGTCTTCTTAACACGTTTACATTCCTTGTTTTTTGTTTTTTCCTCCACATTTAGATGTTTTATTTCACTAAATGATTCTGTATAGTCGAATGGCATAACTTTTTCTTTAGAATAGGCTTTCTTTTCGAAAACAATATTAGCATTCAAGTTCCTAGAACAATGAGAAAATTTGTGCTTAAGTTTATCACCAGTTTTGTAAGTCGCAGATAAATCATTTAAAGTGTTTGAACACTCAAAAAAGTCAGACCTCATACTCTGGTTCGATTCAAAGCTCGTCAGGTAATCAATGGCGGGAAGACCACAACAGCTGTCTAAAGAATGAAACTGCTTGCACATTTTTCTAGAACTTGCCACCTCATTCGAAGATGTATAATGTGTGTTGCGTTTTCTTTTGACGTTCTTCTTGCCTACAGAATTTCTCCGAAAATCTCCCTTCAGACTGACGTCATCAGAAAGAGCCGAAATTAAAATACTCCCAGGGTAAAGTTCACTTGTAGTGAGTGAGTCGCTCGATGTGACATTGGTATCACAAAATGACATTTGATTGATTGTGTCTGAATGGGATGGCTCGTCTTTATCATTCGGTACATAAAATCCTGTATTTAAGATGGAGTTGAAATCATGTTTCGTCCTGTCAGATGGAACGGTGTCTGTTGTGTCAAAACTATCCATTGACATTGAAAGCTGAATATGTAGAAAATCGGAAATAACACTGAAATGAAACGAAGCGTGAAAGGGGTTATGTTTATTTTAAACTATATTACTTTATTTCTGAAATTAGAGAATGTGAACCACGTTACCTTTATTTTAACCCCTTGCACATTGGTGGTGTCTTTCATGTCAGTTCAATGAAAGCAATTGGAAGAGACAATATTCATTATTTGGGGATAAACCAATTAATATTTTCAACGTGCTGCCTAGGGGCTGTATATTGAAAATATTGATTGGCCTACCCTACCCATTTATTTATTTATTTATTTATTTATTTATTTATTTATTTATTTATTTATTTATTTATTTATTTATTTATTTATTTATTTATTTATTTAAGAAGTTCAACATGCATAAAAAGTAACTTTAAAAAAAGAAATTAGACCAAAACTTTGCAAAAACGGGGTGATGACAAAAAAAGTGAGTGAAACGGTGTCATCCCAAGAAGACGAATCCCAACAAGACGAACTGGTAAATATCCCAACACGACGACCCCAACAAGACGAATCCCAACAAGACGACCCCAACAAGACGAATTCCAACAAGACGAATCCCAACAAGACGATCCCAACGAGACGACCCCAACAAGACGACCCCCAGCAAGACGAATCCCAACAAGACGAATCCCAACAAGACGACCCCAACAAGACGACCCCAACAAGACGAATCCCAACAAGACGAATCCCAACAAGACGACCCCAACAAGACGACCCCAACAAGACGAATCCCAACAAGACGACATTTTTTTCTGATCAAATGTAGGGGAAATTTACTTTAAAAAGAACGTGTACATTACAATGTGTGCAATTTGGAGAATATTTGATGCATGTGTTTGGGAGTTTTGTTGATAAAAAAGATACAAAAAAAACTAACAATTAGTATCTTATTGCAAAGCATGGCGCCTCTGTTAACTGGTAGTGTTTTTTTTGGTGGTCAAAATTTCGTACACATATTATTGCCTTGTTACAATTAATAGGAGAGTGTCTGCAGGCACTATCACATTAATTATAACAGAGCAAATCCGCCCAGACTTAATAATATCACTTCAAAAATTAATTGAAGTAGCTAAAATCAACCAAATATGAAGCCTTTTAACTCTATTGCCCACACTTCGAGATAAAGCTCCAAAATGGGGCTTTCAGCACTCAATCAGTTAACTGAAATCTCTTTGTCCAAAAGTAAGCCGTGTTAGCAGTTTATGAAGGAAAATCTCAAAATTACGGTGGCTGGTTTAGGACCTAGGAAATATTTTTTTTATCTCGTGCGCACGAGATAATAAGTCGTGCGCACGAGATAATTATCTCGTTCCCACGAGATACTAAGTCGTGTGCACGAGATAATTATCTCGTTCCCACGAGATACTAAGTCGTGCGAACGAGATAATAAGTCGTGCGCACGAGATAATTATCTCGTGCGCACGACTTATTATCTCGTTCGCACGACTTAGTATCTCGTTCGCACGACTTAGTATCTCGTGGGAACGAGATAATTATCTCGTGCGCACGACTTATTATCTCGTTCCCACGACTTAGTATCTCGTGGGAACGAGATAATTATCTCGTGCGCACGACTTATTATCTCGTTCGCACGACTTAGTATCTCGTGGGAACGAGATAATTATCTCGTGCGCACGACTTATTATCTCGTTCGCACGACTTAGTATCTCGTGGGAACGAGATAATTATCTCGTGCGCACGACTTATTATCTCGTTCGCACGACTTAGTATCTCGTGCGCGCGAGATAAAAAAAATTTTTCCTAGGTCCTAAACCAGCCACCGTACAAAATAAATGGGTTATGTAGTCATTTTAATTAAATTCGTCTTGTTGGGATTCGTCTTGTTGGGATGACCATTTTCGACATTCGTCGTGTTGGGATTCGTTTTGTTGGGAATAAACCAGTGAAACTATATAGCTGATATCTACGCTGTTTTAGTGAATTATCTCATTCATGTAATCGCGCAAGCGCTCCTGAAAAATAAAACTTTCAGGTCCACACTCGTGAGATAATTCTCGATAATTCTTTTAATTATATGCCACGTGACATTTTACTGTGCAATATTCAGCCCAACTCGACTGCAAACAGTTTCAAGACAATAACAAAGATCTGCTGATCGTTCCTTCAAGGCAACGTTGAAGGCGACACCGTGCGCCGAAGCGTAGGTTCATTTAGGAAGCTACTGAGGGATATTTCACGATATCCATCGAGTCGGTGGATATCGAAAAATATTTTTTAGATAATTTGCGATAATTGACAGGCTAGCATATAATAAAATTGAATACTGCAGAGTCCAATTTCAATTTGTAAAACTATGTGTTTCAAATGGAAAGTAATAACATGAATAAATTAGAATTCAGATTAATTAGTAGAGAGACATATTATTTTATTTTAAACTATCACAGTTAGCTACTTGCACAATAATGTTTAGAATTTTGTTTCTAAATGTTAAACAGTTTTTATCAATCTTCCCAATAATATGAATGATTTTTTAGAATAATGGCCATTTAATGCACGGTACAGACTTCTACAGTACGTGGAGAGTGGATTGTAACTAAATCACCCGCGGAGTGGAGTTATCACCCAAACTATAACTTTCAAATTTTGTATATATCGACCAAAAACAAAAGCAATGTTTCAGCCAATGGACCTCCGGGTTTAACCCGGAGGTCCATTGTCTGAAACTTTGCTTGTGCTTGTTATCATTTGCAACAAATTTGCAATTATTGCTTGGGTGGAATCTACACTCTGCAGGTGATTTAGTAATAATACACTCTCCACGTACTGTAGCTCTCCATCAACTGACAAGCAACGCATAGAAATTGCTTGCAATGTTGAAAATTTAGGTGTCGGACCACATCTGAACAAGTTCATGAAATTACAACACGATTGCCCAGTAGTTAAGTTGTTGCTAAGGACGCAAGCCTGTTGCTAAGGGGAGGGGGCATATAGAATACTTGTCATTAATTAAAATTATGATTTATTGCCATCAGTAGTTCCTCATCGTGCAAAATGCTACAACAGATCACTCCGTCATGCTGGTAACGCCTATTTTCCTGATTGCATTAGACGAATAATTGTGAACATGTTGATGTAAACAAAATAGTTGCACCCAGTAACGCACCAAGAAGGGCAACTCTAGTTTGGTTCATATCGGCCGAGAGATCGGCTACATATCTGCCGAGTCTGAAGACATAATAACCGTTTGGTAATGAGTAATTGTGGGGAAGATAATCCAATCTAATAAGTCTGTATCTCTACAATTAAACAACTGAACTGAAGCATGGCTGGTGTGTGTCATATGTAAAATGGCTGCAAGGAAAAATGACAGCTTCCTACAGGTAGGACAAATTTAGGCGTGTTCTGCGACTTCACACACCGTGACAACCCGTCTTAACTGTGTTACTACAACAAACTGACGCAAACTTGTGTTTTGTGTTACTTTTAGTTTACATTTCTCTCACTATTTTTTTCATTTTTCTTTCAACTCAGATTCGTTTATGTGTCACTCAATCTGATTCAAGCCACCTCTCCCGCATCATGGTAAAACGAAACATATTTTTTTAATCTATTGCCCAACGCACAACTAAATTTTTGATGGTTACTCCTATAATTAGTGTTTGGAATCTAATATTATTGCGTCCGTGGAAATATTGTCCACACGTGGAAAGTGACCAGTCCACGGCGGTTGTACTATATGTGTCCTTAAAGACAAATTCAGGAATATATTCTTTCTCGTTAATTTATTAACGTAGAACGGGTCATTTATTTATTTATTTATTTATTTATTTATTTATTTATTTATTTATTTATTTATTTATTTATTTATTTATTTATTTATTGGTGTTTAAGGTCACATACTTATGCACAATGGCTAATCGTGACCATGACAGTTTTACGGGTGGAGGAAGCCGGAGTACACGGAGAGAACCACCGAGCAACGACAACCTTACAATTTAATAAATTGTACCTATAATTTAGCTAAACTGTAGTTGAAGAATAGGTAGAATGGGGGGAAGAAACAAGAGGTGGGCTAAAGCAAATCCGGTGGAAAGGGCTAACGTGTTAGTTTGGGAGAATTGGAAGCCGTCATTGCGTGAAGTTGTAAAACAGTACGTTTCTTCGAAAGTTGGGAGGCTAGGCGAAAGGATGAGGGGGCGGAGGGACTGGTAGAAGGGAACATTGAAACGGCCTCCTCACTGGAGGATCGCGATAAATCAGCGGGTAGCAAAAGTTTATTATTATTATTATTATTATTATTATTATTATTATTATTATTATTATTATTATTATTATTATTATTATTATCATTTTATTATATTAAAATGACGTAGTTATGTCATATGGTGAGAATATGTCGGATTAGGGAGGGGGTATGAGAGAGGGCTTACCTGTCTCCAGCCGGCACAGGTATCGATTTTTCACGTCCACTGTCGACTAACTTTTTTAAACATTCACTCTAAATGCAAATAAATGCAAACCAGAGGGCAGTGGGGTCGGGATGAACCGCTCTCTTTGAGAATATCAGTCGGTATCAGTCAAAATTTTAAGTTTTTTGGCTTCTTAGTTTCAAATGTTCAGCTAACGTATAATCGGTATAATGGTCTGTTATATGTGTTTGGAAAAAGTTACATTCCTGTTGAAAATTTTGCAAAGGCGTGTGTTGACTGATCAGCCAAACCAAGCGCTTGACGATATGCTATCCTGCACAACAGATGAATTAACTGATACAATCAGGCCAATTTCAGCGAAAACAAAACAACGAATCCGGCTGGCCAGTTAAATTGCAGCTACAATTTACAGTACGTGGAACGTGGATTATAACTAAATCACCCGCGGAGTGGAGTTGTCACCCAAGCTATAACTTTCAAATTTTGTACATATCGACAAAAAACACAAGCAGTGTTTCAGCCAATGGACCTCCGGGTTTAACCCGGAGGTCCATTGGCTGAAACTTTGCTTGTACTGATTATGCTGTGCAACAAATTTGCAATTATTGCTTGGGTGGAATCTCCACTCTGCGGTGATTTAGTGATAATACACTCTCCACGTACTGTAGCTTACTTAACCAATAAAAGCACGGGCGTTAAATAGTAGGTACAATTTATTTATGTAGCTACAATTTAATAACTAAAAACGACGTGAAGCTACTGGGCTTCCGTAATATCGAGAGTGTTTCAATGAAGATATGAATGGTATCATTCAAAACGAGAAATGAGAAAATAATTATTTGAAAATACAGCTGAGGTTGGTGAGTTTGTTGCGTGGTTACTTCCCCCCCCCCCCTTTTTTTTCCCCCTTTTTTAAAACAAAATTACTCTGACACATTTTTATCCACCATGTAAGAAAAATATTTTTCATGTCTATATAAAATGGAGACAAATTAGAATTGAGAAACTGATATATTTCACCTGATCTTGCAATTCGAGAGGTGGTGGTTATAGGTTTATAATTAATGATGTTAGGATTCGATCTACAGACAACAGCCGGCATCAAAATCAGTACCGTTGAATTGAAAAAAAAACGGTATATTGCGAACGCAGACAGCGCTGTAGCCACGGTGGAGAAGAAGAGACCCCCACGCCCCCGCACACACACATACACTCACTTTTCCTAGCAAATGTTAACCTTAAAAAATTCATGCCTGAAAAGCCTTCAATAGGTTCATAGACTCTCGTCCAGACATTTCATTTGGCTACAATTATTCCTTCATTTTAGCTGGGTTCTTAACCCTTTACCAAACGAATCGGTTACATCCGCCCGCTAATATGCAAATTCAGCAGCTGAAAAAAGACTATTTTTCAAAACATTTTAACCAAACCATATGATGTGACCCCTCTGTGGAACGATCCCGTCGAGCTCGTTCCAATGAGGGGTCACATGAAATGGTTTTGTTGAAATTAATTTTTTGAAAAAATTTTAAAAAATGATATTAAAAATAATAAATTTTGATATCGTCTGCGTTGGGCAAAGGGTTAACCTTTTAGAATGTACTCACAGTGCTTTAATTGTTTTGAAAGATTGTTTTATTTTCCCTGGAAGACCCCTGGCAGTGCCGGGTAGAGGGTGGTGTTGGGGTAGTAACTCTGGCGCCCGGGACTTTGGGCCGGGTTTGGCCCAGGAGTCCAGGATCTTGGGGTTAGGCCTGCCTCCACCCCTCAGTCCAAACATGGCCTGAAAGATTGTATTTTAATTTTCAAAGGACGTACCAAACCAAAAAATTAAAATACGGGTTTTCGGGCCATGTTTGGACTGGAGCCCCCTCTCCTCCCCACTCCCACCCCAGGTTCTGACTCCTGTGTTAACATTTAAGAAGAGGACTGTATCGTGAATGCAGCTCTGTGCTTAACCAACGCTTGTAATTTTGGACTGCATGATTCTTGAAGTTTATTGAATCAACTTGACGTAATAAAGTTATCACTTCATTGTCTGAGTGCTAGAATGTTCTATGTCCCATAGGGGACATAGAACATTCTAGCACTCATGCGACGACTTCATGAATTGTTCAGTCGAAAGCTGTAACTCTAGGTCACTGGACACTTACTGATGAACTTTGAAATTTGTAACATGCTGCTAAAAACGTCATTTTGACGGTCAAAAAATAACGTTATCTTTTATCCCCAAAGCCACCAGACGTCTCCATTTAATAACTGATTTAAAAATTTTCATGGGAGGAGCCCACCCATGCCCAACTCACCACCCCCCCCCCCCCCCCATCATCGCTCGTGCCTCCGGCATCGGCATCAGTACCCGACACTTTTGAAAGCGGTCCGTCACAGAATTAACCCTGCGGCCCAAATTTCTTCTCCCCGGCCCTGTACCTGAACCTTCACCTATATCGATACACAGTCTTTACCCAGTAGAAGGTTAAGTGAAGTAGGGGGGGGGGGTAAAATATTTTTTTCGCTGCCATATTGGAAGCAGAAAAATAGGATGCCCCCACCTCCACTTCATTTCGCCCGGCAACCCCCAACTGGGTTTATGTCGTCATTGAACAAATTTTCAAATCTTACCTTCTTGGTTTTGTCAGCGTATTGAAAATGCTTTCCAGGATAAATTGCTTGTGTCGTCTATTCTTTACGTGGATAACGTTAGGTGGAATGAGTCGAGAATGTGTCAATGGACAAACTCCACATGCATTTATGTGTAGTTTTTTCACTTATTCCATCAGTGTAGTGTGAGGTAAGCGGTTATTTGTGTGTGCATCAATCATGTACTTGCAAGCCAACTCCAGCTGAAGGACGCCACCAGATGTTATCCCTTGTCGTGAGTATCATAATAAGGAAAGGTGTAATTTTCTGTGTTCGACACAGGCTTTTGATAAATTCCGACAGAAGATGGACCTGAAACAATCAGGTGTTTTGATAACAAGCGTGCTGAGTGATCTTCAGACTTTGACAACAATAACTTACAGTACGTGGAGAGTGGATTGTAACTAAAACACTCGCGGAGTTGAGTATCACCCAAAGTATCACTTTCAAATTCTATACATATGCACAAAAAACAAAGGAAAGTTTCAGCCAATGGACCTCCGGGTTTAACCCGGAGGTCCATTGGCTGGAACTTTGCTTGTGATGGTTATGCTTTGGAACAAATTTGCAATTATTGCTTCTCCACTCTACGGGTGATTTAATGATAATACACTCTCCACGTACTGTAAGTAAGTTTCTTTCTAAAAATGGACAGAATAACATTGTCTCCACAATACCCCAATTTGTACGCAAAGATACCGACTTTGGAATCTACACACAAGATTAATGGGCTCTTTGTATTTTTAAATGCAGGATGTTTTGACTAGTGGATATTTCGGTCAAATATCAAAATGATAAAATTATAATTTTATTTTCTTGTTTATCAGCCTTATTTTAAATGACTTGTTAAATATATTTCAATTTTAGTTTAATGTGCAGGCATTTATAATTGACATGTGAAACTTATTAATAAATAATTTCACGAAACTCCGTTGTTTAACCCTTTACCCAACGCAGACGATATCAAAATTTATTATTTTAAATATCATTTTTTTAAATTTTTCAAAAAATTTCAACAAAACCATATCATGTGACCCCTCGTTGGAACGAGCTCGACGAGCTCGTTCCAACGAGGGGTCACATGATATGGTTTTGTTGAAATTTTTTGAAAAATAATATTTTTTCAACTGCTGAATTTGCATATTACGCGGGCGGATGCGGCCGATTCGTTGGGTAAAGGGTTAAAGCTACAATTAGATTCGAAAACAAACAAAAATTTATAGGTAAAAAACCTCTGGTAGAATACGTGTTAAATTTGATTTTTTAAACAATATTGTTATGAATGGTCCCTCGGAAGGTGCCCTGAAAAAGGGTTCCGGACATTTTCCCCTAGGACATTTTCCCCTAAAAACCGTGTCACCTAGGGCATTTCCCCCTAATTTCAAATGAGAGGGTGGACATTTTCCCCTAGTTAGGAAGAAAAGGGTGGACATTTTCCCCAAACTAAAAAAATTGAATTTCAAGATTTTATTACGAGAAAAATTTCATGTCACACTATTTTCAAAGTACTAAATAAAAATAAAATACGCATACATAATTCATACAATATTAAGTTAAATTACTGTATAAACAGTAAACTAGTCGATCTGTCACACACAGTGTGCTGTATGGCACAACAGTATCAAGTTGTATTGCTGTATAAACAGTAAGCTAGTCGATCTGTCACACACAGTGTGCTGTATGGCACAACAATATCAAGTTGTATTGCTGTTTTAACAGTAAGCTGGATGATATGTGCTTTGATATATTGTGAGATGAAGACTTTAGTGGTACTATAAGCAAATCCTCAAAATACATCAGAGCTACACAAATCCATAAAATTATATTATGGACTTGCACCAAGGGTGTTCTCGTCTAAGTTGTCATGTAAACTTATTCTTAGCTGTATTATCGTTGTTTGATTTATTATAGTTTTATTTGTGCTACTTGCTACATGTATATTATTATCTTGTGCTAGCTATTTTAAAAAGAATAAACTATTACATGAAACCTTAATTACATTTTTATTTTTATTCTTCCAATTTTTTTTCTATTTTATTCCATGAGAAATTTTTTTAAAAATTCTATGGGAACATGTCCTGGGTGAAAAATCTAGGGGTAATCAGTCTATGGGAAAAAGTCTGGGGAAGAATAATTAGGGGAAAATGTCCTAGTGGAAAATGTCCAAGGGGATAATGTCCTGGTGGGAAATGTCCTAGGGGAAAATGTCCTGGACGCCCCTGATAAAATGGCACACCAAAAATGTTGTTTTTTGAGGGGGCGGAAAATGGCACACTTTGTCATTATTTATTTGTTTTTCAAAGAAAAGTGCAATATTAAACTGAGTATGAAAGCAGTATCAATATTTGTTCCCCAATATTCTTTTAATCATAATAAAAATTGTTTTATAAACACTACCATATGGTATCTTAAGCTTAGTGTTTGAGTTGGCTTGTATGGAAGCTTAAAATATTGTGCAACACAATTACTGTTATTTATTATTAATTGAATATAGGTTATAGTGTAAACTCCTGTTAATTGAATAAAAAATCTTGTAACCTGTCGAGAAATTACCTGACTTGTCCAAGTTTTCCTTTGTTTATAGACCTATTTGACCTCAGTACATCCAATACAGGCATTTAATCTCGCGGATCTCTGTCAAACAAGATATAATAGAATAAATGCTACGTTTATCTCCAGAAATCAGGAAAGTGACACAATCTCTGTTAATTGAATACTCCTATTAACTGAATAATTTTCGATGGCAAACTGGCTATTCAATTAACAGGGTTCCACTGTACCATTTTTTGTTGGTAATTCCAACTCCTGACATCATTTCTTGGAAACTATCAAAAACTTGTAAATATGTAAATTTCTGATCTGAGGTAAATTTGCAAATATGTATTAGTGGGGTTTTTTAAACCCACAAAAACATGTGCTTTGATGATGGATTACATTTGTGTTATTTTGCGCTTTTTTTCACCGCTTTCTTCCAGAAATAAAAAAAAAGTTGTTAATTTTGTGTTTTTATATTTAAATGGCATGTACCATTTTCTCCTACCAATTGTGCCATTTTTTCCTAGGTGATTAGGAAAGTGTGCCATATTTTCCTCCCATGCGTGCCATTTTTCCTAGGGTGTCAACAAGTGTGCTATTTTTTCCTGTGCCATGCTTTCCTTTTTTACCTCGGAAATGCAATCTCTTGATTGTCGGGCCTGAGTTAGTGCATCAGAAGGTGTTAAAAAGTGTGTGTGCTGTGGGAGGGGGAGGCGGACGTCAACAATTAACTTCTGACGATGTTATTTCGCGTTACGTCATTTACGAAACAGTCCCGTCTCGAGATGAATTATAATAATAATAATTCAACCCAAACTATTCAGATATAATCCAAGTTAGTGTAAACACGGAAACATTTCTAAAATTAGCAGGAAGGAAATACGAAATAGTCCTGTTTCGAGGCGAATTATATACCGTAACTTGCCGTAAGAATGGGTCACTCTCTTTACTAAATGACATTTTAGACCAAAATGTCTTTCATTAAAAATAATTCAACACAAAATATTCGCAAATGCAACTCTGAAATACTTCCGAAATTAGCGCGTATGAATACACCACTTTCTGTGTCAAATCTTCGATTGGAAATGGCCCAGTTTTATTTTTGTGACTTTCGTTCGATATTTTACTATTTTATGTGGCGTTCCAGTCGCATTTGGGGAATGGCATTCAGCCATAAGATAAAACATTTCTATTTGGGTTTTGTCAACTGTGCTAACGAACCTGTTCATAGAGGAAAGAAAGGATTTTTAAAAATATTCAGAAGGAAAATTCATTTTAATTAACTGATGTGGGGGCGTGGCTTATATACGTCAGTCGTTCGAAAGTTACTATTGAAGTAACATAATTCACTCGTGACATTACCACTTTTTAATCAACATTAAATTCAATGCAAAACGAACTGAGGAATGTAATAAATAATAATAGCAAATCGTCTCGAGTTCCAATGTGTTCTATGTGCCTACTGGCACATAGAACACATTGGAACTCGGGGGACGAAATGTTTGGAATTCCACTATGTATTTTTATGACCAAGTCAGGCCTGGTAATTTCTTCCATTCAATGTTCTTTTAGCGACTTGGATGTATCGCCCCCCCCCCCCCCCCCCTTGGGCGCAACAAGCATTGCAGATGGCGCCTTGTTTAACTCGACGGACGAAATGTAGCCTTCGGTTGGGATGATGGTTGAAAAAGAAGAACTGGACGGATCCGACCGAAGGTGTCGTTCATCAGTTAAACGCAGCTAAATAAGTTATTTCTTGTGGGTAGCAAAGTACCAGATTACCTTATATTGACACAATTGTATACTATCACATGTTAAAACTCATCGGAAAATCCTTACATTTGTGGAAAAAATGAGCATTCTAAAAGAAAATGCAACCTGGTTCCATACCCTCAGCGCTACTTATTTGACACTTATCATCCCCCCCCCCCCCCCATCCATTTCCCCAATTTCCCGTGACATTGATCTCAGTTTGAACAAGCGTTACCACCACAATCACAACCGCCCCAACCCAACAAATGTGCCATCAAGGTACTTCTCAAATATCTTATGCAAAAATGGCTGTGACGAAAATAATGACGAAAAATGGAAGTGACGAAACTGGCAAAAGCGAATCAGAAAGGGACGAAAGTGTTAATAACGAAACTGAGAGTGACAAAATTGGCAATAATGAAACTGAAAGTGACGCAAATGGCAAAGACGAAACTGAAAGTAGCGAAAATGGCAATAAAGAAAATAACAAAAATGGATGGGTTTGATAAAATAGCAGGAATAATATAAGCCTGTGGCTTCCTGTCGAATCCTCGTCAACCTATAATGCCGATTCCGTCTGTTTCTGTTATACTGTGTACAACTATGAAGACTGTTTGCCTGTTCCGTTACATCATTAACATTATGTAATGTACACGTGTAACATTGCTTTCTGGATTAAATATTGTTTAACCCTTTGCCTAACGTAACGGCCAAAACCGGCCAGCGCTATTCTCAAAAATCGCCTATTAATTTTCATTATTTTTTTCATTTTTTGTCTCAAAAACATAGGTTATGACCCCTCGTTGGAACGAGCTTGTTCCAACGAGGGATCATAACCTATGTTTTTGAGACAAAAAATGAAAAAAATTAGTTATTTAAGAATTATTTTTGCAAGTGTCGTCTGCTTTTCATGTTAGGTAAAGGGTTAAACTAAATAACTGGAATACGAATCAATAGAAAAATATAGAATTTAATATTTATGAATTTATTCATGTTCAACATCAAAACTTCATTTTATTTTTATACGTGTTTTATGTTAGCTGACCACAAATTTATTTGAAAGCATAAATTTTCCTTTCATCAGAAACAAATATTTTTCAATGAAAACTAAAGCGCGTTTTATTTTTCATCCTTTTTCCCGTTCTGTTTTATTTTTTAGTTCTAAGAAAAGTTGATATTTTAAAGGTATTTTTACCCTGGCTTTCATATAATAATAACACTTTGGCCAGCCGCTGATTTGTCGCGGTTCTCGGACGAGAAGGCCATGGTTACCCCTGCACTCCCAACTGCCTCCCTATTCCCACGCTTCTCCTCTCCTCTCAACACTCGGAGACGAACTGCTTGATGACATCCCTTGCCCCATTCTTCCCAATCTCTCCGATTAGCATATTAACCCTCTCCTTTGAGTCTCCCCCAACCACATGTCCTTCATTCTCCCATCCCACTTCCTCATTATACTCCCAGTGAATCTCATTCTTTTAGACTGATACTTTGGGCATTCTAGAAGAAAGTGTTCCAGGGTCTCCACCATGCCCAAGTTACACATCTGGCACTCCCTTTCACCGTCCTTCCCAATTTCCCCCTCAGCTCCGGGGATCGCGACCTCAGCTTGAACAACAGTGACCCCAAAGGTGCCATCAAGGTACTCTTCAAAACCTGGCCTCTCTTTATCACGCAGGCCACCCAAAAGACCTCTTTGATTTGACCCCCTCTCGCCAATTACGGTCACAATCCTCCATGACCCTTTCTCTGACGATTTTTTTACCCTGGTTTGCCCCAACGTCCAGGTCCGAGATCTCCAATGAGTAGTTCTCTACTAGCTCCCTCACTTGGACCATCCACCCTGTTTTGTTATTTGAGTTGAAAATTCTCCGGAACATTACTTTACACCATCGGCTGTCGGGGAGATTTACCAAATAATTAAGATAACCGAGTTTCAACAGGTCTATCCTGTCCTTGATCCTCATCCACCCAAGCTCACCCCTGATTGCTTCTAGCGCTGCGGCATTACTCGACCCCGTTATCCATCGGCCTGCATCGTTCTGCAAGATTTCCAAGCTCTTTACGGCCGACTTTAACACCGACTAATTGCTGTTATAGGGGAGGTTAGGATATACGGTGTTATGAAAACAGTTGACCATAATGCCGTAGATGACAGAATATGGTTTTGAAAGGTGAGTTATAGATAATAAAATAATCGGAGGCATTAATTTTCTTCATCAATTGATTTGTTATTTATGTTCTGATAATAAACAGTGGCGTAGGGGATGGGCCCGCAGGGTCCGCATTGCGGGGGGGGGGGGGGCGGCAAGAAGGAGGGCTCCCGTCTTGAAGGACGTCCCAACGCTGGAAGAAAGAGGGAAAGGGAGAGAGAGAGCGAGACGGTGTACCAAATACACATAATTTCAAACTCTCACTTCCACACGACGTACTCTTTGTAGTCTATGTATTATTCTTTTAACCCTTTACCTAACGTAATGGCCAAAACCGACCAGCACTATTCGCAAAAATCGCCAATTAATTTTCATTATTTTTTTCATTTTTTGTCTCAAAAACATAGGTTATGACCCCTCGTTGGAACGAGCTCATCGAGCTCGTTCCAACGAGGGGTCATAACCTATGTTTTTGAGACAAAAAATGAAAAAAAATAGTTATTCAAGAATTATTTTTGCATATGTCGTCTGCTTTTCAGGTTAGGTAAAGGGTTAAGTGAATGCTACATCATTGTAACTGATAGGGGTGAGAAATGAACAATATACATACATGGTGCCTCTAAAGTCACACATGTTGGGCGTGCATGCATGGGCGCAGATCATGGGGGGACGGGGGGACGTGCCCCCCCCCCAGATCTCATCAAGGGGGGGGCATGGTATGCCATGCCCCCCCCCCACCACCACTGGGGGGACATGGTATGACATGTCCCGCACTATGCTCCCCCACTGCTGCACCCTCTCATCAATTTTAATGCGAGATTCACTTCTGATACACGTTCAACTAGTCCAAACTAGGACCCACAGTTCGTAATATAATTTTGGGGTTGGTACGGCCTGTACTGTAGTCGTATCAACCACAAAAATTATATTACGGACTATGTCTGTGGGTCCATGTTTGGACTGACGTAACATTCAACGAACAGTTGTTCAACACTGCGCCTTCAAATAAGTTGTTACTCAGCCAGACACAGCTGTGGGTTGCACGAATGCATAAGCAGCATAACTATTTGATATCGGAATATCAATGTTGCAGACTGACGTAACATTCAACGAACAGTTGTTCAACACTGCGCCTTCAAATAAGTTGTTACTCAGCCAGACACAGCTGTGGGTTGCACGAATGCATAAGCAGCATAACTATTTGATATCGGAATATCAATGTTGCAGACTGACGTAACATTCAACGAACAGTTGTTCAACACTGCGCCTTCAAATAAGTTGTTACTCAGCCAGACACAGCCGTGGGTTGCACGAATGCATAAGCAGCATAACTATTTGATATCGGAATATCAATGTTGCAGACAGAATTATTATGCAGAGAGAGTAATAGGCCGGTACTGAGCTCGTGAAAATGTGCAAGACAGTATCGTCTGTTTTGTTTACATTTTGAAAACGAAATTTATCGATCGAATTCATTCAATTCACGCGACTTGTTGATGACGTATATGTCGGGCTGTTATTTACGGCAGCGTAGAACCGCCACATCATAGTATATTTCCAGGGATTCCTAATCTGTTTAAACAGATTACTAATCTGTTTTTACAGATTACTAATCTGTTTAAACAGATTACTAATCTGTTTTTACAGATTAACTAATCTGTTTTTACAGATTACTAATCTGTTTTTACAGTTTACGTAATCTGTATTTACAGATTACTAATCTGTTTAAACAGATTAACTAATCTGTTTGAAACTAATCTGTATTTAAACAGATTAATTAATCTGTATTTACAGATTACTAATCTGTATTTACTAATCTGCTAATTACGGATTCTCACGACTAAACTCCGCAGCCATCTCGAATCAATCAGCTTTTTCAATAAGTGGTAAAGGGCATACAGAGGGAGGGAATCGAGCATGTTTAAAAACTGGTAGATTATATGAAAACGGCGTTCAGTCAAAATGAAATAGGAACCGCACTATTACTCGACGTAGAAAAAGCGTTCGACTCTGCCTGGCACAATGGCATGAGATACAAACTAGCTAAAATGGGGCTACCTACCAAAATTCTAAGGATCATATCATCATTTTTATCTGATCGAAAAATCAAAGTGAGCGTCAACCGCGAAGTGTGAGACGAGATAAAACTCGAAGTGGGCACTCCACAGGGTTCGGTCCTCAGCCCGCTTCTATTTATAATATATGTGAATGACATTTACAAAGTAGGGAAGAACCATGCTGAACTATCTCAATTCTCAGACGACAAAGGAATGTGAACGGCCAGTAAGTCTCGAAACATAATACAAAACCGCCTGCAGGATACCATCCGTGACCTGCAAGACTGGTGCGCTCTGTGGCGCATCAAGCTAAATGCCACGAAAACACAAAGAATCATATTCTATAAAAAGCAAAGGAAAAAAGCTGTCCCTAATATTGAGCTTAAGCTTTACAACCACGAACTTGAAGCTAGTAATGAGGCAAAGTTTCTGGGATTCACCTTGGATAACAGTCTCAATCTAAACAATCACGTAAACTCAGTCACTGCCAAAGACACTAAACGCATAAATTTCCTGAAAATGATTAGAGGTAAAAATTGGGGAGCCAATAAAGAAGTTCTCATCAAGCTTTACAAATCATATATACGCCCAGTACTAGAGTATGGGGCCATAATAACGAGTGACCTGAATAAAACCAACATTGAAAAACTACAACGGGTTCAAAATTATGCCCTGCGTGTGGCACTATGCAAACCCAAATGGACACCGATAAAGGAACTTCACGAGCTAGCAAAAATAGAAACTATTGATACGCGATTAAAAGACCTACAAATCAAAACCCTCAGCAGACTCCAAGTTCGTGAATTAATGGTTGAGCTAAACGAACACCGATCCCTTAACAGAAAAACAAAATAAGTTTCCAGAAAATAAAAAAAAAATAAAATTATATAATATAACTTAATTGCGTGTAGTCAGTAAGGATTGCCTCGCTACTCATTGAGAACTTTAGGATAGAGTCTGTGAGGACTGCCTCGCAACTCTGCCGAAGCGCGACTGAAATGCGTTTAATAAGACCTATATAACAAAACCCTCTACATACTCCAGGATAGTGAATCAATGGTGAAGCTGAACGAACGCCGAACCCTTAACAGAAAAAACAAGATAAGCCACAGTAAATTAAAATTACTCAATAGAATTAAACTGCGTGGAGTCAGTGGGGATTGCCTCGCTACTCATTGAGATCTTACTCATTGAGATCTTAAACAGATTAGTAATCTGTGAATACAGATTAGTTAATCTGTAAAAACAGATTAGTAATCTGTTTAAACAGATTAGTAATCTGTAAAAACAGATTAGTTAATCTGTAAAAACAGATTAGTAATCTGTTTAAACAGATTAGTAATCTGTTTAAACAGATTAGTAATCTGTAAATACAGATTAAGTAAACTGTAAAAACAGATTAGTAATCTGTTTAAACAGATTAGTAATCTGTTTAAACAGATTAGTAATCTGTAAAAACAGATTAGTAATCTGTTTAAACAGATTAGTAATCTGTAAAAACAGATTAGTAATCTGTAAAAACAGATTAGTTAATCTGTAAAAACAGATTAGTAATCTGTTTAAACAGATTAGTAATCTGTAAAAACAGATTAGTAATCTGTTTAAACAGATTAGTAATCTGTAAAAACAGATTAGTAATCTGTAAAAACAGATTAGTAATCTGTTTAAACAGATTAAGAATCCCTGGAAATATACTATGATGAGGCGGTTCTACGCTGCCGTAGTTATTGGATCTGTTAATCCATTAACGGGCCCGACACATACGTCGTCGCTCCATCTGTTGGGCCCTTATGCTAATCCACCGCACAGTTGAATTGTGTTAATCTAATAGGGAACGCTCGGTAAAGCGGGAACAATTATGGTTAAGCATTTTGACAAAATTACAACAGGCTGTTGAAAAACATATTTTTTTCTACTAAATAATTAAGAGAAATTATACCCCAGAGGCCACCAGAATGCACCATTTGAAAGCGCAATTTAAAAATTTTCTTGGGGGGAGAACCCCCCCCCCCCTCTGCCGGCTCGTGCCTGCGGCACTCGCTGCTGATGCCTTCGGCATCTGCCCGCCCCCCCCCCCCCCACTTTTTGGAAGAGATCTGCGCCCATGCGTGCATGTGTGTATCGTTGGATGGTGGGGGTGAAACTTAAAACATGTAATGAAAAAATCTTCAGAGTCGTACTTTTAGAATAGATCCCATAGGCTATACCTTCATTTAATTTATGGCGTATGTACTACGTGAAATCCTGTATGCTGTGCACGGTAACAGCACTAAATTTGCTCCCGTTTTAAAGGCAACCACCATTATGAAAAGTTCCCCGTCTCTATCTGGCCCGGGGGGGGGGGGGGCACAAGATTTTCCGCTACCCCACTGAAAATAAAATGGTAATGTTCCTACTGCATGGTGATAAATTTGTTAAATATTTATCCCAGTGGAAATTATATAAATGAGCCGTGAAACATTCAGAACCGGGGAATCAGTTCAAATTGAATACTTTTTTATCATATTCAATTTTTCATTTTTAGCTCACCTGAGCGAAGCTCAAGGGCAGCTTTACTGATCACTTTCCGTCCGTCGTCCGTCGTTAACACATTATCGACTTCTTCTCACGAACTGCTGGACCAAATTCAACAAAATTTGCTGTGCATGTTCCCTATCATATGTCCCCGATAGCCGATGGTGTAAAGTAATGTTCCTGAGAACTTTCAACTCAAATATCAAGACGGGGTGGATGATCCAAGTGAGGGAGCTAGTAGAAAACTACTCATTGGAGATCTCGGACCTTGACGTTGGGGCAAACCAGGGCAAAAAGATCGTCAGAGAAAGGGTCATGGAGGATTGTAACCGTAATTGGCGAGGGAGGTCAAATCAAAAAGATCTTTGGGTGGCCTGCGTGATAAAGAGAAGCCTGGTTTTGAAGAGTACCTTGATGGCACCTTTGGGGGTCACTGTTGTTCAAGCTGAGGTCGCGGTCCCTGGAACTGAGGGGAAAAATTGGGAAAAACAGTGAAAAGGAGTGCCAGATGTGTAACTTGGGCGTGGTGGGGACCCTGGAACATTTTCTTGTAGAATGCCCAAAATACCAGTCTAAAAGAATAAGATTCACCGGGAGTATAATGGGGAAGTGGGATTGGAGAATGAAGGACATGTGGTTAGGGGGCGACTCAAAGGAGAGGGTTAATATACTAATCGAAGAGATTGTGAAGAATGGGGCAAGGGATGTCATCAAGCACTTCGTCTCCGAATGTTGGGAGGAGAGAAGAAGCGCGGGAATAAGGAGGCAGTTGGTAGAACATGGGTAACCAAGGCCTTCTCATACGAGAACCGCGACAAATCAGCGGCCGGCCGAAGTGTTATTATTATATTATGTCAATTCACGTTTGTTCAAATAAGGTTGCCACGCTCGCAGGGGGTACCACAGGGGGGCATAACTCTGATAGCACCCATAAATTTCTTTCCAAAATCAAAAAAAATCTTCTTCTTCAGATCCACCAGGCAGAATTCTTCCATATTCGGTATACAACATCTCTGGGGAGGTCAGATTCAAGTTTGTTCAAATCGAGTCCATGGGTTCATATTTGAGCTCCCTATGGGAGCCCGAATTTTAACTTAGTGCAATATGAGGTTTATTTTTTAAAATCTTCTTCTTCAGATCCACCAGTCAGAATTCTTCCATATTTAGTATTCAACATCTCTAGGGAGGTCAGATTCAAGTTTGTTCAAATCGAGTGCCTGGGTTCATATTTGAGCTCCCTGTGGGAGCCCGAATTTTAACTTAGTGCAATATGAGGATTATTCTTGAAAAATCTTCTTCTTCAGATCCACCAGTCAGAATTCTTCCATATTTGGTATACAACATCTCTAAGGGCACAGATTCAAGTTTGTTCAAATCGAGTCCCTGGGTTCAAATTTGGGCTCCCTATGGGAGCCCGAATTTTAACTTAGTGCAATATGAGGACTATTCTTTAAAAATTTCTTCTTCAGATCCGCCAGTCAGAATTCTTCCATATTTGGTATACAACATCAGTCAATTGTTAACAAGATGCTGCTTTTGATAGCTCCTGTCGGAAGCTGGCTTTAGGTCTACACATCGTGGGTCAGCAATTATGTTCCGATAGAAAGTGAAAATTTCCGACAGAAATGTTTATAGGGGAGCCATTTGCACCCCCCCCCCCCCCCCGCCATCTGCACCCAACCAGACACGGGATATTGGGTTTTCCTGTGGGGGGGGGGGGATTTACTCTCTCACAAGTTGGAACACCATGAGTACACTTTGAAGGATGAAGGATCCAGAAAGTGAAGGTATTAGTCAAAACTGTATTTATTTCCAAAGTGTGAAAGTACAATTTATACGATACAATATAAGCATACAACTAATAAGTTGGTAGATGTGCCGACTGCAAGCCGAGAGGTCCTCGACTGAATCTCATTCCCACTGCTCACGTGGGGGCACGGTGGCGTTGTGTACTAAGGCGTACTGCGCGTCGATAATGCACCTGTCTTCAACTTATGCTAACCTGCTTGTGTGGAGAGGTGCGCTGACAGTTGCTCGCCTTTACTCGGTGGTTCTCTCTGGGTACCACGGTTTCCTGCACCCATAAAACTCGTGGTCATGATTAGCCATTAAACAACAATAAATAAATAAATAAATAAATAAATAAATAAATAAATAAATAAATAAATAAATAAATAAATAAATAAATAGATTTAGCACCAAGCTGAAATCTTATACTCGGCTGTTTCCAGATAGACATTTAGCTAAACGTATATCATATGCGGCTAATAGTTATGCACACACAATTGCACTCGCACGATCGTGTCCCGGCAGGGGGGGGGGGGGGGGGTATGATTATGGTTTTCTTCTGCGCTGAAGGTATTAACTGTATCAAAGTACCCCATGAAATAGTAGGTTGACATTATATAAACCCATTTTATTGATTTTAGGCTTACATGTATACAAAGCTGAGATTTTTCAGAAACGGTGGGGGGCAGTACCCCCCCCCCCACCCGTGACCACGCATTTGGGCGTGGCAATTAAAATGCTAATGATGATGAATAAAAGTATCAGTGCACCGAAAGCGCCCAAGAACGATATGGGATTTGAAATCCCTTGAGATCCGAATAACATTATTTGCTTGTGTGGTCATGACAGACGGAAGTATGGCCCAAGAGTCTTATTTGGTTTAATCAATATTTATTAGTGAAAGTGACAATTGTACACATCACGCAAACAGATTTTAAATATCATTTTTTAAATTTTTTCAAAAAATTTCAACAAAACCATATCATGTGACCCCTCTTTGGAACGAGCTCGTTCCAAAGAGGGGTCACATGATATGGTTTTGTTAAAAATTTACGAAAAATAATATCTTTTCAGCTGCTGAATTTGCATATTACGCAGGCGGATGCGGGCGATACGTTGGGTAAAGGGTTAAGAATCTCATTTAAGCGCGCGCATTGGTGCTACGGTTGTGTTGTCAGACCCCCGACAACCCCGAACTGGAAAATAAAACGGAATTGTGTATAACTACCCAAATTTTGTCCAGGTGTTTAACTTAGAATGCTAATGAATGAAATGAAAAGTTTCCGAGCCGAAGGCGCACAGGGACGATGTGGGATTGAAGGCCCTTGCGACCCGAATAACTTTATTTGCTTTATAGCTTTATTTGCTTCTAAATCCACGAGAGTCGGAAGCCAGAGCCATTAATAATCTTATTAAGTTTGAGTGTGCGACCGGCAGTAGGGTAGTGGGTTGAGATCCCCGAGAACCTCGAACTGAGAAGATGGCTAGGAATTTTGAATAACTACAAGAGTTCTGCTCCGTGTTTGCTTAGAGAAGTGGGCATATTTATGGTAATACTGAAACAGCACTTTGGTTATTTTATAAAAAAAGAAACCCAAACAGTCGCCAGTTTGGGAGCAGCCCAGCATATTATGCTTAACTGTTACAAACAGAAACAAAATCCACCAATATGTGTTTTTGAAAGCTGGGAGTCATCCATCAGCCTATAAGGGAGAGTGGATGTTGGGCCTTGGCCATCTGGTCTGCCTTCGGGGGAACAGATGACGGGGTAATTGGAGGGAAAACAAAAACAAACAAAAAAAACCAAACAACCACACACACACCCTCTCACAGACACACACACCCGAAAGCCCTTAAAAGGGCTCTTAAATCTTTATTCAAATGTTTATGTATATAAAATGTACACTCGTTCCAGCCAGGCAAGCTTGTTTCAATCCTTGCCTGGTGTCTGGTGGCTTCCTGTGTATGTTAACAGAAAGATAGGTTGTACCAATTCCTTCTACGCATCATTTACTGTTTCCATGCGTCTTCTTGATAAGAGTGTTGCAAGAAAATTTGAGAATGTTCAATTAGAAAAGATATAGGTAGAGAGAAAGATGGGTATCCGCTATTGTATATTGTGACTGTTGTGTGATTGGATGGGGTGAGGGGTAGGTTTCTTCGGAGCCAACTCCCCACAAGCAGAGTTGCGAGGCAATTCTCACAGACTCAATCCTAAAGTTCTCAATGAGTAGCGAGGCAATCCTCACTGACTCCAATTCTATTGAGTAATTTTAATTTACTGTGGCTTATATTGTTTTTCTGTTAAGGGCTCGGTGTTCGTTCAGCTTCACCATTGATTCACTATCCTGGGGTATGTGGAGGGTTTTGTTATATAGATCTTATTAAATGCGTTTCAGTCGAGCTCCAGCAGAGTTGCGAAGCAGTCCTCACAGACTCAATCCTAATGTTCTCAATGAATAGCGAGGCAATCCTCACTGCCTCCACGCAATTTAATTATATTGTATATTTTTTTATTTTCTGAAAACGTATTTTGTTTTTCTGTTAAGGGATCAGTGTTCGTTCAGCTCAACCATTAATTCACTAATTTGGAGTCTGTTGAGGGTTTTGTTTTGAATGTCTTTTAATCGCGTATCAATAGTTTCTATTTTTGCTAGCTCGTGAAGTTCCTTTATGGGTGACCATTTGGGTTTGTATAGTGCACACGCAGGACATAATGTGGAACCCTCTGTAGCTTCTGAATGTTGGTTTTGCTCAGGTCACTTGTTATTATGGTACTGTATTCTAGTACCTGAAGTATAAATGATTTGTAGAGCTTGAGAATCACATCTTTGTTTGCTCCCCAATTTTTACGTCTGATTATCTTCAGAAAATTGATACTCTAGTAGCTCTAACCGTAATGGAGTTTACATGACTGTTTAAACTGAGATTGCTATCTAGCATGAACCCCAAACATTTGGCCTCTTTGCTTGCTTCTAATTTGTGATCGTATAACTGCAGATCGATACTGGAGACTGTTTTGTTTCCTTTGCTTCTTGAAGAACATAACTTTTTGAGTTTTGGCGGCATTGAGTTTGATGCGCCATAGGGCCATGCCAAAGATCAATAATTGTCAGTCATTTAAATTCATAAATTCACAGGTAGACAGAGTTACAAAAGTGAGGGGTACAGCTGGGGGTTGTGCAGCGACGAGCTGGGGTGGGTTTCGGGGGGGGGGTCCTCTCCCTAAGTTGAGAAAATTTTTAACTGTTTTGCAACAAAATCATGCGAATATGGATATCATTGGAACCGGCTGAACAAGCCGGTTCCAATGATATTCATATTTGCATGATTTCATTGAGTTATACCTTTGAGAATTTTTCTAAAATATTAAATTTTATTTATTTTTTAAAATTGCTGTAGGCTGAATTCCAAACGGATGCCTTGCACGCTCTCGATTCTAGCATTCGTCGAATACTCTTAAGCACTATGTTTCAGTCCGTTTAAACGCGGCATGCCTTGTTGCAATTTGGACCCTCGACTCTTGTTTTTTGTTGTTTGCAGCTATCGTGTGTGGGGGGACGCGGAGGGGGGGGGGGGGCAAACATAATTTCAAAACTTCTCTGATTTAGTGCACTTGGGAATATGGGATTAAGCATACCGACCATTACACCGCAACGTTCAATACAACAAAAATTAAAATGATAGTATTGTTTTACTACGCATGACGAAAAAAGTGGAGGGGTAAGTACCCCCACATACCCCTCCATGGCGCCGCCACTGCAGGCAGAAAATACTAATCTTGAAAAAACGGTTGTAAAATTAGTCTTGGCTCCAGTTCATAACTTACTAATTAAGTGACAGAGGAGTGTCCATAATTACTTTTGCTGGTGTAATAATTTGTTAAAAAGAACGTTATTGTTGTCACAACCTGGTAATCAACAGGCACACTTCCAATGAGAAAGCTTAATTGTTTATCGAACATCTTCTGCCCGAATGCATCAAAGAAGGTGGAGAAGTGTGAAAGTCACACCTCTTGTGATGTAAACGGCACGATAACAGATAACAACTGGTGGCGTTCAGCGGTAGTTTGATTTCATACAAATACTGATTAAGTTAACAGAAATATCTACTACTAAGTTCACACCCACTTGATGGAATTGACCAAAATGGTTAAGCGACAGAACATATAAAGCAAGATATTCAAGTTATTAGCTACATTTCTCGAAGCCCTTGACGTAAATGTTTATCAGCTTTTACCATCCATCTTAATCTTTTCCCGCAAAAATTATTTACAACGTTGTTAAATTTTCGGAGGTAAGTTATTAGATGACAGTTGCTCGATTTATGTTTGTATTCGATCATACTGAGAGAGGGATGACCGTTGGCGAATGTTTTAGCCAGGATATTCCTCTTGGAAATATTGTATATTTGGGCTAAATTGGAACAGTTCAGAGTTTTCATTCAACTTAAATACCTCCAAAAAAACCAAGAAGAAACGTTAAGAGGACCAAGGTTGCTCGGGATGGATCGGGTGGGTCGTTCCCTCCCACCCCTTCAACTTTCCGCTAGAGACAAGTGTGCTTTACGTATAAGAATATTCATGCATGCAGTCGAAGCTGAAATAAGTTGAGAATGCCACAACGAAATTGTCAATCGATTTTCCATTATTAATATATCCAAGTCCGACATAATTTCTTGGGAGAGCCTCCCAATAAATCATATCAAGGCTTGCATTTAGTACACAAATGTAACATAAATTATCTTGAAGTTATCTCATTAATTATGTAAGCTTGTAGCTGTGGATTGGTCGTAATCCACGCGTGGACAGTGATGTCCACGCATGCGTATTACCAGGTAATAAAAATCAGTATCAACAAAATTTTAATTGACGAAGAACCGGGTTGTACCCGGGTTGTACACGGTTCTTCATTAATTAAATTTTTGATGATTATTGCCATAATTAGTGTTTGGAATCCAATATTACTGCGTCCGTGGAAATATTGCCTACCCTTGGGAAGTGACCAGTCCACGGCGGCCGAACTGTAGGACAGACGAGAAATTTTCGAATAGATATCCGGGATAACACTGTTTATGCCTATTATTCTGCTACATTTTCCCGGAGGATGTTCTGCAGAGCCAGCAACAGAACATTTTCTCTCTCATGCCCCAAATTATTGGTCTCCTATGCTATGTTAGTACATATATGGGGGATCCCCCCCCCCGGTTCCCTCCCCTCTCATGTCGGGCATCCTAGCAGCGGTCATGACCCTGAATTATTATCTTAAAAAGAAAAGCAAATAATAAGTGAGATGTAAAGGTATACAGCTTTTATTTCTTTTTTTTTTAATTTAATGACACAGTACGCTGCAAATTTCGGAGAAAAAAATTGATCCCTTGAAATAACGATAAGTTAACCCCTTACCCAACGTAACGGCCAAAACCGGCCAGCGCTATTCTAAAAAATCGCCAATTAATTTTCATTATTTTTTTCATTTTTTGTCTCAAAAACATAGGTTATGACCCCTCATTGGAACGAGCTCGTCGAGCTCGTTCCAATGAGGGGTCATAACCTATGTTTTTGAGACAAAAAATGAAAAAAATTAGTTATTCAAGAATTTTTTTTGCAAGTGTCGTCTGTTTTTCATGATAGGTAAAGGGTTAACATGCTTCGTACAGTATTTGAACGAAGTCACAATTTTTTAAAGCGCTTTGACGTAATAATATAAGTGAAAATGAACTTCGCAGCTTGTTGATTCATTTATTATTGGTGCTTAACGCCACGTCAGCAGCCAAGGCTATATCGTGTCGACACAGCTTGTAATAAAAAAAATAAAATAAACAAGTTGCATATAAATGACTGAGATCCTCAGCAACAAATTGTACAATACATACAGTAGAAGTCAAAATAAGTAGTAGGATAACCACATGTATCTTTCCCTTCCTACACCGATAAGACCAAAAGCTGGCATCATTTTCTGGAAAGATCTCATTGAGCATTCCAGAAAATGATGTCAGATTCTCAACTTATCAGTGCAGGAGCAGCAGTATACTTAGTTTATTACAGTTATGCTACAACTTATGATGACTTGTACCGTATTTACTTGTGTAATCCGAGGCATAGCCAGACCGACTGAAGTGTGGACGGGAGGGGGGGTGGCTGTAAGGTAAAATATTTTCCTAACTTCATTTCACCCCGTGCTTGGTTAATGGTGTGCATCGCCCATAGTTAAAGGTCAAGATCTTCCTTTGGGAAAAATAACTTCATTCAAATCGGAAGACTCTGGGTACTTTTTAAAGGCAAAGATAGTGGGAGAAAAAACACACACCGATGGAATGGGTGGCTGTGTTCATTGAAGCGAAGTAAGACGCAAGTTTATTTACAAAATGCACGAGAATATTTATGCATGCAGTCGAAGCTGAAATAAGTTGTAGAATGCGACAACGAAATTGTCAGTCGATTTTCCATTATTAATATGTCCAAGTCCGACATAATTTCTTGGGAGAGCCTCCCAATAAATCATATCAAGGCTTGCATTATTTCACAAATGTAACATAAATTATCTTGTAGTTATCTCGTTAATTATGTAAGCTCGTAGCTGTGGACTGGTCGTAATCCACGCGTGGACAGTGATGTCCACGCATGCGTACTCTCAGGTAATAAAAATCATTATCGGCAAAATTTTAATTGTACCCGGTTCTAGTTAAAGGTCAAGATCTTCCCTTGGGAAAAAATTGGAAGACTTTGGGCACTTTGTAAAGGCTAAGGTAGAGGGAGAAAAAACACACTGATTGGATGGGTGACTGTGTTCATTGCAGCGAAGCAAGACGCATGTTTATTTACAAAATGCACAAGCCGCATTTCCATTTCGATGAGGGGAGGGGGGTGGGGTAAGAATCATCCTAGTGTGGTGTGATGGCGGGATGGGAAATCTCACCCTCGGGGAAAAATATTCAAGCCAGACACGAGGCAAACCTCGATTCTGTGGGGAAAATCCCCTTCGGATGATATCCACACCCCCTCCCCCACCACTCGAGGCTGAAAGTTCGGAAAAATACCAACTTTAATTAATTTTACCCTTTTTGCCTAATACGTCCAGCTGACGATACTTACAAAAAGAAATTTCTGAATTTTTCATTTTTGCTTCAAAACATGACTCCTCATTGGAACGAGCGCCACGACTTCGTTCCAACGAGTGTCAACTGTGTTTGGGAAGCGAAAATTAAAACAATTATGACAATTTTTGTGAATAGCTTAGGTCGGATATTACTATCGCCTTGATATGCGCCCGGTCATGCTAACGTTAGATTAACATTTTACCTGACGAATCGCTCGCCCACGTACGCGGAACTTACAAATTCAGCAGTTGAAAAAAAAGTTTACAAACTTCACGAAAACCATATTACGCGATCCTTCGTTGGAACGAGCACGTTGAGATGCACCAATGATGGGTTAAATTTTATGGTTTTGTTGAATTTTGTTTTTGTTTTTTTTTAATCAAAATAACAAAATATGATATCCTGTGTGTTGGGTAAAGAGTTAACACTTGGAACTTATATATAGAACATGCCCATATTAGCTTGGTGTACCAAATGTTCACCACGATTGGTGAAGTGGTGTTAACTGTGATCCTTTGGCGAGCAGTTAATACCACTTCACCACGAGTAGTTAACATTTGGTACACCATGCTAGTTTGGGTATATTTTATTTATACCATAATCGTCACATTATTAAGAGTTCCAATGTTTGTCAGACTACGCACGTGCAAATCTGTTTTTGTTTATATGAGCAATGGTGGGCGGTACATCCGCTGTCAATTTTATCGCCGAAACGAAATGGAAAAAACAATGTTTATTCGTGCATTCTTTTCTTTTTAAATTTGCTGATCCTCACAGGACTAATTTTTATAAGACCTAAAGTGTTGATTTTCATCTATTTCTGGAGATTTACATTCATTCATCGGCATTTAGAGGTTATTACTTGGTTAGTTTCATATTGGTCGAGATATCTCCCCCAGGTAAATTCATATCAGCCGGAGACACAGGGTCGAGGTGCAGATATATCTAAATTGGTCAACTTTATTTCGGTAAATCTTCAGATATCTGGACATGCTTCGAACTTTTAAAAAAGTTGCTTCCAGGTGTTTTGCAAATCTGGCCAAATTTGTACTTATATTTAACAGGATTAGCCACCAAAATGGTTAGGCGTGAATGTCCGCCAGCCGAAGTCAAACAGCAATACGGATTTCAACAAACACGTCCAATAGTAAAGATAACTAATGTAATTTAGACTGGTTTCCAAAAGGTTGTTTAGAGTTTTTATTGATCCATTTGGTCAGTACAGCTTCAAACAAAACAAACGGACCTTTGGTTTTAAACATCGGAATTAAAAATTGTTTATTCACATGAATTTTAATACATGGGCTGTGCAGGAGGGGGGGGGGGGGGGGGTCTTCCAAAAAAATCCGAACACAAGGCCGGGGTGAGTGGGTGGTCGGATGGGGGCCAAAACACCTTTTTTCCTGGAGTTGCAATTTTTTTCCTCGTGTTTTTTTCCCAAATTATTTTCACATAACAAGGCTATATTGTTGTTTAGTAGTCTAGTAGGCACCTGTTTGTCAGGTAGGGTTAGTGAATAGGCTGATTAGGGGATTTGTTCGCTTTTTTGTAAATTAAATTAGATGCATTAAAGAATTGTGTACTCCAGTTTGACTAAAAACAATCAGTGGAAATGTATGAATTTTAATTTGGGAGTGGTTAACATAATTTTCATAGCTGAATCATCACGGCGCAATTTGGATTTTACAATGAGTAGCAATGTGTTTAGCAGAACATGTAAAATGATGTAAAAAATTTACGGAAAATAATCTAAATGCCCAGTTTCTCTGAGTAGAGCTCTTGTAACCTGAAACTAATGAAAATTCTCACTGTGCATCTTTGATATAAAACCCCACTTACTTAATTCAATCTCATAGTGATAGTACCAGGGTTTTCACAGAGGGTTTGTCTGGCTCTCTCGTGAAAACATGAAACAAAAGTTACAGTTAATATTTGAATTGAAAACTGACTCTGAATGAGCCAGAGTATATAGATGAGTAGCTGAGCATAATACTATGCAGCAAAAGAAGATTATTTTAATCCTCTATTTGATGTTCACAAAAATAGTCTAATTCTTACATTATATGCTGTTATATGCAGAAATCAATGCTGACATTTTTTCGGAGACGGACCAGGACGGACAGTGAGATTTACAATAGAGTTAGGTGACAGATTTTCAGCTTTCCTACACTATCTACTATCTTTTGAGTAATGAATGACAAGTGGCTGAAACCTAAAGCCTAGACACTTAGCCTGTAGTCAGGTCATTAAAATTCAAACTTCTTCACTAAATTTAAACTGTTTCTTCAGTCTCGGAACTTAACACAGGAATGATAATTATTATGAGAGCATTGAGGCCAGAACTTTCAGTTCAGCATTTGTAATTCATGCACTTCAATAATATGCCAGTATACACTACGCCATAGTGTATATAGGCATATTATTGAAATGCATGAATTACAAATGCTCAACAGTCACAACGAAAAATAACAATGAAATTTTTCCCAGTAAAAATAAATGCGTGCTTGATAACAAAGGAGTTAATAACAATTTTCTTTAGTGAAATCTAAATGCTTCTGTTGATGCTGGTTGATGTGTACATAATTAGTTTAGACAGTAGATTAGGATTCAAATTAAGGCAAGGATTGACAACTGGAAGCTCAGTGCAATAATTTTTCATTGCCCACTGTGGTGATACACTGAAAAAATATAGGTGGTGGGGTGGGTGTCCAAGTGGTCAGAGGAAAAAAATATTTTTTTTGCACGTGGGTGGGTGGGTGGTGGTCAAAAGGTGGAAAAAAATATTTTAGGCCTTGTGTCCGGAATTTTTTGGAAGACCCCCCCCCCCCCCCCCCCCCCTAGGCTCTCGCGAAATATGACTACGCCATTCCAACTCGTTATGTAAAACACCCATTGATTCAAACACACATCGCGTTCTCTCTATATATCAGTCGAGCTTGAAATCATATCAGCCGAGCTCTTTAATTGTCAATTCTGGAAGAGAAAATCATATCTTATAAATTAACTTGAATATAATGTCCACGTTATGTTGGTGATAGTAAACACGTACATGTAGAAACAGTATTACAGCATCCTACTTCATGAGAATTGTTTAGGTGGGGATGGGAAGTTAAATTGAATGAGCAGGGGCAAGACACTTAATCAATTGCCCGCGTGGGACACGGTGGCGTTGTGTACTAAGGCGTACTGCGCGTGATGTGCACTTATCTTCAACCAATGCTCACCATGCTTGTGTAGAGTCAGTACGTTGCGGAGTCTGACAGTTGTTCGCCGTTGTCCAGTGGTTTTCTCCGGGTACTCCGTCTTCCTCCATCCGTAAAACTGTCCGACTCGAGGTGACCCTGGCTGTCGAAATTGTCGTTAAACCCCGACAAATAAATAAATAAATAACCTGCTATTGCAAGATTATAGCAGTCCAAAACTCACATCAACACCCGTAGACCCAACAGAAGTTTACAAGAGAAACAAGCACGGTGGCTCAGAAGGAGGAGAGGCAGGCTGAGGCCGACGAGAAGTTCTGGGTTCGAATCCCACCTGTGGCAACCACGTTGTGTCCTTGGGAAAGACAATTAATCCCAATTGCCCACGTGAGGACACTAAGCGTACTGCACGTCGGTGGTGCACTCGTCTTCAACCAATGCTAACCCTGATTATGTGGATTTAGTATGTTGGGAAATCTGATAGTTGCTTGGTGGTTATCTCCGGGTATTCCGGCTTCCACCACTCGTAAAACTGTCCGACACGAGGTGACCCCGGCTGTCAAAAGTGTTGTTAAATAAATAAATAAATAAATAAATAAATAAATAAATAAATAAATAAATAAATGTTCAGAACTCTTTTCTGAAATTTCATTCACCGTTCTACATTTCAGGATTATTAACACATTAAACGGACCAACTCTTCGCAACCAATGGAAGATATTACTCAGAATCATTCACTTCCCTCTACCAGTAGATATGATCACAACACCATCTTTAACACAGGATTTTACACCCTAGGGAGTGAAAATATTGCAGTCTACGGAGACGAAGATAACAGTTTCTCATTGCGTAGTGAGAGTTTCAGCTTCAACTCGAATGAAGAGGATCTTGACTCCAACAGTATTTTAATTTGGTCCATGATAGGTGAAGTAAGCTTGCATGGAGATTTTCTGCGAAAATTTGTTGACAAAAAACGGAATGTTCAAAACAGAGGAAGCATGCAGGAAAGATTATTGGAGACAATATTTCCAAAACGCTATAACGAATCTTGTGTAAAAGATGAGTGTAATTATTCAACCTTGACTCATGAACTGATGAACTTTGATTTTGACCACAGTATGAGGGATGATTCATTCGAATGTTGGGATTCATCGAATGCTTCTGCTGTGGCCTCTAATTTTGACCGCAGAAAAGAGTTGAAAGTTTCACACTGTCCGGACATCCTGACTTCAAATATTAAGAAAGTACATTCCAATGAAAAGACCACATCTAAGAGCACGAGACAGAAACGTTCACTGTTCAGAAAACTGAGAAAACTATGTAAAAGTATGGGTATTTAGACATATATAAGATTATAGCGTCCATTACTTTCTGGGTGGTGGAACTTCCACTTTCATTATTTCACAATACAATTAGTGCTATCTATATTTATATTATAATAGGGTTGTTAATTGTATTTATTTTTATTTTATTTATTTTATATTATCTCAGGACGGGGAGTGGATTACCAGAAATAACATGCCAACATGCGTGTCCACAGAGCTAATACCTCTGCACCTTCTCTGACGAGATGAACACATTACTAATTAGCCGACAGATTTAACTTGTGCACATTGAAGGAAGATTTCTCTTGCGCGGAACTTAAATGCTCTTTTCCTAGGGGAGCAGCAATACTAGCTCCATTGAGCAACATATTCCCCTACAAACTGCATATTCACCTTATCAATGATTTCGTGATGTCAGACCCCACTGAAGTTTGTAACAAATCAAGTCATGGCTGCTCAGCAGCAGCCATGACATGATTTGTTAAAAAATATTAAGCATGTTCAGAGTTAATGCTTGCATCTTGCGTCTAATGTTTTTTTCTGGTCACTTTCTGAGTGGTGGAAAGTCCACTCTGATTGTTTTAGGTTTTTTACGAATTCCCCCCACCCCCACCCCCACCCCCCCACCACCCTTTCTGTACTATATTGATATTTTTGTTTTCGTGTAACTGTTAATTGCATTATTATTTATAAAGCACCTTCAAAGTGGGTTTCCACCAAGAAAATAACTATCACCTTCTTTGATGAAATAAAAGCACAACAAACTGTCAGTTAAGTAAACCAATATTTTAACTCACACTGTCTGAATATTCTGACATTAAATATCAAGAAAGTAAATTCCAATGAAAAGAGCATTTAAGTTCACGAGACAGATACGTTCACTGTTAAAAAAAAACTGCGAAAACCATGTACAACTATTGGCATTAAGACATATAAAAGATTATAACGTCCATATGAAAGAGAAGCAACCTTGAAAAGTTTTCACAGGGACAAAATAACTCTCATCTTCTCTGATGAGATAAAAGCACAAAATACTATCCATAAAGTAAACCCAGATTTAATTCTTTGCCCATTGAAGGAGGATTTGTCCTGCCTGTTACAAAAGTACATCTATTCCTAGCAGAGGTGTAATCGTATGTCTTTTAATATATTACTATACGAACTACATATTCATCTTATCAAATGATTTCTTGATGGCAGGCCCTATTGAATAGTTTAACAAATCAAGTCATGGCTGCTCTCCAGCAGCCATGACACGATTTGTTAAAGAATACTAAACAGGTTAAAGGCTGAAGCTGGCATTTACTTCTCGTGTTCCTTTTTATATGTCATTGAGGTTACTGTTTCGGTGGAAATTCCACTGGAAAGGGTTTTATTTAAAGAAAATGTCAATGCTCCAGACTGTACAATTAGTGCTGCTGACATTTTAGTTAGGGATCAATTATTTATTTGAATGTTAATTGTATTTATTAGTGTTATATATTATTAATAATTAAAGGTAGAATTAATTTATCTTTTTGTTGCTTATTAATAACCTGGCTGCAATCTTAACGCAATCCATGAATGGACTCTTGTGAATTCTATCTATGAGGTCGGTTCACTTTGTTGTGTATTTATGACGTCATGAGCACAGGTCCAAGTCGTAAATACACAGAAAGGACGCGTGGATGTGAATGGGTTAAACGGTATGACACGAGTGGCAGTGCGGAAGGATAGAACGAGAGGCCGCAGTGCGAAAGGATAGAACGAGAGGCCGCAGCGCGGAAGGATAGAACGCAAGTGTCATATCGATTAACCAGTTCACACACGGGTGTCGTTCTGTGTTTATGTTTGGATGTTTGGAAGCTAGTATGTGCAGTAACTGATTAACTATCACCAATACAAGGGTATTATTTTGCTTTAATTATCAGCAACAAAACTCAAATCGAATGTCACTTATATGAATTAGCTACATGAGTGTACGAGATAGGATGGGGGTTGCGGCACTTCCATCCCCCTTCACCAATAAGCAGCTAATTTTGCAGTTTTCATTGAAAGGGACTGGTATTTTTAGAACAGACTGTGCAGAGGGAAGGGGTATTTTTATAATTTTGGAAAATATCAGGGTAGTGGCAGAGCATTTTCATAGGCACATTCGAGGAAAGGGCCTGCATTTTGATTTTGAAACAATAGTTCAGGGCGGTTTGATGGGTTTGATTGATCAGCCCCCATACCCAAGAAAATGCCCAAAAGCCTATCATAATAATAATAACTCTTTGGCCAGCCGCTGATTTGTCGCGGTCCTCATAAGAGAAGGCCATCATTCCCCCTGCACCCCACCCCCTCTTCCCCTCCTCTCCTCCCAGCATTCAGATATAAACTGCTTAATAGTGTCCCTCACTTCCTCTTTTTCAATTTCTTCAATAAGCATTCCTACCCTCTCCCTCGTGTCCCCCTTCAGCCATCTATCCTTTGTTTCTTCACCCCACTTCTGCATTATTCTTCCAGTAAATTTTATTCTATGAGGTATATACTGTGGGCATTCCAAGAGAAAATGTTCCAGGGTCTCCACTACTCCAGAGTGGCACATTTGGCATCCCTTTTCTCCATCTCTCCCAATTTTCCCCCGAAGCTCCAGTGATCTTGATCTCAGTTTGAACAGCAGTGACCCTCCAAAGGTGCCATCTAGGTACTTCTCAAAAGCTGGCTTTTCTTTATATTGTAACCCCTGCAGTGATCTTTTCACGCTAACCCCTGCTCGCCAGTTTCGATTGCAATCTTCCACGACTCTCTCTTTGACAAACCTTTTGCCTTCTTTCATTCCTACTTCTATGTTTGTGACCTCTATAGAGTAATTGTCCATTAGTTCCCTCACATGTTTTGACCACCCCGTATCTATATTAGAATTCCAAATGGTATCGAGCATCAGTTTGCACCACCGGTTGTCAGGCAGGTTTCTCAAGTAGTTAAAGTAACACAGTTTTCCCAAATCTACCCTGTCCTTGATTTTCATCCACCCAAGCTCCCTCTTACTGCTTCCAAAGCTGCAGCATTACTCGACCCTGTTATCCATCTGCCGGCATCATTCTGAGTACTTTCCAACTTCTTAATAACGGTTTGGTTTAATGGAATCACGTCCGTGCCATACGTTATACTTGGTAAACCCACCCTCTCCCACAGTGTTTTCCCCACAAAGACCTTGTTGAAACTATTTTTCCCTAAAAGTTTTAGTTGGTTCAGAATTCTTTTCCCCTTCAGAATCAGTTTGGCTGAGTAATTTCTGTACACCCCTCTTCCCGTTATATTTATGCTTACCCCTAGATACTCATACTCTCCCGTTTCTCCTACAGTGATTTGTTTGCTTTCCCCTTCGGGGATTGAGAACTCCCCCACTCTCCATCTTTTCGTCATATCTACCTTGCGTCCAACGGGTATTACCTTTCTTTTATTTTCATTTAGTTCGAGCCGCCAAGTGTTCCCATATCTACCAACAATTTCCAGCAATTTCTCTAGCCCCTGTTCAGTTCTAGACATTAACACCATGTCGTCCGCAAAGAATAAGCCTGGTACCTTTATGTCTCCAACATTTACCCCCTCCGCACTCTGAATTAGTTCGTCCCCTAAATCTTTAACATACAATGCAAACAAAATCGGTGAAAAGATACACCCCTGCTTGAGGCCTATATCCATAGGGACTCGTTTTGTAGTGATACTCCCTAGACTGAGTTGGCTTTGCACATCTGTATACAGTGCTTTCATGATTCCCACAAAGTCACCCCCCAGTCCGATGCCCTCGAGCTTTCGCCACATACCTTCCCTCCACACTCGGTCGTACGCTTTTTTCACATCTAGAAATGCCAGAAACATCTTTTTCTTTTCAGCCTTTGTTGATTCTATCAGTTGGGTGAGTGTAAATAGGTGATCAGTGACTCTTCGACCTTTCCTGAAACCATTTTGAATTTCTCCTAAAAAACCTTTCTCTTCAATAACTTCCTCAAGTCTACCGTATATGACCTTACAGAATACTTTTCCGATGTTACTACTAACTGATATCCCCCTATAGTTATCTAGAACTTCCTTATCCCCCTTTTTGTGTATGAACGACACCTTACTTTCCCTCCACTCTCTGGGGACCTTTTGCTTTCGCAGAGCCAGGTTGAAAAGGTTTGTCAGGACTTCAATAAGTGCCTCCCCTCCATTTTTGAGGAATTCGTTCGGAATTTCATCAGTCCCTCCCGCTTTACCATTTTTTAATTTCGAGACCACGTTCCGCACTTCTTTTGCCGTTATTTCGCTACATACACGATTGGATAGGTTCTCCTCCACCAGTGTATTTCTTTTTGGTGGGGACCCACTGCCCCATCGCCTATCGTTTATCTTTTCCCAGTGCTTGACTAACTCTGAAGCGATACGGCCTTTATCTTCTGTACTTTCCCCATCCACTTTGATACTCTGCACACTACTTTTCCCCCGTTTATTTACCCAGTTCCAAAATACGTTTGAGCTCGAACCCCCCGTTTTCTTTATTGTTCTGGCAAGACTGCAATTGCGCTCCTTCCTATTATTATTCTTTATCTCATTCACCTTTTTCCGTGCCAGTTCATATTCTCCTTTCATTAGTCTCGTGTCATTGTTATCCACCCCTTTAAGCTTCCTACTTCTTCTGTAAGCAGCGCATTTTACCTTCCTTTCTTTTATAGCCTTTTTCAGTCCCTCGTTAACCCTGTATCCGAGCTCTCTCGTTGGGACCCTCACCCTTCCTATACAATCCTTCCCTGCCTCTGTTAGGCTATTTACTATGCCATCTGAAATACTCTGGACATTTGCATCCCTAGGTATACATTCAAGACTTGGTTTTAGTTTTTCCCGAAACTGCTTCCAGTCGGCTCCTTGTTTTAGTCCCCAAACTTCCTTGAAGGTACTTCTGTCTCTATTCGTCTTTTTGCCCATAATCTTAACTGTTATCAGGTTGTGATCACTACCCAAGTCATTTTTTCCCTCGTCATCTATTTCTACATCTATAACCTCCCTCCATACGCTAACGTCAGTGAGTATATAATCAATTATTGTTTTCTTATCGTTCCTCTCCCAGGTCCATTTACCCTTACATTTCGCATCCCTGTTCAGGATCTTTAAACCAAGCTCTTTTGATAGGTCCAACATCTTCCTCCCATTCGTGTTAATTTTCCTATCACCTCCCTGTATGCCCTCCTCCTTATCCCCGATGTGCCCATTGAAGTCTCCCATTAGGACAATACTGAACCCTCTGTTTTCAAGCTCTGTGATATTCGATCTAAGAGTTGTATATATTGAATCATTCCACTCGGGCTTACTTCCCTCCACTGCTAAGTATACAACACCAACGGCAACACTCCTGCTTCCTAACTTGATTTTTGCCCAGACTATTTCGTTGGATACTGGAATCTGAGTCCTTGCTTCTGTGAGATCTGTAATCAATGAGGGCTGTAAAATTTTGATTTTGAAACAATAGTTCAGGGCGGTTTGATTGCTTTGACTGGTCAGCCCCCATACCCAAGAAAATGCCCAAAAGCCTATCATTGATCACATTCTATCAGTCCTCTTTAAAACTACTTACTAAATGCAAATTCAGAATGCCAAATTCCAAATTTAAGACTGACAAGATATTGGAGCAGACACATAAAAAATTATTTTGTTTTGAAACCAAATACAAGAACAAATATTGACAGAACAGTTCAGATAACAAACTGGTGAAGTATAGTTTTAGTACTAACACAAAATAATGTAAACATTAATCAATCTTTGAAACTATTACCAACCAAAATAAATTGGAGCTTACTGGAGAGAACACCCCCCCCCCCCCCCTTTTTTTCTCTTTGAGCCTCTGACTAAGACTGTTGGATACTCATTTCGTCAGCTTTCAAGAAAATGATGTCAGGTTATAGATGTGTTTGGGGGCGGGGGGGGGGGGGCGGTTGTAAAAAGGGTTGTGGAGACTGAATTATTTGTGGAGACAAGACATGACATTTTTTGCAGTTATCGTGCAATATATTTCTCCCTTTGTATACATGTTATATCTGTAGTAAATGTGGACAACCTAAAGCCTTTATTTGTAAGTGCAGTCCATTTCAAACAAAAGTTATCAAGACTTGAGGTAAATAAAAAGAAGGCTAAATTTCAAATTAGAAACTTTATAATGTAGAAAAATAAAGACTTTAAAGTGTTAACTTACCAAGTATGCAGAGTTCACTCAGAATGGAATCTCAAACTGCCTTAGTTATACACCGAATGATCGAATGAATGCCCCGGAAAGTTAATTTATTGCACAAAATGTCTTTTCTCGTCCAATGAGTACTTTTGTTGCTGTGCAGAACAGAAATGACCAAGTCCATATGCGATAGCCTAGTGGCAGTAGTGCACGTAGAGTCAAGCCGAGTTCAAACTTCTATTTTAGTTTCAGTTTAAAAAGCACGAAATTTAAACAGAGCGGCCAGTTCGCGCCGTATTTAAATTAGAATCCTTGTACATTTTCAATCCTGCAGATATAATGATGCCTGCACAAACGCTTTTGAAAACACATTTCAGACCTCATAATTTGTGACGTCTGATATGATAAACGCAATCTTTTGAGTTTCAAGTGGCCGGACCGACATTTTTGGGGGAGAACAAAATGAATCAACAGCGATTCTACAGGTTGCAAGGTCAAAGTCTTAAGACTGGTTCTCTGACAACATTGCCCGTTTCTCTCTAACATTCTTCCAACCGTTCAAATCGTCGACTATTTAATTAAATTAGCGATTAATTACAGTGAATTCTTTTCTGGATTGGGTGTGTAATAAATACAGAACCAAACTTATGTTCGAATGAGTTAACGATTACAGGACTCTTGTGGTATCCCTGCGCCACTCGCTCTCGTCCAGTAATCGTTAACCCGTTCAAACATAAGTTTGGTATATTTGATTTATAGCTTTATTTGCTTTTAAATCCACGAGAGCCGAAAGCGAGAGCCAATAATAATCTTATCAAGTTTCAGTGTGCGCCTGGTAGAATAGGTTAGTGGGTTGAGATCACCGAGAACCTCGAACTGGAAGATGGCTTGGAATTTTGAATAACTACAAGAGTTCTGCTCCGTGTTTGCTTAGAGAAGTGGGTATATTTATGGTAATACTGAAACAGCACTTCGGATTTAATAAAATAAGGTTAACGGGCTCGCAAGGGATTTGTAAATGCTATATCATCCCGAATGAATGAAAGGTTTTTGCGCGCCGAAGGCGCGCAGGGACGATGTGGGATTTACAAATCCCTTGCGACCCGGTTAACCTTATTTTATTTCACTTGGATCACACAGGCCTAGCTTTCCTATTGCCCAAAATGGAGTCTGAGGGGGCTATGCGCGCGGTTAGAATACCCGGAAGTTTACATTGGAGTGTTAGATGGTCAATACTCAATCCCTCAACGCCTTTAAAACTATTGGAGAGCGAGCTCTATTCGGTTCCAGTTCGGCGATGGTAGAGGTTTGAGTCCCACCATGGTGGCGAGCCAGAATGTAATGTTGTGCACTGGCAAGTTTAATGGAAGAAGAGAAAAGAAAACCAAACAGCAACGCCGATTTGGTAGCGGCCCCGGTATATGACCATAGCCGTTACAAAAAAGAAGTGGAGAAAGCTCCAACAGTTTAGTTTTGAAAAACCGGGAGTCATCCATCAAGCCTTCTGGGAGATAGGATGCCGTATGTGATTTTGAGGTATCTGGTTATCCTTCGGGAATTCCAAATGACCTCCTCCACCCCCCCCCCCCAAAAAAAAAAAAACTCTCACTGATACACACCCTCAAGCCCTTAAAAGGGCTGTTAAATCTTTATTCAAATGTTTATTTATATCAAATGTACACTCGTCCCCAGCCAGACAGGCTTGTTTCAATCCTTGGTAGCGTTTGGTGGTTTCTTGTATATGTTGCAGAAAGGTAGGTTGCACCAATTCCTCCTACGCTTTGTCTACCATTTCCATGCATCTTCTTGATAAGAGTGTTGCAAGAAAATTTGAGAATGTTCAGTTAGAAAAGTTATAGGTAGAGAGAAAGATAGGTATCCGCTATTGTATATTGTGCCTGCTGTGTGATTGTTGCTATGGATGGGGTAAGGGGTATGTTTCTTCGGAGCCCACTCCCCACACGCAGAGTTGCGAGGCAATCCTCACAGACTCAATCCTAAAGATCTCAATGAGTAGCGAGGCAATCCTCACTGACTCCACGCAGTTTAATTCTATTGAGTAATTTTAATTTACTGTGGATTATTTTGTTTTTCTGTTTAGGGTTCGGTGTTCGTTCAGTTTCACCATTGATTCACTATTCTGGAGTATGTGGAGGGTTTTGTTATATAGATCTTATTAAACGTGTTTCAATCGCGCTTCAGCAGAGTTGCGAGGCAGTCCTCACAGACTCTATCCTAAAGTTCCCAATGAGTAGCGAGGCAATACTCACTGACTCCACGCGATTTAGTTATATTGTATAATTTTTATTTTATTATTTTTTTTATTTTTTTTTTTTTTTTTTTTTTTCCGGAAACTTATTTTGTTTTTCTGTTAAGGGATCGGTGTTCGTTCAGCTCAACCATTAATTCACTATCTTGGAATCTGTTGAGGGTTTTGTTTTGTAGGTCTTTTAATCGCGTATCAATAGTTTCTATTTTTCCTAGGTCGTGAAGTTCCTTTATCGGTGTCCATTTCGGTTTGCATAGTGCCACTCGCAGGGCATAATTTTGAACCCTCTGTAGCTTCTGAATGTTGGTTTTTCTTAGGTCGCTTGTTATTATGGCACCGTATTCTAGTACCGGACGTATAAATGTTTTGTAGAGCTTGAGAAGCACATCTTTGTTTGCTCCCCAATTTCTACCTCTGATCATCTTCAGAAAATTGATACGTTTAGTAGCTCTAACCTTAATGGAGTTTACGTGACTATTTAGACTGAGATTGCTGTCTAGGATAAATCCCAAAAATTTGGCCTCTTTGTTTGCTTCTAGTTTGTGATCGTATAACTGGAGATCGATACTCGGGACTGTTTTTTTCCTTTGCTTTTTGAAGAACATAACTTTTTGAGTTTTGGCGGCATTGAGTTTGATGCGCCATAGGGCCATGCCAAAGATTAATAATTGTCAGTCATTTAAATTCATAAAATCACAGGTAGACAGAGGCGGCGCGAGAGTTACAAAAGTGAGGGGGTACAGTTGGGGATTGTGCAGCGCCGAGCTGGGGTGGGTTTCGGGGGGGGGGGGCCTCTGCCTAAGTTGAGAAGATTTTTAAATGTTTTGCAACAAAATCATGCGAATATGGATATCATTGGAACCGGCTGAACAAGCCGGTTCCAATGATATTCATATTTGCATGATTTCATTGAGTTATACCTTTGAGAATTTTTCTAAAATATTAAATTTTATTTATTTTTTAAAATTGCTGTAGGCTGAATTCCAAACGGATGCCTTGCACGCTCTCGATTCTAGCATTCGTCGAATACTCTTAAGCACTATGTTTCAGTCCGTTTAAACGCGGCATGCCTTGTTGCAATTTGGATCCTCGACTCTTGTCTGTTGTTTGCAGCTATCGTGTGTGGGGGGGGGGACGCGGGGATGGGGGGCAAACATAATTTCAAAACTTCTCTGATTTAGTGCACTTGAGAATATGGGATTAAGCATACCGACCATTACACTGCAACGTTCAATACAACAAAAATTAAAATGATAGTATTGTTTTACTACGCTTGGCGAAAAAAGTGGAGGGGTAAGTACCCCCCACATACCCCTCCATGGCGCCGCCACTGCAGGCAGAAAATACTAATCTTGAAAAAACGGTTGTAAAATTAGTCTTGGCTCCAGTTCATAACTTACTAATTAAGTGACGGTGGAGTGTCCATAATTACTTTGCTGGTGTAATAATCTGTTAAAAACAACGTTATTGTTGTCACAACCTGGTAATCAACAGGCACACTTCTAATGAGAAAGCTTAATTGTTTATCGAACATCTTCCGCCCGAATGCATCAAAGAAGGTGGAAGAGTGTGAAAGTCACACCTCTTGTGATATAAACGGTACGATAACAGATAACAACTGGTGGCGTTCAGCGGTGGTTTGATTTCATACAAAGTACTAATTAAGTTAACAGAAATATCTACTACTAAGTTCACACCCACTTGATGGAATTGACCAAAATGGTTGAGCGACAGAACATATAAAGCAAGATTAATTCGATTCAAGTTATTAGTTACATTTCTCGAAGCCCTTGACGTAAATGTTGATCAGCTTTTACCATCCATCATAATCTTTTCCCGCAAAAATTATTTACAACGTTGTTAAATTTTTGGAGGTAAGTTATTAGATGACAGTTGCTCGATTTATGTTTGTATTCGATCATACTGAGAGAGGGATGATCGCCGGCGAATGTTTCAGCCAGGATATTCTCTTGGAAATATTGTATATTTGGGCCAAATTAGAACCGTTCAGAGTTTTCATTCAACTTAAATACCTAAAAAAAATAATAAGAAGCGTAAAAAGGACCAAGGTTGGTCGGGATGGATCGGGTGGGTCGTACCCTCCCACCCCTTCAACTTTCCGCGAGAGACAAGTGTGTTTTACGTATATGAATATCCATGCATGCAGTCGAAGCTGAAAAACGTTGTAGAATGCCACAACGAAATTGTCAATCGATTTTCCCTCATTAATATAAATCAGCGGCTGGCCAAAGAGTTATTATTAATATATCCAAGTCCGACATAATTTCTTGGGAGAGCCTCCCAATAAATCATATCAAGGCTTGCAATTAGTACACAAATGTAACATAAATTGTAGTTATCTTATTAATTATGTAAGCTTGCAGCTGTGGACTGGTCGTAATCCACGCGTGGATAGTGATGTCCACGCATGCGTATTACCAGGTAATAAAAATCATTATCAGCAAAATATTAATTGTACCTGGTTCTAGTTAAAGGTCAAGATCTTCCACTGGGAAAAAATAACTTTATTCCAATTGGAAGACTTTGGGCACTTTTCAAAGGATAAGGTAGAGGGAGAAAAAACACACTGATTGGATGGGTGGTTGTGTTCATTGAAGCGAAGCAAGACGCATGTTTATCTACAAAATGCACAAGCTGCATTTCCATTTCGATGACGCCATAGGTGTGTGTGTGTGGGGGGGGGGGGGGGGGGGGGGGCTAAGAATCACGCTAGTGTGGTGTGATGGCGGGATGGGAAAATCTCACCCTCGGGGAAAGATATTCAAGCCAGACACGAGGCAAACCTCGATTCTGTGGGGAAAATCCCCTTCGGATGATATCCGCACCCCCTCCCCCTACCACTCGAGGCTGGAAGTTCGGAAAAATACCAACTTCAATTAATTTTACCCTTTTTGCCTAATACATCCAGATGACGATACTTACAAAAAGAAATTTCTGATTTTTTCATTTTTGCTTCAAAACATGACCCCTCATTGGAACGAGCGCCACGACTTCGTTCCAACGAGTGCCAACTATGTTTAGGAAGCGAAAATTAAAACAATTATGACAATTTTTCTGAATAGCTTAGGTTGGATATTACTATCGCGTTGAGATGCGCCCCTTGTCATGCTAACGTTAGATTAACATTTTACCCGACGAATCGTGTGCCAACGTACGCGGAATTTACAAATTCAGCAGTTGAAAAAAAAGTTTAAAAACTTCACGAAAACCACATTACGCGACCCTTCATTGGAACGAGCACGTTGAAATGCAACAATGATGTGTTAAATTTTATGGTTTTGCTGAATTTTGTTTTTTTTTTAAATCAAAATAACAAAATATGATATCCTGTGTGTTGGGTAAAGAGTTAACACTTGGAACTTATATATAGAATATGCCATATTAGCTTGGTGTACCAAATGTTCACCGCGATTGGTGAAGTGGTGTGAACTGTGAGCCTTTGGCGAGCAGTTAACACCACTTCACCACGAGTGGTGAACATTTGATACACCATGCTACTTTGGGTGTATTTTAATTATACCATAATCGTCACATTATTAAGAGTTTAAATGTTTGTCAGACTACGCACGTGCGAATCTGTTTTTGTTTATATGAGCAATGGTGGGCGGTACATCCGCTGTCAATTTTTTCGCCGAAACGAAATGGAAAAAGCAATGTTTATTCGTGCATTCTTTTCTTTTTAAATTTGCTGATCCTCACAGGACTCATTTTTATCGGATCTTTAGTGTTGATTTTCATCTATTTCTGGAGATTTACATTCATTCATCGGCATTTAGAGGTTATTACTTGGTTAGTTTCATATCGGCCGTGATATCAGCCTCAGGTAACTTCATATCAGCCGGATACACAGGGTCGAGGTCCAGCTATATCTAAATTGGTCAACTTTATTTCGGTAAATCTTCAGATATCTGGACATGCTTCGAACTTCTTTTAAAAAAGTTTCTCCCAGGTGTTTTGCAAATCTGCCCACTTTTGTACTTATATTTTCGCTAACAGTAATAGCCACCAAAATGGTTAGGCGTGAATGTCCACCGGCCGAAGAGAAACAGCTATACGGATTTCAACAAACACGCCCAGTAGTAAAGATAACGAATGTAATTTTGACTGGTTCCCAAAAGGTTGTTTTGATTTTTTATTGATCCATTTGATCAGTACAGCTTCAAACGAAACAAACGGATTCTTTACCTTTGGTTTTAAACATCGGAATTAAAAATTGTTTATTTACATGAATTTTAATGCATGGGCTGTGTAATAAAGAAAGAACGCAACGTGTGTTTGAATCGGTGGGTGTTTTACATAACGAGTTGGAATGGCGTAGTCATATTTCGCGATAGCCTACAGCTCTCGCGAAATATGACTACGCCATTCCAACTCGTTATGTAAAACACCCATCGAATCAAACATACATCGCGTTCTGTCTGTATATCAGTCGAGTTTGAAGTCATATCAGCCGAGCTCGATAATTGACAATTATTAAAGAGAAAATCATATCTTAAAAATAAACTTAAATATTTAGGAGGATACCAGGATAATGTCCACGTTACGTTGGTGATAGTAAACACGTACATGTAGTAACAGTATTATAGCGTCCTACTCCATGAGAATCTTTTGGATGGGGGTGGGGGTGTTAAATTGAATGAGCAGAGGCAAGACACTTAATCCCAGTTGCCCACGTGGGGGCACGGTGTCGTTGTGTACTAAGGCGTACTGCGCGTGGATGTGCACTTATCTTCAACCAATGCTAACCCTGCTTGTGTAGAGTTAGTATGTTGCGGAGTCTGACAGTTGTTCGCCGCTGCCCAGTGGTTTTCTCCGGGTTCTCCGGCTTCCTCCTCCTGTAAAACTGTCCGACTCGAGATGACCCTGGCTGTCGAAATTGTCGTTAAATTCCGACAAATAAATAAATAAATAAATAAATAAATAAATAAATAAATAAATAAATGACCTGCTATCGCAAGATTATAGCAGTCCAAAACTTATATCAACACCTGTAGACCCAACAAAACTTTACAAGAGAAGCAAGCGCGGTGGCTTAGAAGGTGGAAATGCAGGCTGCAAGCCGACGAGAGGTCCTGGTTTCGAATCCCACCTGCGGCAATCACGTTGTGTCCTTGGGAAAGACACTTAATCCCAATTGCCCACGTGGGGACACAGTGGCGTAGTGAACTAAGGCGTACTGCACGTCGGTGGTGCACTTGTCGTCAACCAATGGTATACCTGCTTGTGTGGAGTTAGTACGTAGGGGAGTCTGGTAGTTGCTCTCCGTTGCTTGGGGTTTTCTCTGGGTATTCCGACTCTCCACTCGTAAAACTGTCCGACACGAGGTGACCCCGGCTGTCAAAAGTGTCGTTAAAACCCAATAAATAAATAAATAAATAAATAAATAAATAAATAAATAAATAAATAAATAAATATTTTACTTATGTTCAGAACTCTTTTCTGAAATTTCATTCTCCGGTGTTCTATATTTCAGGATTATTAACACATTAAACGGACCAACTCTTCGCAACCAATGGAAGATATTACTCAGAATCATTCACTTCCGTCTACCAGTAGATATGACCACAACACCATCTTTAACACAGGCTTTTACACCATAGGGAGTGAAAATATTGCAGTCTACGGAGACGAAGATAACAGTTTCTCATTGCGTAGTGAGAGTTTCAGCTTCAACTCGAATGAAGAGGATCTTGACTCCAACAGTATTTTAATTTGGTCCATGATAGGTGAAGTAAGCTTGCATGGAGATTTTCTGCGAAAATTTGTTGACAAAAAACGGAATGTTCAAAACAGAGGAAGCATGCAGGAAATGTTACTGGAGACAGTATTTTCTAAAAGCTATAAAGAATCTTGTGTAAAAGATGCGTGTAATTATTCAACCTTGACTCATGAACTGATGAACTTTGATTTTGATCACAGTATGAGGGATGATTCATTTGAATGTTGGGATTCATCGAATGCTTCAGCTGTGGCCTCTAATTTTGACCGCAGAAAAGAGTCGAAAGTTTCACACTGTCCGGACATCCTGACTTCAAATATTACGAAAGTACATTCCAATGAAAAGACCACATCCAAGTACACGAGACAGAAACGTTCACTGTTCAGAAAACTGCGAAAACTGTGTAAAAGTATCGGTATTTAGACATATATAAGATTATAGCGTCCATTACTTTCTGGGTGGTAGAACTTCCACTCTTATTATTTCACTATACAATTAGTGCTATCTATATTTATATTATAATAGGATTGTTAATTGTATTTATTTTTATTTCATTTATTTTATATTATCTCAGGACGGGGAGTGGATTACCAGAAAAAACATACTAACATGCGTGTCCACAGAGCTAATAGCTTTCACCTTCTCTGACGAGATAAACACATTACTAATTAGCCGGCAGATTTAGCTTGTGCCCATTGAAGGAAGAGTTCTCCTGCGCGGAACTTAAATACTCTTTTCCTAGGGGAGCAGTAATACTAGCTCCATTGAGCAACATATTCCCCTACAAACTGCATATTCACCTTATCAATGATTCCATGATGTCAGACCCCACTAACGTTTGTAACAAATCAAGTCGTGGCTGCTCAGGAGCAGCCATGACATGATTTGTTGAAAACTGTTAAGCATGTTCAGAGTTAATGCTTGCATTTGCGTCTAATGTTTTTTTTCTGCCTGGTACAAAAGTACTCTGTTCCTAGCAGAGGTGTAATCGTATGTCTTAATATATTACTATACAAACTGCATATTCATCTTATCAAATGATTTCTTGATGGCAGGCCCTATTGAATAGTTTAACAAATCAAGTCATGGCTGCTCTCCAGCAGCCATGACACGACTTGTTAAAGAATACTAAGCAGGTTAAAGGCTGAAGCTGGCATTTACTTCTCGTATTCCTTTTTATATGTCTTTGAGGTTACTGTTTCGGCGGAAATTCCACTGGGAAGGGTTTTATTTAAGGAAAATGCCACTACTCCAGACTGTACAATTAGTGCTGCTGACATTTAAGTTAGGGATCAATTATTTATTTGAATGTTAATTGTATTTATTAGTGTTATATATTGTTAATAATTAAAGGTAGAATTAACTTATCTTTTTTGTTGCATATTAATACCCTGGCTGCAATCTTAACGCAATCCATGAATAGACTCCTGTGGATTCTATCTAACAGGCCGGTTCACTTTGTTGTGTATTTATGACGTCATGAGCACAGGTCCTAGTCGTAAATACACAGAACGACACGCATGTGTGAAAGGGTTGAACGATATGGCACCTGTGCCGCCGCGGAAGGATAGAACGAGAGACCGCAGCGCGGAAGGATAAATACACAGAACGACACGCGTGTGTGAATGGGTTAATCGATATGGCACGAATGGCAGCGCGGAAGGATAGAACGAAAGGCCGAAGCGCGGAAAGATAGAACGAGAGGCCGCAGCGCGGGAGGATAGAACACAAGTGCCGTATCGATTAACCAGTTCACACACGGGTGTCGTTTTGTGTTTATTACACGCCTTCACGACCATAAAAACTTATTAGAACACTCAGCAACTATGAACAAAAAAAATACATTTTATCACCAACCAAATTTGCTAGGGAAAGCCGTGTTACCATTTCGTCTCCTGGGTTCCAATGTGTTCTATGTGTCAGTAGGCTGTCAGTAGGCACATAGAACACATTGCAACTGAAGGGACGATTTTTAGCTATCGCTGGCGATTCAAATTGTAATTGCGGAGCACGATTTGTGGCAAATTTCATTGAAGGACGCTTTAGTTATAGTAGTAGAACATTTTATTTAACCCTTTACCTAACAAGAAAAGCAGACGACACTTCCAAAACAAAATCTTGAACTACTGTTATTTTCATTTTTTTTTGTCTCAAAAACATAGGTTTTCACTAGGGCTGTCACGATTAATCGTTTAATCGATTGTTGATCGGTCACTGCGAAATCGATTAGTATTTTTCGTTGTCGAATAATCGGTAAATTGTATCCCGTTTTAGACGTTTAATAACTAAAAGAAAATTTGATGATAAAAATATTGTTTCTAAAGGTAAAGAGTTAAGAACATGGATGTTAAACCTCAAGAAGCTGTGGGAAGCATTTGTCTTTCAGGTACATTCATCATAGCTTTGATGTTCTGAACTTTTGAACCGTCAGTGTAATAATCCAGACCGGTCGACAGTTGCGAAGTTCGCAACTGCCGACCGGTCTTGATTATTACACTGACGGTTCAAAAGTTCAGAACATCAAAGCTTTGAATGTAACTAAAAGAGGATCGTCTTCGTTGTTTACTTGGGGTAGGTCAACTGACTTGAACTTCATTTTTATCGACTTCAAAGAGAGTAGAGGGAGGTCATCTAGGTGCGATCAATCGATTATCATCGATTATTTGCGACGATTAATCGATTCCTAAATTAAAAAATCGTGACAGCCCTAGTTTTGACCCCTTCATTGGAACGAGCTCGTTCCAATGAGGGGCCATAACCTATGTTTTAGAGACAAAATTTAAAAATAATGAAAATAAAATTAATTGGCAATTTTTAAGAATAGCGCTGACAGGTTTTTGCCGTTACGTTAGGTAAAGGGTTAAGTTTCACGTTTCGGTACACATGGAATATATAACATAACATAACATTTATTAGCATAAAACATCCCATACAGGACAGTATGCGATAATCTACAAGTAACATGAACAAAAGTAAAACTCAAAATATTACAATTTCATCCACCAATTTTCCATGATCAAAGTACTATATTTTTATTAATTTGATACGCAAAAGATCGTGGAGACGTGAACTAGAATTTCCAATACACATCACTAAACATATCATAATCGTCTGGCGAAAAAATCCCGAATCACGCTGCAGATTTTATGGCATAAACTGGGGGTTCTATTTTCAAATATTAATTTGAATTTCTCAAATACACTCAGATCAATAAAACCGTCAATCTCACTGTTCATCAGAACAAATAGTTCTGACCGAAGCTCTGAATAATGTGTACATCCCATAAGAAAATGGTATTCGTTTTCTATTTTTCCAGAGTTTGTTTCACAATGGGTACATATCCTGTCGATAACAGGCTTCAGCGGTTGATAATGTCGCCCTTTTTCAATTGTTAACTTATGATTGCTGATACGAAGCTTAGTGAAAATTTCCCGGTCTTCCACCGTGTTCGTTTCCACCAAGTACGTTTCCAGTGAATAGTCATTTTTAAACAACCTTGTTACAACCAGTAGTGTATAAATTTACCAGTAATGTCGAAATCGACCAGTAATGTCGAAAAAATTAACCAGTAATGTCGAAATCAACCAGTAATGTCGAAAAAATCGACCAGTAATGTAAAAATCCGTAATGTCGAAAAATTAACCAGTAGTGTCAAAAAGTGACGGCCAAAATGACGATTTTTTGCAAAAATTTCAATATTTTTTCGGGTTGCTCAAATTTTTGCCTATATTTATCGACTTTTAACCATTTTCGCGCAAGTTTAAACACATTTACCCCAGTAAATATGGAATTTTATGTTTAACAATTATTTCCCTCTTTGATATGCACAACATATCCCATCCTATTTGCTCTCTCTCTCTCTCTCTCTCTCTCTCTCTCTCTGTATCTATCTCCCCTCGCTTTCTATCCCATGTCCCTCTGTTTTTCCTCCCCTCTCTCCCTCTCTCTCTCTCTCTCCATCATTCTCTCTCTCTATCCCCCTCTCCGCCTGTCTTTGCCCAGCTCTCTTTCCCCATCCCCCTCTCTCTCTCTCTGTCTCTCTCTCTCTCTCACCCTGCCTTTGCCCTGTCTGTCTGTCTGTCTGTCTGTCTGTCTGTCTGTCTGCCTGTCTGTCTGTCTGTCTGTCTGTCCTGTCTGTCTGTCTGTCTGTCTGTCTGTCTGTCTGTCTGTCTGTCTGTCTGTCTGTCTGTCTGTCTGTCTGTCCCTCTGCCTTTGCCCCTACCTCTATCTCTCCTTCTCTCTCTCTCCCCTTCTTTCTCTCTCTATCGCTCTCTCCCTATCCCCTTTTCCCTCTGTCTTTGTCCAACTCTCTATCTCTCTCTGTCTCTCTCCCCTCTCTCTCTATGTCTCTCTCTCCCTCTCTCTCTCTCTCTCTCTCCCTCCTCCCCCCCTCCCTCTCTCTCTCTCTCTGGATAGATAATGAATTGATACGACGCTGAAATATTTAGTCTAGTATTTAGCGCTCGCACAGATAGACATACAGTCACACATGTAGGCTGGCAAGTGTGTAGGCAGGCAGGTTAGCAGCATCCAGTCAGACGGACAGAAATCCAGACAGACAGATAGCAATGTGGCGCGTGAAAAATAACCCTTAGACGTGGATAGACAACTGAATGACGGAAAGACAGGCAGACCTACATACAAAGATTGATTGGTTGGTTGATTGATTGATTGATTTCGTTTACGACACTTAGTTTAAAGCACGCGCACCATACACGTGTCATTTCGGCATGTGGCTTGGCACAGGAAGTCAACGTGCACCTGGGATAAAGTGTCATTCCCAAGGACACAACTTAACTGACCTCGTCAGGTATAGAACCCGGATATTCATCAAATTGAATTGCGAGGCAATTTCTCGATTGAGCTAATGGTGCTCCCCACGTACATGCGCGAAAATGGTTAAAAGTCGATAAATATAGGCAAAAGTGCAATTTGAGCAACCCGAAAAAATATTTAAACTTTTGCGAAAAATCGTCATTTTGGTCGTCACTTTTTGACACTACTGGTTAATTTTTCGACATTACGGATTTTTACATTACTGGTCGGTTTTTTTTACATTACTGGTTGATTTCGACATTACTGGTTAATGTTTTCGACATTACTGGTCGATTTCGACATTACTGGTAAATTTATACACTACTGGTTGTAACAAACCTGTAAATTCTCAGTTTATTATCTCCATTCATTTTGCAGTCCCCACACATTGACTTCTTGAACGTGTTTACATGCTGCAAGCGCAAATTATACTTGAGCTTACCTATAGCATCAGTTTTAGTGATAATTGGATGTTGAGGGACAGCGAGACCGTATCTTTCCTGTAATTTGAAAGGGAATTCCGATTTGCCTTTACGATTTCTTTGTTCAGCTACCACATTCCACATCAAGTCATTATGATTCTCAGATATTTTGATTGCGAAAGAAGCCATCCCACTAACCGCCTCGATATATAGCGGATATCGACCAAGTTCTGCGCGGACCGCGCGGTTGGAGGAAAATTTCCCAACCCCCAAGACTTTTTTACAAAAGGAAGTGTGTAATTTTTCACAGGCTATGTTGTAACGCTTACCGTACGTTATTTCTGATCCCCAGACTTCACACCCGTATAAGGCTATAGGTTGAATTAATTTGTCAAACAGCTTTGACATTGTCTTTATTGGAACCCGTGAAGTTTCATTAAATGCACGAAAAAGTGCATTACACATAGACTGTTTACAGAACATTTGTATGAAATCCAGCCTCTGGAGGCTTATGAGACACATTTTGATCATTGATTGGTCGTTATACATTAGCATCACCCCGTCCCCACCCACCCATAGAAAAGAATTGTATATAAACCAATGCAGACATTTCTACTAGCTTTTGCATATACCCACGTACACACACAAGCAAATAGATACCCACGTACATATACAACCAAATACTTGAATCAATTTTACAAGTCAGAAAAGCTGAAAAGTATTTACAAATATACAAAGAGCAAAAAATATACATAAAGCTTTTGAAAGGTCGATAAAGCAACATGTACATACCGAAGTCAAATCCTCCCATTTGGGGTTTCAAGATTTTCTTCGACATGCAAATGTTCATTCGTCGGATGAAATGAAATCTCACTGGTAATAATGATAACTCTAAGTCTTTGGTCGGCCGCTGATTTGTCACGGTCTTCATGTGAGAAGGTCTTGATTAGCCCTGTGCTCCCAATTGGCTCCCTGTTCCCAGGCCTCTTTTTTAATCCCAACACTCGGAGACGAATTTCCTGATGATACCCCGCATCCCATTCTTCCCAATCTCTCCGATAAGCATATGGACAATCTCCTTTGTGTCACCCACAAACCATATATCCCTCATTCTCCCATCCCACTTCCCCATCATACTTCCAGTGAATGTTATTCTGTTAGACTGTTTTTGACATTATAACAGAAAGTGTTCCAGGGTTTCCACTACGCATAAAATACACATTTGGCACTCCTTTTCACTGTCTTACGCAGTGCACCGTTTCTCAATGAAAACTGATTACACATGTAACGTCATGTTTTTTTATAACATTAATTAAATGATAAAAGTCAGTTCAACATAATAATATTAGAACGTTTCTTTTCATGTTCTATCGGTCGATAGTACCTGAGTTTGTGTGATTTCTGAAATAAAACCTGAAGCAGCGAAGAGCTGCTTCAGGTTTTATTTCAGAAATCACACAAACTCAGGTACTATCGACCGATAGAACATGAAAAGAAACGTTCTAATTATTTTATTATGCCGAACAAAAAATAACGTTCATTGTTAAGCGTTAACTGTTGCATGCCATCAATCTTGTAATAACAATGTAGTCGAATCCAAAAACATGACGCCATTTCGAACGAATGACGTCTCTTCAAAAATTAATTGTCACAAGTGCCATCGCTTTGGGAGTTTCTATATCAACAAATACCAATGTTTACAACTGCATCATGCTGTTCATGTTATAATTCATTGTTAATGCTTGTTATGAAGCTTGTGCTGAACATTTTCGGTTTATATCACATAAACCGAAGGAAAACAACAGTTATTTCTTAAATATAACTGATTGAAGTCATAACTGAGACTCATATTCAGGATTCACTGAAGTGGTGAACAACACGTGAGTTTTTTTAATATTTCTAATTCTTTTGAATTCATTGTTTGCAGTTAAAATTGAAAACATACCCGCTGAAGATGATATATTTGTTGGTAAGTTTGTGTCTACCGATGTTGAAAAAAGTTAAACGGACAAGGAGCCAGCGTTTGGTGTTGAGAAATTCCAATCGACGCTGATCAATGGAAGTGGCGCTTACATTTTCTTCGTTCTTCGTTCTCTTGTCTCCAGGGAAAAACGTTCCGATAGTACCCGCGTTTTGCCCCAAAACTCCAGTACTATGACTTTTAGAAGGTGTCAAATTAACCAATCACGGCTGATGTTACAAACGTGAGGCATAATAAAATGATTTAGTCTAGATCATTTTTTTCCCCTTGGTCTTTTTATATAGGCCTAACATGTCGTCTCTTGAGTTCCAAAGTGTTCTATGTGCTTACTGGCATCTGACAACCCCTTTCCCCTGCCCTAAAGTGCCTCGGGTGCCCCTGACCACTCTCCCTCCTAATGTCCTAGCAATCGAATGCAAACTATTTTACACTTAGCCCCCACTGGTGTTTTCTCAATCTCTCCAACTATAATACTGACCCTTTCCGTCATGTCATCCCACATCTACCTAATTCAGTGGGTGCGTTTGGGGGGAGGAGGTACCCCTCCTGATGGGGACACCGCCTCTCAAACTCGACCATCTCGGGCCTTCGGCCTTCGAGACATGCATGTTTCGGCAAGTCATGGCACGGCTGCTAGAGCGAGTGAATGCCTTTTTGCTGGGGTCTGAACCCCTCTCCTGTCCTGAAGTGCACCCGGTGCACCTGACCACTCTCGCTCCTAATCTCCCAGCATTCAAACAAACCGTTTGATAATTAGCCCAAATGGCGCTTTCTCAATCTGCCCAACTATAATATTGACCCTTTCCGTCATGTCATCCCACATCTACCTAATTCAGATGGGGAGTTTGGGAGGAGATGCCCCTTTCCGATGGGAGGGGGACACCTCTCATACACCACCATCTTGGGCCATGCATGCTTCGTCTTTGAGACGTGCATGCTTCGGCATGTCATGGTGGGGCTGCTAGAGCGAGTGAATGCGTTTTTCCCGGGGTCGGAACCCCCCGCCACCCCGCCCCCTCCCTGAAATGCTTCCGGTGCTCCTGGCCACTCTCCCTCCTAATCTCCCAGAATTCGAACACAAACTGTTTTATACTTAGCCCTCACGGGGGCGTTTTGAGATTTTGAGAGGAGGTGCCCCCTTCCTATGTAAGGGTACACCTCCTCTCAAACTCAACCATTTCGGGCCTTCGACCTTCGAGACATGCATGCTTCGGGGCTGCTAGAGTGAGAGACTTTTTCCGGAATCTGACAACCCCTTCCCCTGCCCTAAAATGCTTCCGGTGCCCCTTACCACTTTCCCTCCTAATGCCCTCTCATACACCACCATCTCGGGTCTTCGGCCTTTGAGACATTCATGCTTCGGCATGTTGTGGCGGGGCTGCTAGAGCGAGTGAATGCGTTTTTCCCGGGGTCTGACCCCCCCCACCCTGCCCTGAAATGCTCCCGGTGTTTCTGGCCACCCTCCCTCCTAATCTCCCAGAATTCGAACGCAAACTATTTTATACCACCACAGGTGCTTTCTCAATCTCTCCAACTATAATACTGGCCCTTTCCGTCATATCATCCCACATCAACCTAATCCAGTGAGGGCGTTTGGGGAGTTTGGGAGGAGGTGCCCCCTCCCGATGGGAGGAGGTACCCCCCTCCCGATGGGAGGGGGGCACCTCCTCTCAAACTCCACCAACTCGGGCCTTCGAGATATGCATGCTTCAGCATGTCATGGTGGGTTGCTAGAGCGAGTGAGTGCCTTTTTTCCGGGATCTTACAACCCCTTCCTATGCCCTAAAGTGCTTTAGGTGCCCCTGACTACTCTCCCTTCTAATCGCCCAGCATTCAAACACAAACTGTTTATACTTAGCCCCAACTGGTGCTTTCTGAACCTGTTCAACTATAATATTGTCCCTTTCCGTCATGTTATCCCACGTCTATCTATAGCCCATGTTTTCAACCCATTCTTCCATTTGTTTCCCGGGGAGTCTTATTCTAGTGGGTAACTATTTGAGCATTCTGAAGTGAAATGATCCAGGGTTTCCGTCACCTGGTAACAGAACATTTAAATTCACAGGTAGAAAATACAGTTGTAAACGTAGAATTGGCCCCTGAAACATACCTTTCCAATTGGGTGCCAACGGGGTGTCCATAATTACTTTGCTGGTGTAATAATCTGTTGAAAACAACGTTATTGTTGTCACAACCTGTTTATCAACAGGCACACTTCCAATGAGAAAGCTTAATTGTTTGACCAACATCTTTCAACTGAATTCGTCACAAAAGGTGTGTGGGTGCGAAAGTAAACAGCACGATGCAGATAACAACAGGTAGCGTAATTTCCTCTCAAGTCCAGAAATGGCTCGAAAGAAATATCGCCAGTAAATTATATACCACAATGTTTGGAAAGAAACACAGAACATGTGGGAAGTGAAATTAGCCATGGAACTTCTGCCATGTGGGGGATAACATTGCCTGATAGTCTGCTATGGCATAGAAGGCGCGGTGGCTCAGTAGGTAGAGGTGCAGGTTGCATGCCGTGGGGTCCTCGGTTCGGCTCCCACCTGCAGCAACCGCGTTGTGTCCTTGTGCAATACACTTCACCCCCATTGCCCACGTGGGGGCACGGTGGCGTTATGTACTAAGGCGTACTGCACGTCGATGGTGCACCAATGCTAACCATGCTTGTGTGGAGTTAGTATGTTGGGAAGCTGATAGTTGCTCGCCGTTGACCGGTGGTTCTCCCCGAGTACTCCGGCTTCCTCCATCCGTAAAACTATCGTGGTCATGATTAGCAATTGTGCAGAAATATGTGACCTAAAACACTAATAAATAAACAACTGCTATGGCATAAGTAAGAGAACAAAATTTTGACAATAATCTACCTTAAAATAATGGAATGGCTGTATTTTACAATCATTCTAGTGCAGACTAGGAGAAATCTTGTTATCATCCATGAGAAGAATGAAAAGTAAAACTAATTCTTACCCATGGTATCTGCAATCCCAAAATGCTGCCATTTTGTTTTGCTGTTTGTTTTGATGAAGAAAGTTCAGCAGGGGTCAACCCCCATACAGTTCAGAGCAACAGATATGGAAGCACAAGTGACTCCATGAATGAAAAAAAAAAAGTGTGTAATTGGAACACTTTCTAGGAATTACATCTCATAAATCAATTGAAAGTGGTTTAATATTCTTGGCAAATTGACAAAAGTGATTTCATAGATAAACTGGTGATAAAAAATGCCCTTATTGATTTATTCGTTTATTTGGCATTATTACTCGTGAGTCATTTCTGGTGTTTATTTATGACAACTTCCATTTAAATACACAAATAAATTGAAATAAGAAAACAAGGATTGGAACAACATTCAATATTAACAGTTCCAGATTGAAAAAAAAATTGTATCGTCCTACTGCTTTGGTTTAAAGCGGGGGATTGTTCATTCTATGCTTCACTTTGTACAGTTTGTTCTGAAACCTCCTGCAGTACGTTTGTGGGAAGGTGGATCGTCATTAGAATGAGCCGATTTTACAACAATAATTGCTTATTTGTTGACTGAATCCAATCTGATAGGCAGTCAGTGAAAGATATTAACAAAACCACTAATATTTCGATTATTGATTTCATTTATCTGTAATTTCTCAAGTGTTCGGGCCTCATTTGGGTAAATCTCGCCACGAGGGAATTTTGTTTGTCGACATATAATTGACAAGCCTCTTCGGTGTCACCAATTTCATATCACAATGCTTTAACCCTTTACCTAACATAAAAAGCAGACGACACTTGCCAAAAAAATTCTTGAATAACTATTTTTTTTCATTTTTTGTCTCAAAAACATAGGTTATGACCCCTCGTTGGAACGAGCTCGTCGAGCTCGTTCCAACGAGGGGTCATAACCTATGTTTTTGAGACAAAAAATGAAAAAAATAATGAAAATTAATTGGCGATTTTTGAGAATAGTGCTGGCCGGTTTTGGCCGTTACGTTAGGTAAAATAACTACTTTTTTCATTTTTTGTCTCAAAAACATAGGTTATGACCTCTCATTGGAACGAGCTCGTTCCAATGGAGAGTCAAAACCTATGTTTTTGAGACAAAAAATGAAAAAAATAATGAAAATTAATTGGCGATTTTTGAGAATAGTGCTGGCCGGTTTTGGCCGTTACGTTAGGTAAAGGGGTAACCCTTTACCCAAAGGTAACGGCCAAAACCGGCCAGCGCTATTCTCAAAAATCGCCAATTAATTTTCATTATTTTTTTTCATTTTTTGTCTCAAAAACATAGGTTTTGACTCTCCATTGGAACGAGCTCGTTCCAATGAGAGGTCATAACCTATGTTTTTGAGACAAAAAATGAAAAAAGTAGTTATTTCAGGGGGGGGGGGGCACTAAAAATTTGCAAGACGTGACGTCCTATTTTTTATTCAGCTCCTTTTTACACCCACCCACCCCTACGTGCAAATTTTCTACTACCGTTCTCAGACACCCACCCCCCACTCTCCCATTAAAATCCAAAAATAAACTTATAAACTTAGTAGGCACAGCTGTCTTTAGGGGTGTTTCATAATGTTCTTAAACTGGTACCACCAATTTAAACCTCTGTGGGCTGCTGTGGGCCCCAATCTACAAATGACAAGCTGTTCATTATCAGGCTTGACCAGAGCAGGTGTACATATACGGGAACAAATTTTCATTTGAATTGTTTTGTCAGTATTCTCAAGTGTTTGCTACTTTCCTCTTCTGCCCATACACATTCTATTAATAAATAAATAACTTGTGTTGAATTTAGTGCATTAGAGAGAATTTTCCCAAAATATTGTCTGCACATTTTCTACATTTCGAACAAGACACCCACCCCCTACTATTGTGTGACATTTTCCCAGATTAAGCAGGATTAAGCCCAATATTCTCACATATAAAGCCTCCTGATGTTGTATTTATGTTAAGAGTGTGATGTACAACATCATCTTTAAGGTTTCAAACACAAATGATGGTATATATTAGCTGATATATTGATATATTTTTAAAAAATTCAAAAAATTGCACAAATTGGAAATGCACATTTTTGGCGCACTCAAGAGACCCACCCACCCCCACGTCACGTCTTGCAAATTTTTGGTGCCCCCCCCCCCCCCCCCCCCCCGGTTATTCAAGAATTTTATTTGCAAGTGTCGTCTACTTTTCATGTTAGATAAAGAGTTAAGCGATAAGATCGATGTAGATCGATTTGACACTTATTGTAATTGCGCGGCAAAGAAAGTTAACATTACTGTATCCTCAAATTTCACCTCAGATGAACAGTTAAAAGCGTTGTTGTTCTCTTTATTTTGAAATCATTTGGACAGCAGACAAACATGGAAACTGGAAACAGGAAGTTTTGATAAATATAGTTCGTCCTTCGATCAAATGATATTTTCATACAAAGAAAAGTTTGACGATTAATATTAATGTTTGTTTGGATATATCTTTGTTTTGAAACCTATTTATCCATTTTAATATTTTACTTATCGATAAGAACCAAATTAAAATATTACGAAACACAGGCGTAGAGATCCATTTCTAAAACTGGCATCCATGGACAAAGAAATTGAAAAGTTGTCCTGCAATTTCGACTTTATCTCGCAATAATTGCATTGTCAATGTATCTTTCCCACGTGAATGTAATGAGCGTTTTCAATTCCATCATCTTGCAGGCTTGAGAAGAATGTGGCCGTCTCCGTAATTCTCAGATCTTTGAAAACAACAGTTTGCCCAAGTTGGACAATTCGTGGTATCGAGTGATTTGCGCACGTCAGTCGAACACGGAATCCACCTTCAATAAAAAATGCAGACAGTGTTGTCCTTTTCGCAAATGCAGTACTGTCGCTGCATCCTGAAGCATTTTGAATACCTAGCTTTGTTATTGGATATCCGAAGCACATTTGGCCTCAGGTTGTTCTCCGAAAATATTATTTTATTATCAGTTCTGGTACGAATGCGGCAGCAGACTTTCAGGAACCAGTGATGCCTGCCGACAAGTCTATGAGTTGATTACATATATATCTCGTGTTCTATACGCCCCGGCCTTCATTTTGATGTATAATTTGTGTATATTTAATTTGAATTTATGGAATATCGGAGGTGGGAATTTCAAAGTAAACACATTTCTCTTACTTCTATAGCACCTTAAAAGATTTTTGATTTTATTCAGTAACGTAACGAGGCTAAATGAATTGGGGGATAAAATATTTTCCTCCACTTCATTCTACCCTGTGATGTGTTAAGAGTATGTAGGCCCCATTGGTGAAGGTCCAATGTCTTCAGCAGTGGTGGCGCCAGGGGGGGGGGGGGGTCAGGGGCTGGACCCCCCTCCCCGTCGGAGAGGTCCAGCCCTCCCCCCCTCCCCTGTCGGAGATTTTTAGTCAGTCCGTCGGAGAGTCTCGTAAACTCGACTTCACGAGAAATTTCCAACAATCGAATGTAGATATCTCGTCTTGTCTGTCTCGAACCCGTGCAGCACTGGAACTTTGATAGAGAATAGTGAGTCTCACGAAATTCCTTAATGTCGTACGTCAAACTGGCTTTATAGATGAAATATTTCCCGACCTTATTATAGTATGTTTACTTTAACCCTTTACCTAAGGTAACGGCCAAAACCGGCCAGCGCTATTCTCAAAAATCGCCAATTAATTTTCATTATTTTTTTCATTTTTTGTCTCAAAAACATAGGTTATGACCCCTTGTTGGAACGAGCTCGTCGAGCTCGTCGAGCTCGTTCCAACGAGGGGTCATAACCTATGTTTTTGAGACAAAAAGCGAAAAAAATCAGTTATTCAAGAATTATTTTTGCAAGTGTCGTCTGCTTTTCAGGTTACATGTAGGTAAAGGGTTAAATAATCAACAAACATACTCAATTTGCTTCTATTTTGGTTCTCCAATTTACCAATTTCCACTCATTTTCCTTCGTTTGGGAGGTCAAATGTTATAGCCCCCCTGTCGGAGAGGTCCGCCCCCCTGTCGAGAAATCTCTGGCGCCACCCCCTGGTCTTCACAGGAAAAAAACAACATTTCATGCCAACTGGAGTACCACCAAGTACTTTTGAAGGCTTATGTGTTCAGCAACTGAATAAATAATTACACTAAAATTACCTAAGAATTATCAAGGCGAGAATACACAAGCTAAGTAAAAGTGGGGAGGACAAGGTCCCCATCCCCTCACTGTTGCCATGACGCTGATTATATTCGATCACACTGAGATAGTGAAAACCTTGACAACGGTCAGTGTGAAGGTTTGTGAATTGATTGATTCTTTATTTAGCAGTATGGGGGGGGGGGGGCGGTGGCTCAGTTGTTAGAGGTGCAGGCTGCAAGCCGAGAGGTCCTCGGTTCGAATCCCACCTGCGGTAACCGCGTTGTGTCCTTGGGCAAGACACTTCACCCCCATTGCCCACGTGGGGGCACGGTGACGCTGTGTACTAAGGCGTACTGCACGTCGATGGTGCACCTGTCTTCAACCAATGCTAACCCTGCTTGTGTGGAGTTAGTATGTTGGGGAGCTGACAGTTGATCGCCGTTGCTCGGTGGTTCTCTCCGGGTACACCGGCTTTCTCCACCCGTAAAACTGTCGTGGTCATGATTAGCCATTGTGCAGAAATATGTGACCTTAAACACCAATAAATAAATAAATAAATATTTAGCAGTATTCTGGCAACGTTCATATATATATAAGTACTACATAATAGTTGTGTAATAACGTTTATTATGTCAGCTCTTGGGATCAATCAATCAGCGTGGATAAATGGTGGCGGCCTATGAAGCCATATCAGGTCGATGATGACGTCATTGGTGACCCCATATGAAATCAATATGAGGTGTGTGTCCACAAAATTGTTTTTAGAAATAAAATACAACCGCCTCGTTTAAAAAATGGCAGTCTTGTAGCAAACGTTCCGAATCGTCCGTTGAATGTGATTAAAGTTTCTTTAAACTTACTTGAACAAAAAGAAATAAACTGTTTATAATATGTATCCCATACTGAGAAGCTCATTTCGATCGATAATCCCATCCAACAGGTTAATCGTACCGATCGATAATCACTTCAGCACGAAACGATTGCTGGATAGAGTTACTCCCCTTACACTCTAAACTTTACGTCTGCTTGTTTACATTTTTACAAATAAATAACCGGGCCGATTAATTAAAGGGACATGCTGTACTTTTTCCGCTGACATGATAAATACGTTACAGAATGTTTAGTGGTCGGATGTGGTGTCATGTGAGGCTCAATGAGCTCAATATTAGGCTAACGCCTCGCCTAATATTGATCTCATATCACACCATATCCTACCACCAAACATCCTGTAACTTTTAGTATACTGCAGGGAGACGACATAGCCAGGTTGGCTGTGCACCCGTAGTCTCCCGGAAAGTTGTTTTGTATATTCGAGCAAAATAAGAAAAGTTCAGAATTTTACTTCAACTTAAATACTTCAATAAACAAAATGAAGTGTGGACAGGACCGAGGTTGGGTGCCCCTCCCCTCCCCTACCTCCCCCTCTATTCCGCAAGTCGGAAGATTGTCACTAGATAAAATGGGCTTTATATACAGGAAGATCCATGCATACAGTCAAGATTGAAATAAGTTGTAGAAATGCCACAAGCAAATTGTTGACCGAAAGACCTCTTTCCGTTCCAGGAAGATATTATGTCATAATCTCACGAAGTAGGAAGGCTTTTAAGTGAATGTGTGGGGTAGACTAATCAATATTGTTAACCCTTTACCCAACATAACGCATAAAACCGGCCAGCGCTATTCACGAAAATCACCAATTAATTTTCATTATTTTTTTTCATTTTGTTTCTCAAAAACATAGGTTATGACCCCTCTATGGAACGAGCTCGTTCCAATGAGGGGGTTATAACCCATGTTTTTGTGACGAAAAATGAAAAACATTAGTTATTCAAGAATTTTATTTGCAAGTGTTGTCTGCCTTCGTGTTTGTAAAGGGTTAACGTGCAGGCTGTCCCAGGTCTGCACATTGAAAATATTAATTAGTAGTAGTAGTAAATCATTTTGTTATAATGTCACGTTTCTATACATCTTAACAAATAATACCTTAACTTGAAACAAATATGCAAAATGGCATGGAACCCAGACGTGAAGGCTTATGAGACACTTGAAAAGTATACCAGTTTCTATATATACTATTTACATAAAACATGCGCGCACTTCTCCTTGTGTACACACAAAACCGCCCATCCCCTACTCACACCCCTCCCCCAAACAATGAATATGGACTCGTCCAATTACTGCTATTGAACTGGCATGGAAGATTCCACTTGTGTTCAAATGGTTAATAATTCTACGTCTTGACATCATTTCTTGGGCAGCTCTCATCACAACAAACCCTTCCCCCGCTGGGTATCCACCTCCCCACTGCAAGACAATTGCACGTGGCAGTTATATGCTAATAATTCATTAATAGTAATAATTTGTTTCTCGGGGAGTTTTATTCTACTGGGCAACTATTTGGGCACGCTAAAATGAAATGTTCCACCTGGTAACGGAACAGAATGAATGAAAGGTTTTAGCGCGCCGTCGGCGCGCAGGGACGATGTAGGATTTACAGATCCTTCCGACCCGGTTAACCTTATTTTATTTCATTTGGATCACACAGGCCTAGCTTTCCTATTGCCTCAGAAGGGGTCTGAAGGGGTATGCACGCGGTTAGAATTCCCGGCAGTTTACGTTGGAGTGATAGATTGTCAATACTCAATCCCTCAACGCCATTAAGACTATTAGAGAGTGGGCTCTATTCGGTTCCAGCTGTGCGATGGTAGAGGTTTCAGTCCCACAATGGTGGCGAGCCAGAATATAATAATTTTCTTTTCTCTTCTTCCCTTAAATTTGTAACGGAACAATTAAATTCACACGTATAAAATACAGTTGTAAAAGTAGTGTTGGCCCCAGTACATACTTTACTAATTAGGTGTCAACGGGGTGTCCATAATTATTTTGCTGGTGTAATAATCTGTTGAAAACAACGTTATTGTTGTCCCAACCTGATAATCAACAGTCACATGTCCAATGAGAAACCTTAATTGTTTCACCAACATCTCCTGGTGGAATTCATCAAAAAAGGTGAATGGGTGTGAAAGTAACACCTCTTGTGATGTAAACAGCATGATACAGATAACAACTGGTAGCGTCCTGCGGTAGTTTGAAATAACAAATAGCTGATGAAAGTAAAAAGAAACAGCTACCGCTCAAGTTCGCACCCACTTGATAGAACTGACTAAAACAGGGCTCAAAATAAGCGGTGTCGCGTCGCTTTTTGCTATGCAAAACTTGCACAAAGCTACACAATGTTCAATTATGTATAGCATTTTGCGATACAAGATAATCAAGTGCAGCCTATTAGGCTGCAGTTGATTATCTTGTATCGCAAAATGTAAATGAAAATTTGCAAACAAATTTGAAAACTGGTTCACTGATGCTTTACTTCTGATTGTGAAACATTCCAGGCATAACTCAGATTAACTCTCCGTCAAGCATCATTAGCAACTTCACGTGTAAGATGAATTCTATTGGTTTCAATTCTTCCTGTTTTTACATTTTGCATAAAATGTCCATTAAAAATAATTTCAAGCCCATCAAATTAAAAATCCCAACTTCTATTTTGAGAACTCTGTTAAACAACCACGACGTCATTTGAAAATATCCAAGTCCATGCAACCGTTAAAGGCAGTTCAGTTAAAAAAAACATAGTAAATGTTTCATGTGTTGCAGATCACTTGTAAATGCCCAGAAACGGATGGAAACTATTCTATCTACTTAGAAGAATTCAATACAAAACAGCATAACATAACGCCGGTATACAAAAATAGCTATGCAATTGTTACAAAATGCTATTCGTTTTTTGGAAATGTGTAGCATTTTGCTACGCATAGAAAAAAGTTATTTTGAGCACTGGACTAAAATGGTGGAGCGACAGGACATCACATAAAGTAGGTTTAACTCGCTATATGTTATTTCATTCATTCATTCATGTTATTTCGCTGAAACTTTCATTCATTCATTCATATGTTATTTCATTCATTCATTCATGTTATTTCGCTGAAACGTCCTCATTCATTCATTCATTCATTCATTCATTCATTCATTCATATGTTATTTCATTCATTCATTCATTCATTCATTCATTCATTCATTCATTCATTTCGCTGAAACTTTCATTCATTCATTCATATGTTATTTGCGTGATTTATTCAAACTCTGGACGTACATGTTCATCAACTTTAACATCCAACATTATCTTTGCGCGGAAAAATTGCTTACAACGTTGCGAAATTTGCGGATGTAATTTGATATATCACAGTTGTTAAGGGAAATTTAAGGTGAGTTTATGGACCATAGTTGGTCAATGATTTGTTATTATGGAGGGTTCTCGGACTGCCGGCACCTATTGTTTTCTAACCTGGAGTCAGTTGTGCATGTTGAGGGCTAAAACAACACTTTCTGGGCGTCAGGAAAGTATAGTTTGTTTCTGATAAATGGGAGAAATGAGAGATAACGGCTTAATTCAAAAGATACATTTATTCAGTCGGTTCTCGCAAAATAAGAAGTTGTTCACACACTAATTAATAATTAAATATATTACCATGAGAATACACATACAAAAATACATTAAACCAGGCATACAAACATACAAAAAATGTATTTTTTACATGAATTTCATACAAAAAAAAATGTATTTTTATCCGAATTTTACAAACTAAATAAGCAAATTAAACATTTATAACCAATATGGACAAGCAAACTAAACATTTATAACCCAACGAGATGTGATATAGAGTCAGCATATTCAAGAACAGTCTTGGCACCACTCAACAATTTTCGTTTCTCATTTTCCAGACCCTGGTCTAATTGTCGGTATTTCCTCTTTCGAGGTCGCATTTTCCCTCCGGATGTAATTGCATGATAACAATCTCTGTTTGATCTTGTTCTTCGTTTGATCTGCAATCTCACTCTGTCGTGCGGACAAAATTAATGAATGTGCCGGCATTCCGAGAAGTGTTTATTTTGAGTGAGCCGGCATTCCGAGAACCAACCGTTATTATATTTAGTGGCGTAGCGAGGCGAAATGACGTGGGGGTAAAATATTTTTTCTGTTGCCAATAATAATAGCAATAATAATTTATTTTCTAGAGCGCAAAGCCACAACTAGTGCTCTAAAACGCTTGACTGAAATAAATACACTTTTCTGAAATAAAGAGTCATATCTGTTTTGGTTGCCTTTTACAGAGGTTCAGGAGAATGCTTCAGTGAATAGGAAAGTTTTAAAAATTTCTTTTGAAGACATCGAGAGTTTCTGAAATTCTGACACTAATTGGCAAGGAATTCCACAATCTGGGAACCACAATGGAGAACACACGATCACGAGCCTGATTAGATTGCTAAAAGGTACAACTAGTAGAATTTGTTTTTTTGATCTGAGACTGCGTGATGGTTTATATACAGTGAGGAACTCTAACAACAAAACTGGAGCCAGTTTGTGGATACATTTGAATGGTAAGATCAATATTTTGAAATCAATTCTCTGATTTACTGGAAGCCAATGCAGTTGTCTTAAAACAGGTATTATGTGTTCAGAGCGAAATGGCAACAGAAAAATATTTTTCCCCACTTCATTCTACCTTGTGATGTTTTAAGAGTGTGGTAGGCATCATTGGTGAACGTCCAAGGTCAACTGGAGAACCTCCAAGTACTTTTTAAGGCAAATGTACTCAGAAAGTGAAGGAATAATTATAAAAAACAATGACCCAAGAATTACCAAGGCGAGAATACATAAGCTAAGTACAAATGGGGAAGGACAAGTCCCCCATCCCCTCGCCGTGGCAATATCGCTGGTTATATTCGATCATACTAAGACGGCGAAAACCGTGACAACGGGCAGAGCGAAGCTTTGTGGATGAAAATATTCTGCTTTGAAATATAGTGGAGATTTCACCCACATAAGAAAAGTTCAGAGTTATACTTCAACTTAAATACTTCAATAAACAATGTGTGGACAGGACCGCGGTTTGTCCGGAAATGCCCCCTCCCGCTTCAATTTCGCAAGTCGGATGATTTATAATTATTCCGTCTTATAAAACCATAAACATGACGTGTATTATGGTACACAATAACAAACGCAATGACAATTTTAAATTTATTTGTGCTTTAATTGACTCAGTCTTCACAGTAATGAACTGAAAAGGACCGTCAGGATAGATTTAGAAGAAACCGGCCAGTTTCTATAATTTTATATTCATTCATTGACATACAAAAACATTTAATTTAGTAACTCAGGGCTGTTTTCACGTTCTACGTACACTCTAAAATCAGTTGGGTGAAAAATCAGCCCAAATCGACTGGGTTGAGTGAATATGAACCCATTTGGGTTCATATTCACTCAACCCAGTCGATTTGGGTTGATTTTTAACCCAACTGATTTTAGAGTGTAGGATACCTGACTCGCACATGTAATAATAATAACTCTTTGGCCAGCCGCTGATTTGTCGCGGTCCTCATAAGAGAAGGCCATCATTCCCCCTGCACCCCACCCCCTCTTCCCCTCCTCTCCTCCCAGCATTCAGATATAAACTGCTTAATAGTGTCCCTCACTTCCTCTTTTTCAATTTCTTCAATAAGCATTCCTACCCTCTCCCTCGTGTCCGCCTTCAGCCATCTATCCTTTGTTTCTTCACCCCACTTCTGCATTATTCTTCCAGTAAATTTTATTCTATGAGGTATATACTGTGGGCATTCCAAGAGAAGTACTAAGAGTATTGTAACTTCCAACTTCATGACAATCGGTCTGATGACCTAACCATGCTAAAATATTTACAATACCGGGGTACTAATCACGTTGGGGGTGAATATCTGACCCGTAGCTTTAGAAGCAGTATTATAACCTCCAACTTCATGAAAACGGGTCAGAGGGCGAACCACCTCCACTGTCGGAAATGTTTGTCTGTTCGCCAGAAAGAATTGTTGGTCGCTCAAATGCCAACATTTTCTCTAAAAGCTGCTAATTTGAAAAAAAAAATCACGAAACCATAATTTTCATTATGCACTTTTTTCATACACTCCTCGTATCAAAGCGGTCATTATACAATACTGTTGTTGTGGACCGGTCACTTTCCACGGGTGGGCAATAATTCCACGGACGCAATAATTTTACATTCCAAACATTAATTATCCAAATAATCATCAAAAAATTAATTAATGAAGCACCGGGTATAACCCAGGTACAACCCAGGTATAACCCAGGTATAACCCGGTGCTTCATTAACTAAAATTTTGCTGATGATGATTTTTATTATCTAGTAAACACATGCGTGGACATCACTACACGGCGACTGTATTGTAAATATATGATAATCAAGAATTCATGAAAACAAACAAAAATCCGGTATGATTAATATTTTAATGAATTGCTTCGCACAAAGAACTAACTCTTTCAAATAGTAATAATGTAAAAAAAAACGAACGTTTCCGATCTGTTTCGTTCATTTTTGTTTTAAAGGAAGAAGAGGTTTCAAGTTGGTACCGATTGTCAATGAACTCTTTCGAAAAAATTTAAATCTCTCCCCCAACTTGAGTAAATAATTCTTAGCATAGTGATTTCACTCTTCTGATTTAGTTACACAACTGTTCAGGGCTCAAAATAAGCGGTGTCGCGTCGCTTTGTGCTATGCAAAACTTGCAAAAAGCTACACAATGTTCAATTATGTATAGCATTTTGCGATACAAGATAATCAACTGCAGCCTTTTAGGCCGCAGTTGATTATCTTGTATCGCAAAATGTAAATGAAAATTTGGAAACAAATTTGAAAACTAGTTCACCGATGCTTTACTTCTGATTGTGAAACATTCCAGGCATAACTCAGATTAACTCTCCATCAAGCATCATTAGCAACTTCATATGTAAGATGAATTCTACTGGTTTAAATTCTTCCTGTTTTTACAACATTTTACATAAAATGTCCATTAAAAATAACTTCAAGCCCATCAAATTAAAAATCCCAACTTCCATTTTGAGAACTCTGTTAAACAACCACGACGTCATTTCAAAATATCCAAGTCCATGCAACCCTTAAAGGCAGTTCAGTTAAAAAAAAAACATAGTAAATGTTTCATGTGTTGCAGATCATTTGGAAATGCCCAGAAATGGATGGAAACTATTCTATCTACTTAGAAGAATTCAATACAAAACAGCATAACATAACTCCGGTATACAAAAATAGCTGTGCAATTTTTACAAAATGCTATTCATTTTTTGGAAATGTGTAGCATTTTGCTACGCATAGAAAAAAAGGTTATTTTGAGCACTGGGTACAACCCAGGTCAACCCGGTGCTTCATTAACTAAAATTTTGCTGATGATGATTTTTATTATCTGGTAAACGCATGCGTGGACATCACTACACGGCGACTGTATTGTAAATATATGATAATCAAGAATTCATGAAAACAAACAAAAATCCGGGATGATTAATATTTTAATGAATTACTCCGCACAAAGAACTAACTCTTTCAAATAGTAATAATATAAAAAAACGAACGTTTCCGATCTGTTTCGTTCATTTTTGTTTGAACCCTTCACCCAACGAATCGCCCGCATCCGCCCGCGTAATATGCAAATTCAGCAGTTGAAAAAATATTATTTTTTCAAAAAATTTCAAGAAAACCATATCATGTGACCCCTCGTTGGAACGAGCTCGTCGAGCTCGTTCCAACGAGGGGTCACATGATATGGTTTTCTTGAAATTTTTTGAAAAATAAACAAAAATGATATTTAAAATAATAAATTTTGATATCGTTCGCGTTGGGTAAATGGTTAAAGAAAGACGATGTTTCAAGCTGGTACCGACTGTCAATGAACCTTTTCGAAATAATTTCAATCTCTCCCAACTTGAGTAAATAATTCTTAGCGTAGTGATTTCACTCTTCTGATTTACTTACACAACTGTTTTACTTTTCAGTATTATATACATTTTAGACGGACCAACTCTTCATCGCCAATGGAAGATATATCTCAGAACCATTTACTTCCATCTTCCAGTAGATATGATCTCAACACCATCTTTAATACAGGTTTTTACACCCGAGAGGATGAAAACTGTTCAGACTGTGGAGCGGAAGATTATAGTTTATCATTGTGTAATGACAGTTTAAGCTTGAGTGAAGAGGATCTTGCCTCCAGCAGTGTTTAACTTGGTCCATGATTGGTGATGTAAGCATACATGTAGATTTTCTACGAAAATTTGTTGACAAAGAACGGAATGTGCAAAACAGAGGAAGCATGCAAGAAAGTTTATTTATGACCGTATTTTCCAAAAGCTGTAAGGAATCTTTTGTAACAGATGAGTGTAATTATTCAGCCTTGACTGATGAACTGATGAACTTTGATTTTGACTGCAGTATGAGGGATGATTCATTTGAATGTTGGGATTCATCGAATGCTTCAGATGTGGCCTCAGATTTTGACCGCAGAAAAGAGTCGAAAGTTTCACACTGTCCGAACATCCTGACTTCAAATATTAAGAAAGTACATTCCAATGAAAAGACCACATCCAAGTACACGAGAAAGAAACGTTCACTGTTCAAAAAATGCGCAAACTGTGTAAAAGTATCGGTATTTAGACATCTATAAGGATATTACGTTAATACGAAAGAGAAGCAAACTTTTCATCACTTAACATTCATAATCTCACATAACAGTGATTTTCTACTGTAGCCACCACAAACAGATTGTCTGCTTTACAAACTTCTTCTTGAAAATACACAGCGTAAGAATAAAGTGGCGTATCCAGAAGGAGAGAGAAGGTGATCGCCCATTTCGGGCCATAAAGAAAACAGTTGTATCTATTTATGCTATTGATTTCACATAATAACCTATATTATATTCAGGGCCGTCGCGACAGGGGGGGGGGGGGGGGGGGCGGTTGTTAGTGTGCCCCCCCCCCCCCCCCCCCCCCACAATCCTGGCTAAAATTTCCTATTGTTGGAAACTCGGAGAGCAAGTCATGAGTAGTTGGAAATTCCATCTATCTGCATTTTAGAGATTCTTTGGTGATGGTTGATGTCACCTTTACTTTCCAGCTCTGTTTCAAATCAGAAAAAATTACAACTGTTACTATTTCCAGGTGCAGTGTACGCAATATCGAGCTTCATAAGTATGCATGTCAATCGGTACGAGATTTCTATAGTACGTTTACTTATGGTAAAACAAAAATCCTCGAAATGCACTTCAGGCAAATCACATCACGTAAAATCGTTATCCTGGGTTAATTCCATCATTCACTGTTACAAAATGATGAAACATCGAAAACTGATCATTCCTGCATAAGATCTGATTTAATGTTAGAACAGTGTGAATTGCTCAAAGTTTTCAGCTTGAGCATTTCTTTAGCACATATTCAATTTCCAGAATAATACCAAATAATAATAACCTGATAACTCTATCAAAAATGTGTTGGCATTTCAGTTACAAGAATCAATTTTATGCCCCCTGTCAGGGCTTCAAAATCTTTCGGTAGTGAATTTCCAACTCCCTCCCGGTCCCCCACCCCCCTAGTTGGAAATTCACTACTCTACCCCCTCCCCCAATGGAAATCTCTAGCCACGTACCTGTTTATATTATAATATTATAATATTTTTACCAAATTTCGGGGAGTAACATCTTGTCCACCATGTAAGCCCCAGATCCATTCGTGATGCAGTTGCATCGTTGACACTTTGCTTGTTCGTTCCTTCATGCGATTATCTGGGCGGAACCTCAACTCTCTGGGTGTCATTCTCGCGTCGAGTACTGCATATTATAAGTTGTGGGACGTTTAGTTACGGCATCACACGAGGCAAAGTGAAAACAATATTACAGTACGGCCGCCGTGGACTGGTCACTTTCCACGGGTGGACAATATTTCCACGAACGCAATAATATTAGATTCCAAACACTAATTATAGGAATAATCATCAACAATTTAATTAATTAACGACGAGTACAACCCGGTGCTTCATTAATTAAAATTTTACTGATTATGGTTTTTATTACCTGGTAAACGCATGCACAGACATCACTGTCCACGCGTGAATTACGACCAGTCCCTAGCGTCTGTACTGTGTGCCGGGCTTTAGCCGGTCCTAATATTTTTCTCGTCGAGCCTTATGTGACAGTGAAGCTGCCAACTGAACATCCCGTAACGTATTCATGATCCCAGCCTCCGAAGTGTTTGCAAACCGTTTCATGTGTTTATTGAGCTTTCCTTTGAAGAAGCCTGGGATTCGATTCATTCACCAAAGCAATGTAGTGATGCAATGCAAGGGGAATAATCCAGTATCTCGTTTGTCGCCAGGATAATTATTGATCTAATACCTCCGACATTTTTGGCGCATTAACAATTCGGTCCGGTTTCCAATGTTTTGAACTGAAAACAAACTTTCTAAACTGTCAATTAGTTGCATTCAGAGTTCGATTTAACAAAACTGAGTACAACGACAATTAATGTACCTCCAGTGTCAATATATTGAATTAATATGGGGTTACTGTTGGCGAACATTGTCTGAGTCTTCCTGGGTCCTCGGTCACTAGTAATGACTATTCATAAGTTAATCTATCGGGCTAGCATAATAAAGAGAAATATTTTACCTCCGAGAATTTCATTGGATTTAGGATGTCCCGGGCAAGTGGGTACAGAATGGTTTTTTTAAATCTATACGCGGCTTATCATTCAAAGTAATCTTCAGTTTAATTTAAACAATATTTATTTCAGTCCAATATGAATAAATAAAAACATACATGTAACAAAATAGGTGCACATGTCGCATAAAGCAAAACCTGAAATTGGATTCAGCAGCGAGCATCATTCAAAATATTACAGATTGAGGCGAGAGTTACAAAATACAAATATCAGTTTTAATAGTCGCATTGAAAATAGAAATAGACTTTTTCAATTGCAGGACAAGGGAACGAAAAAGAGAGAAGGGGGGGGGGGTGAAAGTCACGTAAACTACAGTTGCCGTGTGTTGATCAAATAGAACTTAAGAGGTTTACAATAGCCTGTAACTGAAATCCGGTAACGGCCCGGATCGCGCTCCGTACTTTTTGTTTGTTTTGAAACCACGCTGTTTGATTTCGCTGTGTAATCAGAATGAGGCTGAAAATAAAGCTGAGCTGTTTCTGAGATTTTATTTGTGTAATAGCGAACGTAGTGAGCGGCCGAAGGCCGCGAACGAAGAGAGCATAATGGTAACGTGTGTGTATGTGTGAAAATATAAGATCGAAATTTAGAATATTTCAGAAAAATATATAACCATGCAATCCAAAAATCTGTGTCCGGAAGTTAACACCATGGACGAAAAACAGGAGTCGAAGTTGATCAAATTGTATTGTTTTCATTGGTAGAAATCGAATTAGATTTCTGAAAAAGGAACAGGTGAACGCGCAGGAATAGCGTCACCCATAGATATCGGATATGGCGTCATCTGACAGGTTCAGTCAAAAATCGAAACCACAACAACACAAAAGAAACGCAAGTTGCGCTGCATTTGTCGTTCATTTTTTTAAACTTCAATTGCTTGTACAAAAAAAATCAAAATTATTGGCCAAAAAGTCGCACTCTTGTTAATAAAATATCTAAGAACAAGTGTGTCGACAAGAAATTCTATAATTTTAAGTATTTTCCTGTCGCGAGACGTTTAAAAACGACGAGTCGATGTTTTCTCGCATTTCTCATTTCCGACACTCTTTTTTGTAAACAAAAGGTTTACCCCTCTTATGACGATTTCCTCTGGAAGATACGTAATATACAATTAAAAGAGGGACACAATGGGATTCCTGAGACTTTGCTCTTCATTGCAATGCATTGTACTGTTCGGATCGTATTTTTTTCCCCCTTTTTTCTGACGCAATAAAAATTTTTGAACGATTTTTTTCCACTTTAATATTTATCAAGAAGTTACGGTACCGGTACCTGGTAATGATATTTCGAACACGAACTTTTCATTTTTGAGGTTTTGAAGTGATACAGTGTACAGAAACTTACACCCAAGCACCTCTACCGCAGTGGAAACTCCACAGAAAATTGTTGCTTCTTTCGGATTGACCCACTTTTGCGTCACGCGGTGCTTCTTGTAACGTTGTTCCCCCAATTTTGGCCTGGAAAGACGGCTTGCCGTCTTCGGGCTGTGATTGCAAGAGACAATTATCAATACGTGTACACGCAGTGTTGATACATTTTGTTTTTGAATATAAAATCATTCAGTAAATAGTTCATGACTGATTTTTTCGAAAGATAAGGAAGATCAGAAGGTGAACTACTGTCGTGTTTGATCAGTGACCGAGTCTGATCAAACAGTCAGTCTCAGACTGTCAGTCTCCAAATCCAATTCCAAATGCATTTGCAATTTAAGGCGACCAGCTAAATCGGAAGACAATTACAAATTAAATCGTCGGAATTCCTAATTCCATAGATTTGATACCAGACAATTTTACTTACACTCACTGATACTGAATTCATTTTCTATCTGATCCTTTTTACATGACGTTTAACAATCCAGTGGCGGTGCCACTGGAGGGGGATAGCTGTCCCTCCCACCCCCCCCCCCCCCCCAATCAAACTTCAAATTTCTATCTGACCGTGGTTTTCCCACCCAATTTCACACTGCTAACGACACACAACAATACACGTCATGTCGGGTGTTGTAAAAATGTTCAGATATCGCTCCCACTCCCAGGGCCTCCAAATATAGAAATCTTTCATGGGGAGAACTCCATATCCCCACACACGCGAGGGGGAGATCCCGGTCCCTCCGCAGCTATAAGGCCTGTGGCATTTGGGAGATTCCTTCGGCATCTTGACCTTGGACCTCCATCCCCAAAAGTCCCCCATAGCTTACCTAAGCCCCCCCCCCCCCCCCTCCAAAAAAAACACAAAAAAATTTAAATCTTGGCGCCGTCACTGTAGCGATCAGTCGGTATCAAGAAAACCCGTGATGGAAAGACAATGTGTTGATCAAATTTGCAGAATGGGCTACATAAAATTAAGCTACATAATGTTCTAACCAACTTGCAAGTTAAAAATACAACCACAGATTTGGGTTCGATAGGGGGTGATTGATGCCCCCCCCCCCCAAAAAAGACCCTTTCCAACCTACTTAGAACCTGAAGTGTTGAGGTTGAATGGGTGAGTGTATTTGTTGCACCCCTCCCTCCCCCCAACCCCACCTTTCAGAAAATTTCAACCTACTTGAACTACATGTACTTGAAAATACATAAAAGTGATATGGAGGCAGAGTGTGGGTATTTTAATTAATGCCTCCACCCAAATCCCATCACAGATTGCTGAGTTATGAAATTTGAAAGGGATAAAAAATCAGAAATCTTCGCAAAAAAAATATTGGGAAGACAATCTTTTCTTGCTGCTAAGAATTCACCATAATTAGGAAATTTTCAAACACAAAAAGAAAAGATGCGATCCGAAATTCACGCTTTCAAGACCATGAAGAAATATTTGAAAGGGGTAACAGCATGCACGCAGAATTCACCAAATTGTTAATTGTGCTTTCTTAGGGTACTGCTAGAAAACCTCTGTGTGGATGGTGGGGACGGGGCATAGAGAATAAACTAGAATCTGAATTTCACAACAAGACCATAAAAATATACAGAGTCGTGGCAAGTAACTAGATTTTTTGGTGAATAGTAATTACTGTGAACACTAGTTAGAACATATTGGCCGTGGTGATGGCTGGGGGGGGGGGGGGGAGGAATTGTAATTTTGAAGGACCATAACAAATTTATTTGAAAAGAATGTTATGATGGGCAACAAAACTTTTGCCAAATTGTGTTTATTGATGTCGGAAGTAGAAAATCACAGGGCTGTGATGCTGCTGGATTATTTTCTTATGACTTGGGTCTAAATCCTCCTAAGCAAGTCCCTTCAGGGGTGAAATCACAGCATACCATTCTGAATTTATTAAGTTTTTTGCAGGATACTATATTTTTTAGAAACTACTGTATAATTATTTATTTATTGTTGTTTAAGGTCACATACTTATGCATAATGGATAATCATGACCGTGACAGTCTTACGGGTGGAGGAAGCCGGAGTATCTGGAGAGAACCATCGAGCAACGATGAGCAGCTGCCATCTCCCCAACATCGTAACTCCGCAATGCAGCACAGGCAGAGTTAGATTGGTTGAAGACATGCGCACCATCAACGTGCAGTACGCCTTAGTACACGGCGTCATCGTGCCCCCATATGGACAATCGGGGTTAAGTGCCTTTCCCAAGGACACAACGCGGGAGTCCGAATTGATCGCTCAGACGGTCACCCATCCGAGGACAAACCAGGCTCGACGTTGCTTAACTTCGGTGATCTTGACGAAAACCGGTTACCGCAACGCCACCGCGCCCCAACTACTGTATAAGAACCGGTTCAACTCATAGACGGATTGCACCCCAGGGATTTGTGTTGTAACTTTTATTGTTTTGTGAGTTCTGTTCTCAAAAAGTGTGCACAATAATTGTTGTAAAGGTTTGTGATTTAATGGTGATCTGCTCTCTCCAGGATGTATTTCTTCTCCAACTCCATGCTTCTCCAATTCCCACCTCAGTAAAGTCTCTTAAACAAGCCTTCGGCCTGGACAGACTTTTCGGTCTGATTCACTACGGTCTTGCTCACCATAAAGGTGTTGAGGAATTCTATTAGCATCAAACTGTAGTTCTTCTTTTCATTTCATGGGTGGGTCATAGTGAAATTGGTGGTGTGTTGGCATGCATTGTGGTTGTGGGTGGGGGGCAGGGGTTGTTGAGAAATGTGGTGACTGGTGAGAGCGATCTGTATTCCATATTCTAATTCTATATGCATATTCATCCATTGACCAATGTCATCACGTTTCTTGTGTCAACTTTATTGGGAATATGATAGGGGGGTATACTCCTGTGACTGTCATCCATATAATAGTATGGTGAGGACTAATAGTACAGGGTGGAATATTATACTGAAGTTACAAACTGACTTCATAATATTTCAAAGTGCCATATCTTGGATAAATAACCTCAAAATTCCAACATAACTCGAACTATCTACAGCTATGGAAGATGTTAAGAATTTAGTCCAAAACAGTGCATTATGAGAATTAGACTGCAGTCCAGCCTGGTGAAAATGAATAAAAATAAGGGATCAAATCAGAATAATATGGAGTAGAAAATACAAAAAAATATCAGTACAACAGATATGATCATTTAGAACATAGGTGTAGGAATCAAGTACTTTCCCGACTGATGCACCATTTCATTCTTCTGTTGTCTTTTTCACTCAAGGATTTATTGTCAATCCCAGTCAGCAGCCTCTTTCTGATTTTGTACTGCTTCTCAAAGCTATCAAACTTTCTCATGCAATGGGTGATACATGTTCCAAGCAGCATAGTGAGCACACTGCTCTGGTACGCATGGACAGTCCAGCCAGCTGAAAGAAAGGTTGCCAGCTTTGAGAGAGTGGCCTTTTGGAAGTATCAGTCACAAGTATTTAACATTATTTTCCCCACTGTGCAGCCTGAGTTGTGCATGATGTTACTAAACAAATAGTTGTTGGTTTGAACAATGAATAATAGTACAAAATGAAACCAAAATAAATGAATGTGCATATTTATTAAATAAAAAATGTAATTGAATTATATTTTGTCACCTCATGAAATAGGAGACCCATCAGTTCAATATAAAAGAGTTTAGATTTTATTTTCCCGCTCTGACCGACTTAGACCCCGTAAAACTGTCACGGTCACGATTACCTATTGTGCATAAGTATGTGACATTAAAAACCAATAAATAAATAATTAATTCTAAAGGCGGTGGATTCATTACTCAATGCTACATGTATGTTGTGATCAGTTTTGCTTATAAATGTTAAATTGAATACCTATTTTTTTCAAGTTGTACCCCTGGCAAATAAACTGCTATGAATATTGCCATGGACATTCTATTATTATTTTTTGGGCACAAATTTACTTTTTTCTAAAGTGTTCAAAATGGTTTTGGGTACGAAATCACTTGGGTACGAAATGATTTTGGTGATGGGTACGGAATTACACACACCCAATGACATCCTCTGTATATTTTTTTATTCAAATTTACAAAATACAGTACGTAGAGAGTGGATTGAAACAAAATGACCCGTGGGGTGGCGTTATCACCCAAAGTATTACTTTCAAATTTTGCACACATTGGCAATAAACGCAAACAATGCTTCAGCCAATGGCCCTCCGAGTGTAACCCAGGGATTCATTGGCTGGAACTTTGCTTGTGCTTGTTACGCGTTGCAACAAATTTGCAATTATTGCCTGGGTGGAATCTCCACTCTGCGGGTGATTTAGTGATAATACACTCTATACGTACTGTAAGTTGTAACTACGTTCGCACTTTAGGTAGCACCTATTTCATATTATGTTGGTGGCGTACGTCCTGAAGACGAATAATAATTGATATAACAACATGGTGGCAGAGTTGTGAGCCACATCGCATATTTAAGTGACTATCCTGATATAATAAGCCATTCAGTCGAAGTGACATTCTCGTTTTTTATAAAGGACGAATGCGCCGGAGACGCCCGAGTTGAGACGGAGGCGAAGCCGACGTCGAAACTCGTGAGTCCTTTATACTAATTTCACACTTTTTTTTAACGTAGGAAGTAGTTTACGAGATGAGACTTCACGAGAATGACTCTGGCTGATTAAACTTTTAGGGATTTTTCCCAAAGGAAAAGGGGACAAATAAGGTTACATTTTTTCAAGGATACTCGGACGCTAGAACAAGTGATGGCTCTCCACCATTGCTTTCACCCTCATTGGCTCAAGGGACCCTTAATATATTGAGTGTGTGTGTGTGGGGGGGGGGGGGGGGGGTAATGGGTCACTGATTATGTCACTTGACGACCATAGCAAGTAAAGCACGCCCCTAGCAACGGGCAAACTACTGGGCCAATTTTGACCAATTTTGATACATGGACCCAACATGCATTGCAAACGAAAACAGACAGGTCAATGGTGTCGCCACGTGACTTCCCTAGCAACCAGAACGTCCCCTTAGCAACGGGCTAACTACTGGGCCAATTTTGACCAAATTCGGTATACGGACCCAAAATGCATTGGAAATAAAAATAGCCAGATCAATGTTGACGTCTCGTGACTTCCCTAGCAACCAGAGCGCGTCCTTAGCAACGGGCTACCTACTGGGCCGATTTTGACCAAATTCGGTATACGGACCCAAAATTCATTGCAGATGAAAACAGACAGATCAATGTTGACGTCACATGACTTCCTAGCAACCAGAACGCTCCTTAGCAACGGGCTAACTACTGGGCCGATTTTGACCAAATTCGGTATACTGACCCAAAATGCATTGCAAATGAAAACAGATAGGTCAATGTTGACGTCAAGTGACTTCCCTAGCAACCAGAGCGCCACCTTAGCAACGGGCTAACTACTGGACCGATTTTGACCAAATTCGGTATACGGACCCAAAATGTATTGCAAATAAAAACATACAGGTCAATGTTGACGTCACTTGTCTTCCCTAGCAACCAGTGCTCCCCCTTAGTAACGGGCTAACTACTAGGCCGATTTTGACCAAATTCGGTATACGGACCCAAAATGCTTTGCAAATGAAAACAGACAGATCAATGTTGACGTCACGTGACTTCCCTAGCAACCAGAGCGCCCCCTTAGCAACGGGCTAACTACTGGGCTGATTTTGACCAAATTCGGTATACGGACCCAAAATGTATTGCAAATAAAAACATACAGGTCAATGTTGACGTCACGTGACTTCCCTAGCAACCATAGCTCCCCCTTAGTAACGGGCTAACTACCAGGCCGATTTTGACCAAATTCGGTATACGGACCCAAAATGCTTTGCAAATGAAAACAGACAGGTCAATGGTGTCGCCACGTGACTTCCCTAGCAACCAGAACGTCCCCTTAGCAACGGGCTAACTACTGGGCCAATTTTGACCAAATTCGGTATACGGACCCAAAATGCATTGGAAATAAAAATAGACAGATCAATGTTGACGTCTCGTGACTTCCCTAGCAACCAGAGCGCGTCCTTAGCAACGGGCTACCTACTGGGCCGATTTTGACCAAATTCGGTATACGGACCCAAAATTCATTGCAGATGAAAACAGACAGATCAATGTTGACGTCACATGACTTCCTAGCAACCAGAACGCTCCTTAGCAACGGGCTAACTACTGGGCCGATTTTGACCAAATTCGGTATACGGACCCAAAATGCATTGCAAATGAAAACAGATAGGTCAATGTTGACGTCAAGTGACTTCCCTAGCAACCAGAGCGCCACCTTAGCAACGGGCTAACTACTGGACCGATTTTAACCAAATTTGGTATACGGACCCAAAATGTATTGCAAATAAAAACATACAGGTCAATGTTGACGTCACGTGTCTTCCCTAGCAACCAGTGCTCCCCCTTAGTAACGGGCTAACTACTAGGCCGATTTTGACCAAATTCGGTATACGGACCCAAAATGCTTTGCAAATGAAAACAGACAGATCAATGTTGACATCACGTCTTTTCAGTAAAACTGCATTGGCATATTTTCATCGTCCTTTTTTGCACAGCACTGCTGTATTTTCTTGTTTTTTCCTTGTGACGATTACCACAATGGCTGAAGGTCTCGCCCACAGTTTTCGTCTCCCTGCACAACTGAACGTGACCGAGGGAAATATATCTGAAAATTATAAGAAATGGAAACGGCAACTTGAAATTTATTTATTAGCCACTGGTGCTAGTGAAAAGCCAAAAGCAACACAGACTGCATTGATATTACATTGTGCCGGTCCGCACGTCCTTGAAATTTATGACCAATTTTCGTGGTCCACCGAAACTGACAAAAATGACCCAGAAAAAGTGTTTGACAAGCTAGAATCCTACTGTAATCCTCGTAGCAGTGAAGTTTTGGAATCGCATCGCTTTTGGAATGCTTCTTATCAAACATCATTCGATAATTTTCTAACTGAACTGCGAAAACGAGCTGCAGCATGTAACTTCACTGAGAAGGACCGAATGATTCGTGACAAAATGGTTTTTACTGTTACCGGCAAACTGCAATAGCTATTACTCAGAGAAGATAAACTGGATTTGGAAAAAACAATTAAAATCTGTCGCGCTTTTGAACAATCAAGTAAACATGTCCAAGAAATAAGAGACTCGACCTCAAATCAACACAGTGTAAACAAAGTGACTTACAATAAGAAACACATTGTAGAAAAGAAGCCTTCAAATTCAACAAAATTCAAGCAAAATGTAACTACTAAACACAGAGATAAACCTTCAACATTCATGCATAACTCGACTAAATGTAAACACAGAGATAAACCTTCAACATTCATGCATAACTCGACTAAATGTAAACACAGAGATAAACCTTCAACATTCATGCATAACTCGACTAAATGTAAACACAGAGATAAACCTTCAACATTCATGCATAACTCGACTAAATGTAAACACAGAGATAAACCTTCAACATTCATGCATAACTCGACTAAATGTAAACACAGAGATAAACCTTCAACATTCATGCATAACTCGACTAAATGTAAACACAGAGATAAACCTTCAACATTCATGCATAACTCGACTAAATGTAAACACAGAGATAAACCTTCAACATTCATGCATAACTCGACTAAATGTAAACACAGAGATAAACCTTCAACATTCATGCATAACTCGACTAAATGTAAACACAGAGATAAACCTTCACCATTCATGCATAACTCGACTAAATGTAACTTCAAAGAATGTAATTTTGTGGTTTTAAACACGAACTTGTAAAAGCAAAATGTCCTGCCTGGGGAAAAATTTGTGATCATTGCAAAGGGAGAAACCATTTTAAAATAAAGTGCAAAAAGATACATTGTGTAGCATCTGAAAATAAAATTTATTTTGATGGATTGTCTGAAGAAAATGATGATAGTTGGTTAGCTGCTATTGACAGTGGCCCAAAAGATTTTGTTTCGGCTGTCATGAAAATTAATGACTGTGATGTCCATTTCCAGTTGGACAGTGCTGCAGATGTAAATATCATTTGCAAAAAGTATGTTCGTAAAATTCAGGTGTCACCAACAAAAACTCGTCTGCATATGTGGAACAAGTCGAATGTTCACCCTCTCGGTGAAGCTGAACTGAAAATACTGAACCCTCGTACTTGCGAAGAAAGCTCAGAGAAATTTATTGTTGTTGAAAACGGACATATGTGTCTTCTCGGTTTAACAACAATTAAAAATCTGAAACTTGTCATAATTCATGACGACCAATTTATCTATGTAATACAAGAAGAACCAATTGGAGATCTAGGGGAAGTAACTCTAAAAATCAATCCTGATATTCCTCCCAAAACACTACCAAGCAGAAAACTACCAATTTCAATTCAAAATGAAGTGAAAACTGAACTTGATAATCTTGTTAAAAGAGGTGTTTTAATTCCTGTTTCTGAGCCAACCCGATGGGTCAGTCAGATGGCCATGGTGAAAAAGGCGAATGGAAAATTACGAATTTGTTTGGACCCTCAACCCTTGAACACCGCGTTAATGCGAGAACATTATAAAATGCCAACATTGGATGATATACTTCCAAAACTTAAGAATGCAAGGATTTTCAGTAAATTAGATGTGAAAGAAGCTTACTGGCATCTGAGACTTGACAAAGAATCAAGTAATTTAACCACAATGATAACTCCATTTGGCCGATATCGGTGGGCAAGGCTTCCATTCGGCTTAAATGTTTCAAGTGAAATATTTCAAAGAAAACTCATTGAAGCAAATGGTGACTTAAATAATGTATTCACTATTTCTGATGATATTATAGTCTTTGGCTGTGGCAAAAGTGATGACGAGGCTCACCTTGATAATGATTGTGCACTGAATAGCTTGTACACTAGATGTCGTGAAAGAAACATTGTCATAAATCGAGATAAAGTTGTTCATGGTCTTAAAGAAATTATCTTCCATGGTCATAAAATTACAAATAAAGGTACTGAAGTTGATAAAACAAAAGTTAAAGTAATATTGGAAATGCCTTCACCCAGTGACATCTCTGGTGTTAAACGTTTTTGCGGAATGATCCAATATATGGCTCGATTTCTGCCTGACTTAGCAAACACTCTTGAACCAATTCGTGCACTCACTCGCAAAAATGTTGAATGGAATTGGTCGAAAGACTGTGAATTAGCATTCACCACAATAAAGAAAAGACTTACAAAAACTCCAGTATTGGCATACTATGATGCAGATAAAGAATTAACATTGCAAGTTGACAGCAGTAAATGTGGAATTGCTGCTATTCTACTGCAAGAAGGCAAACCTGTGGAATTTGCTTCACGCGCTTTGAAACCATCTGAACGAAATTGGGCACAGATTGAGAAAGAGGCACTTGCTGTTCTTTACGGTCTCGAAAGATTTGATCAGTATACCTATGGGCGGAAAGTTTCTGTGGAAAATGACCATAAACCTCTAAGCGCAATTCTTAAAAAGCCATTGAGTCGAGCACCCAAGTGACTTCAAGATATTATGATGAAGCTTTTTCTCTATGACTTTGACTTTGTTTTTGTTAAAGTGGTAGATCTGATTGTCGCGGATACCCTTAGTCGAGCATTTCCAGATAGTGACAATGAAGAGACTTTTGTACGTTCTCGTGTAATGAACATTTCATCTTTTGATCAGTTCCCAGATGCTAGATTAGATGAAGTTCGCAAAGCAATTTCTGATGATAATGACTTGAAAGTATTGTTAAAGACAATCACAGAAGGGTGGCCTGAAGATAAGAACAGTGTACCTGTTTGTATTCGACATTATTTCGATGTGAGAGATGAACTGAGTCATATCAATGGAATTATTGTCAAAGGAGACTCTGTATTGATACCAAATTCTCCTAGAAAGACATTAAAAATCGACTACACAGTGCACATTTAGGGTATGACAGCATGATGAGAAGAGCACGCGGAGTAGTGTATCGGCCAGGTTTGGCGAAAGAAATTCAACAAATTGTTGATTTATGTGAAGCTTGTCAAGAAAATAAACCTTGAAACCACAGAGAACCGCTGAAACAACATGACGATGGTGATTCACCTTGGAGTAAAATTGCTGTTGACCTTTTTGAAATAGAAGGAAGAAATTACATGGTTACCATTGACTATTACTCAAACTTAATAGAGGTTGACTACTTGTTTAGCACAACTAGTTCCAAAGTTATACAACTCCTTAAAAAGCAATTCTCAAAATTCGGCATTCCGGCACAACTTATCTCGGATGGAGGTCTGCAATTTTCATCACATGAGTTTGAAATGTTTATGTGCAACTGGGGCATAATCCATATTTTCTCTTCTCCTGGACATCCATCAGCTAATGGAAAAGCAGATTCTGCCGTAAAGATAATTAAACATTTAATGATAAAAGCTTCTAAAACTGGAGGAGATCAGAATGCAGCGCTACTAGAGCAGCGTAATACTCCACGAAAAGACACTGGTCTCAGTCCCACTGAAATGTTATTTGGGAGAAAAACACGTTCTTTGCTTCCAAAATTAGTAAGCCTGAAAAGACTCGAGTTTCTGAAAAACGTACTACTCACCAACAAACTGTGAAAAAGTATTATGATAAACGAGCAAAAACTTTACCTGAACTTGAAGTTAGTCAAAATGTCTATTTTCAACGCTATGAGAGAAGACAGTGGGAACTTGGAAAAAGTTCAGATAAATTAAGTGATCGCACTTATGTTGTGCAAAGTATTGATGGTACTCTTTTTCGAAGAAACCGAATCCACATCAGACCTACTAAGATAACTGTCCACATTCGTGATCAATCACCATTTGGACTAACTCATGACAACTTGCCTACTTGTTCTGATCACTGGTCAGATAACTCTGTTGTTACTAACAGTACAGAAACTCAATCCAATGATACAAGAGTCCCAGCACATGGATACCTTACAAATACACCCAGTGCAAATGTCAGCAGACCTCAACGAATCAGAAAAGAACCTTCATATTTGAAAGACTATTTTCGATATTAATTCTGCCCAGTAATGGCCAGTATCACATTTAAGAAGAAACTTTGAAAGCTCAACCAGTTATTATTATGATTTTGCCAAAAATTGAAACTGTGAGAAAATGACCATATTTGTGTTAAATGAGAGCATTCCCAGGGTTAATTTCACTGAACAAACTAACATTAATTTTCTTTTCATTTTTCTTTTTTTTTTAAGAAAGGGGGATGTTGATCAAATAGAACTTAAGAGGTTTACAATAGCCTGTAACTGAAATCCGGTAACGGCCCGGATCGCGCTCCGTACTTTTTGTTTGTTTTGAAACCACGCTGTTTGATTTCGCTGTGTAATCAGAATGAGGCTGAAAATAAAGCTGAGCTGTTTCTGAGATTTTATTTGTGTAATATGTTGGTGACGTACGTCCTGAAGACGAATAGTAATTGATATAACAACACCGTGGACTGGTCATAATCCACGTGTGGGTAGTGATGTTCACGTATGTGTTTACCAGGTAATAAACATCATCACCAGCAAAATTTTAATTAATGAAGCACCAGGTTTTACCAGGTTGTACCCGGTGCTTCATCAATTAAATTTTTGATGCGTATTCCTGTAATTGGTGAGTGTAATCTAATAGTATTGCGTCCGTGGAAATATTACCCACTCGTGGAAAGTGACCAGTTCACGGCGTCCGTTCTGTAACAGAGCAGTTAGTGGAGAAGCGGTCAGGGTTTTTTTTCCATCTATCACAATGACGGCAGACCTATTCACAAATTAGAATTCTATTATTTATTTATCGCATTTGCTATTTAGTGTATAGAAGATATATTCGTTAAGTTAGTTAATGACCTAATATGGTATGTATGCTGTGTCGGTTAGCTTATTGTATGAGTCGAGTCCAGTATTGAATTAGATGACACCGTATATTCGTATATCGGGATTGTTTCATATCAAGCAGAGCCAGAACAACATATTCATGTGCAGGATGCTTTCCTTTCTGCTCTCTTTGTTATGCGTTTTTTTTAGTACGAGTAATGTATCGCTGAATATAAAAAGTATTTCACTGTTTTCAGTTGTGAAATCGACTGCTTCACCCCACATCCTTAACACAAAACTGAGATCTTGTAAAATTCTTTAACATTTCATTTTATGTAATTTGTATGTTTATCAAGGCTGTTTTCTTTAATTTAGAGTGCATTTGAATGCCCCAGTTATTTTCAAATCGGGTTTTTCTGCTAAAAGTCAACACATTTTAACATCATTCTCGATATTAGGTAAATAAACAGACAGAACGCGGCGTGTGTTTGAATTTGTGAATGTTTTACATAACGAGCTGGAATGGCGTAGTCATATTTTGCGAGAGCCTACGACTCTCGCGAAATATGACTACGCCATTCCAACGAATTACGTAGAACAACCACCAATTCAAACACATATAGCGTTCTGTATTTATTACACATCCCATGCATTAAAATTCAGTTCAATAAACAAATTTTAATTCCGATGTTTTCATCCAAAGGTGAAGAGCCCGTTTGTTTTGATTGTAGCTATACTGATCAGATTGATCATAAAAATCAAAACAACCTTTTGGGAACCAGTCTAAACTACATTCGTTATCTTTTCTATTGGGCGTGTTTGTTGAAATTCGTATGGCTGTTTTTCTTCGGCCTGTGACCATTCACGCCTAACCATTTGCTGGCTGTTATTGATAGTAAAATTAGAAGTACAAATTTGGACAGATTTGTAAAACAGCTGAGAGAAAGGTTTTTTAACCCTTTACCTAATATGAAAAGCAGACGACACTTGCAAAAAAAATTCTTGAATAACTAATTTTTTTAATTTTTTTCTCAAAAACATAGGTTATGACCCCTCGTTGGAACGAGCGCGACGAGCTCGTTCCAACGAGGGGTCATAACCTATGTTTTTGAGACAAAAAATGAAAAAATTAATGAAAATTAATTGGCGATTTTTGAGAATAGCGCTGGCTGGTTTTGAACGTTACGTTGGGAAAAGGGTTAAAAGAAGTTCGAAGGATGTCAACATGTTCAAAGATTTACTGAAATAAAGTTGACCAATTTAGATAAAACGGGATCTGCAGTCGATCTCAACAAAGGTCTAAACAAAGGCCCCAACAAAGGTCTCAACAAAGGTCTCAACAAAGGTCTCAACAAAGGCCTCAACAAATGTCACAACAAAGCTCTCAACAAAGTTCACAACAAAGACTCAACAAAGGCCTCAACAAAGGTCTCAACAAAGGTTCCAACAAAGGTCTCAACAAAGGCTTGAACAAAGATTACAACAAAGGCCTCAACTCAACAAAGGCCACAAAAAAGGTCTCAATAAAGACCTCAACAAAGGTCCCAACAAAGGTCTCAACAAAGACTTCAACAAAGGCCTCAATAAAGGTCTCAACAAGGCCTCAACAAAGGTCTTGACAAAGGTCTCAACAAAGGTCACAACAAAGGCCCCACAAAGGCACCAACAAAGGCCTCAACAAGGGTCTCAACAAAGGCCTCAACAAAGGTCTCAACAAAGGCCTCACCAAAGGTCTCAACAAAGGCCTCAACAAGGGTCTCAACAAAGGCCTCAAGAAATGTCTCACCAAAGGTCTCAACAAGGTCCTCAACAAGGGTTTCAGCAAAGGCCTCAACAAAGGTCTCAACAAAAGCTTCACTAAAGGTCTCAACAAAGGCCTCAACAAGGGTCTCAACAAAGGTCTCAACAAAGGCCTCAAAAAAGGTCTCAACAAGCCTCAACAAAGGTTTCAACAATGGCCCTAGTTCAGAACTGTGAGGTTATTACTTGGTTAGTTTCATATCAGCCGAGATATCAGCTCAAGGTAACTTTATATCAGCCTGAGACCGAGGCTGATATCTCAGACGATATGAAACTAACCGAGTAATATTTTGTATTGGGGATTAACGACATTTTCGAAAGTCTGGATCACCTCGTGTTGGACAGTTTATGGGCGGAGGAAGTCAGAGTACCTGGATAGAACCACCGAGACAAGGCCAGCAACTGTCAGACTCCCCCACGTACTAACCCCGCACAAGCGGGATTAGCTTTTGTGGAAAGTAAGTACACCATCGACAAACAGTATGCCATCTAGTACATAGTGCCACCATGCCCCTTGTGCATGGGCAATCGGGATTAATTGCCTTGCCAAAGGACACAACGCAGTTACCTTGGAGGAATCGAACCAGATACCCTTGGGTGTGGAGTCCAGTGCCGTAACCATTAACCGACCGTGTTCCCAGCGAAGCAATAACCTCTTTATTAAACCAAAAGAAATAATTACAAAATGTTCTCAGATCTGTTAAAATATCCAATAAATAAATAAATATCTGTACTTTATACCAACAGTGTGCGTGTCGTGTCATATAACACATACACTGCCTTTCCCCACCAATATAAGAGTTGCCAATTTCGTTCTCGGGAAGAATAAAATTATCAAATTAGTGTAAAAATACATTCCCAGAACAGAGACAAATTGGACGCCCATACACAGAACGACAGGCGTGTGTGAATGGGTTAATCGATTTGGCACAAGTGCCATATCGATTAACCCATTCACAAACGCCTGTCGCTCTGTGTTTATTACACGCCTTCAAGTCTATAAAAACAATTATTAGAACACTCAACAATTCATTCGACAATTATCAACAAAAAGAACACATTTTATTGCCAACCAAATTTGCAAGAGGAAATCATATTACTATTTTGTCCACTGAGTTCCATTGTGTTCTATGTGTTGTGCTTACTGGCACAAAGAACACGTTGGAAATCAGGGGGCGATTTTTAGCTATAGCTAGCGATTCAAATTGTAACTGCGGTGCACGATTTGTAGAAAAATTCGACTGAAATTTTGCTTCTATTTAAAACTGGTTCGCCACCGATTTCCGTTCCGCACATATGTGCGGAGCAGATTTTCATTTTCCACACGGTTAAGTGTTGCTGGGAGATGGGAATTTCAAAGAACAGGCATGTAACAAAATACATACACTGTCTTTTCCTCCAATATAAAAATTTTCATTTTCCACATGGTTAAGTGTTGCTGGGAGATGGGAATTTCAAAGAACAGGCATGTAACAAAATACATACACTGTCTTTTCCTCCAATATAAAAATTCTCGGAAGGAATCAAAACTAGCAAATTAATGTAAAAAACACGTTCGTAGAACAGAGCCAAACCGACACTTTGTGTTGATAGGTACGATTCTAATAGATATTATTGACGACGGATTATCTGTGAACAAGTCGCTTCTGATTAGCTTGTCATGAAGGCCAAGTTTCCTTTTGTTACTTTTAATAAACGAAAACAACAGACAGCTCCAAGCTGTCTGTTGTTTTCGTTTATTAAAGGCAACAAAGGGAAACTTGGATGTATTTTATATTGCTGTTTCTCAACAAGTTCTTCCTTGTTAACTGGACCGTCCTCGTTCGTCACACAATGTCAGGTGAGATAACGTTATTGAAAGTCAATTTTTATGACGAATTATTTCTGAACTAGTTGGAGAACAAGTTTCCTTTCGTTACTTTTAAAAAAACGAAATTAACAAGATAAGGTGACCTGTCTGTTGTTTTCGTTTATTAAAAACAACAAAAGGAAACACGCTCATCTAATACCATCAGGTATCACGGAACTAAATATTTTCCCATGGGCGACCATTATAACGTTCAGGCAAAAAAGATATGATCGCATCACCTTAATTTTGGCATTCAAATATCTTTGTCAAGTGTTGCTCTTCTTTTTCTGACCCAAAACAGGGGATCATGCAACCAATAAGAATGAAAAATCTACAGCAAGGGAAGTAACGGTCACGTGCACAAATTTTTCAGGGAATTCCCTACAGAAACACACCAAATGTAAATTGTATTTTTAGGTTCAAAAGTCATCAAATCACACTCTTTTTTATCTGGAATATTCATCAATAATGCAAGATGTCACCAGAATGTTTCAAACGTTTATGAAACAATTTATTTTCCCATGGCTGTTTATTTTTAGAGATTTTATCACTTGCGCGCAACATTTCAAGGCGGGTATTTCTAATTCAAAAATTTAGTTCAGTGATACCTTCAGGGGAGATAACTTTATCGAAACTTGATTGTCATGACAAGACAAGTCAGGGTTGTTGGATAAAAGGTTAAATTACACATTATGATAGAAAGAATTCGTCACGATTTAACAGGAAATTTCTAAACCTCGTTCATTAATATAGATGTGAGTTTCGGTAAATCTCGGCTCAGATTGATTTTAGTGAAAAAAAAATATTATTTTTCAAAACATTTCAACAAAACCATATCATGTGACCCCTCCTTGGAACGAGCTCGACGAGCTCGTTCCAAGGAGGGGTCACATGAGATGATTTTGTTGAAATATTTTGAAAAATTTTTAAAAATAATATTTAAAATAATAAATTTTGATATCATCTGCTTTGGGTAAAGGGTTAAAGACAAGACTCTTTATATATTTATGAGCATTTTGTGGAGCAAGCATGGAGAAACAATTAAATTAAGAGTATCGAGGTTTAATTATTGGTCATCAAAGTATGTGTTAATGGCTTCCGACACTCAGATCTGATCACTGAAAATTCCACAACACATCCGCATTATCAAGTATTTTCCAGTCGTTAGACATTCCCAATAACCCTTTACCCAACGTAACGGTCAAAAACGGCCAGCGTTATTCTCAAAAATCGCCAATTAATTTTCATTCTTTTTTCATTTTTTATCTGAAAAACATAGGTTATGACCCCTCTTTGGAACGGGCTCGTCGAGCTCGTTCCAATGAGGGGCCATAACTCGTGTTTTTGAGACAAAAAAAATGAAAAAAAATAGTTATTCAAGATTTTTTTTTTTTTTTGCAAGTGTCGTCGGCTTTTCATGTTAGGTAAAGGGTTAAAACAACTATGTTGGTCGACGACAAAACGCACGTTCTATCTATTTTCACTCTTCGCAACAAGTCAATTTTTCTGGGCCACCTTCTTCAAATTTGTATGGTTCGCTGTACGGTAAATTAAACAAAAATTATGTTGTAAATTATAGATCATATAATTTATTCTTGTATAGTAACTTGTTGTTTCTATTTCATCCGATCGTCCTTGTCGAACACTATCGATTCCCAGAAGAATATACACCGCATTCTAACTCAGACTAAACACTTTGTCTTCGTTTAGACATACAGTTTAGAAATACCATTTCATGCACTGAAGTATTAGGAATTGTGCACCAAGAAACTGTAATCCACACTCAAACATTAAGATATGAACATTTTATATGATTTTTTTATTCTTTTGTTTTGTAAATAACGTATATATATCCCCTAAACAACCAAACTGCTACACTTTTTTCCAAGAGAATAAGCCTCGAAACAGAGGCATCGCAATGATTACCAAGTGGAGTGTGTAAACCTATTTTGTCCCGAGTGTGGTGGCTAAAATCCTGGCTCACTAATATTCCAACTACACCATCAAGGCATGCCTTCGTCGAAGGCATGCCGTGAGGATGTAATTGGAAAATAAGTCAGTCGTGATTATTGTGAACAAGAACACTGCCAGGCGTGGCTAAATACTTCCTTTAGCTATTTTGAATTGTACCAACTTTGGATGTGATCAAATAATCCAAACTGTAGTTATAGGTCGGAAACCAAACATGTTAACAGACGGTCGATCTCTAAGTTGAAAAAGGGCCGAAACTCATTTACAATAATTGGACGAAATAATCGAACTCGGCCTGTACTACTAGCTGGGTAATACACAAACCAACTTTGGTTGAGATTAAATACTCCAAATTGAAGTTATCGGTCCGAAATCAAAAATGTTAATAGACAGTCGAATTCTAATTTGAAAAAGGGCCGTAACGCATGTAAAAATAATTGGATATAACTTTTATTCGAACGGGGCCTGTAGTACCACATGTGTAATGCATATACAAACTTTAGTTTAGGTAATCTAAACTGGAGTTATCGACCGGAAACCAAAAAATGTTAACGGACGGACAGGCGGACATTCAGACAGACAAACGGATAGACGGACGGATAGACTGTTTACATAATACGACCGTTTTTCCAAACGGACGTGAAAAAACTCAATTGTTCTTGGGAATTTATTAGAAAATAAATAAGACATGCACAAGACGGCCAAGAGTGAGTGTGTAGAACGGGCGTTACGGGCCCCGTGAGCAATGAAGTCGTAGTAAGTTTTATAGCAATTAGTGGCATGAAATCCAATTCAATCCGCTCTGTGCAATCTATATTGAATTCTTTTTATATTATTGACCATGAACACTTACGCTGCCGAAAGCGTATATAATTGTCACCGGTTTTATGATGATTATCTGTACGTTCTGGTATGCGCAGATCTAACCTACCATCTGATTAATTGGTGGAAAGGGCTCAGAGAGAGTTTCAAGTATATCATCAGTTTTATTAAACGTCCTCATGCATATGCGTGCATAGAGGTTCTCCATATATGGCTGAAGTGGGCGTGTCATTGGGTTAAACAATGGGCATATTCCTGCTCGTTTACTGCATATTGTCAGTACACAATCTGTGGCTTTGTCGTTGTTTCTGGGCTTGTCTTGGTTGTCCATATAAGCAGTCAAGACTTCCAAGAAAAAACTGACAAGGTATAACCTTGCTATTGAAGGCAGCCTGTTGGGGCACCTGTTTTCTTTCAATAAAAGTGGCCCAAATGGAACTACGGCGTGTAAGGTTTAGAGACGGGCTTGGTGTTTTGTTCTTGAATTCGGATGCTTTCTATGCTTCAACAGGTTGGTAAACATTAGATTTCTGAGAGTAATGGCTGCCCAGTTCAGGACACCAAAATTTTTTGAAGTAAATTAAATCACTGTGTGTGCGTGTGAGTGCGAACTAAGACTGGGGAATTGTGAGTTGGAATTTAGAAAAATCATGCTCAAACACCATTGGGGAAAAGCCCCATATGCGGCCACTGTAGACGCCCCCAAAAATCCATGAAGTCCTTTGACGCCTCAAATATTCACATTCCTGGATTTCCCCCAACAGGACGAGATAGGAACCAATGTGGTTGCAGCATTTCTCAACACACTTTTATTTTACAAAGTTAGAATTTACTGTTGAAAATATGGTAAAGTACTGACAACTAGCTGCCGGTATAGTGTCTTAAACGTTATGGCAAAAATCTGCATTTTTGTAATTTTGTTCCATCGAGAATCTGAACCAAGGACCTCAAGTGTATATGTTTTGCTTCATAATACGGCTCTGGCCGTTACGTTGGCTAAAGGGTTAAGATTCAATCTGTTTATGTGACAGAATTGTTAGATAAATGAATTATCATGATAATGTGCATGTCCTGTGATTTGTATCAGATTCTCGGTGGTGTCCAGAATGGGATCTCAACAAGCCGGCTTTGCCGGCTTGTTGAGATCCCATTCTGGACACCACCGAGAATCTGATACAAATCACAGGACATGCACATAATCATGATAATCTGTATGTACCACCTTCCTCGGTGGAGGAAGCCGAGTACCCAGAAAGAACCACTGAGCAACGGCAAGCAACTGTCATACTCCTCAACAAACTAATTCCACACAAGCAGGGTTAGCATTGGTTGAAGATAGGTGCACCATCGACGTGCAGTACGCTTTAGTATGCAGCGCCATGGTGCTCCCACGTGAGCAATCGGAGCTGAGTGTCTTGCCCAAGGACTCAACAGAGTTACCCCCTGGCGGTGATCGAACCGTGGACTTCTCGATTTGAATGTCCAATGCAGTAACCAGTGAGCCACCGCGCTCCCTCATCTATGTATTATAACCGTTAGGAACGTCGAAAATTTGTTTGAAATGACAACTAGCGCATGTGTTAGAAGAAGCAAATGTAACGACCAAAAAGGAGTCCCCGTCAAGGGTAAAGACGAAGTATTTAACCCTTTACCCGTCGTAACGTCCAAAATGGGCCAGCGCAATTCTCAAAAATCGCCAATTAATTTTCATGATATTTTCTTTTTTGTCTCAAAAACATATGTTATGACCACTCGTTGGAACGAGCTCGTTCCAATGAGGGGTCAAAACCTATGTTTTTGAGACAAAAATGAAAAAAACATCAGTTATTCAAGAATTTTTTTTAAGTGTCGTCTGCGTTTCATATTAGTAAAGGGTTAATCCGGTAGATCTTGAATGCCCTACTGAGTCGCATAAATGGATGTGATCAGGTAAAGATTCATAACTGTACGCCATCTCAAAGATTTGGGTTGCCTCGCTTCTTTTCCAACTATTTCGCATATCCTGAAAATGCTACCGACCAGTTCCAGAACATAATTATGTACACGGCCCAGCGTATCGAGTTCAACGTTTGCTGTTGACCACCAGCAAAGATATGGTTTACAATTACATGACACAAGCTCATTAGTTCACTGAAGAGATAGTACGACATGATCTGAAAAGTCTGTTGTGCGGGGCACATGTCTATTTAACAGAGGCGTTAGATTTGATATTTATATCCTAAAGTCATTTGGTGACTCAATAATTAAGTTCCATCACTAGCTTATTAATGTAATTACAACATCGTGTATGCGACAAAGTAATCAAGTTTCCCGGAATAGCATCACCTGTTAGAATCCAGGTACCTAATTGCGGAGTTATTTTTGTTTAATTAAAATGACCAGGAGATTCCAACTTGATGCGATCGGCCAATAATGCAAGGGAGTTTTCGCAGTTTGCTTCCTCACATGGCCTTGCCGTGAGGTTTCTGACAAAAAGTCGTAATACTGAGCGTCGTTCTACAAACAGACGTCTTTGATTGCTCCATTCAGAAACAAACCGTTGGTCAGGTGAGTGGTTATATTCAAAGTCATTCTTCCTTAATTTATGCATTATTTATGTTTTACAGTATTTATTTATTTTTTAACCATTTACACAATGTAACAGCCAACATCGTGCAGCCCTATTCACAAAAATCATCATTTAATTTTCATTATTTTTTTCATTTTTGTCTCGTTGTGTTCGTTTCAATGAGGGGTCATAACCTCTGTTTTTGACGCAAAAATGAAAAAAAAATAGTTATCTGAAAATTTTGTTTGCAAGTATCGTCTCCCTGTTGTGTTAGATAAAGAGTTAACCCTTTAGTCAACTATCTCTAATATGCAGATTCAGCAGCTGAAAAAATATTATTTTTCAAAACATTTCAACAAAACCATATCATGTGACCCCTCTTTGGAACGAGCTCGTCGAGCTCGTTCCCATGAGGGGTCACATGATATGGTTTTGTTGAAAGTTTTCGAAAAAAAATTAAAAAAACGATATTTAAATTAATAAATTTTGATATCGTCTGTGATGGGTAAACTGTTTAGACCTCCAAGATCATTAAGCTATTTCCTGTTGTTCGTCCTACGTGGATTTTCGTCGTACATGATGTTACACTCATTAATTTTGGAACACTTGTCCACGATCGTAAACTCTCTTTTTAATTTTCGCCCTTTATTCAAAATAATATCCTAACTTACATGTTTTTTTTACACTTTTAATATATCAACTCCTGTATCCAGCCTTCCTATTTGAAACTTTGCGTATCTTATCTCCATCAACGGATATCTCTATAAATGGCCTACCGACCTGGCGAATTAGCAAGGCACTGGCAGAGCTCTGGGGTTACACCTAGGGGTGGTCTCAGTCTCAAAAATTGAAATAGCTCGGATTTTTATGAAATTTTAGCATATTGTAGAGCTTAAAAACTTCTTAAAAAGAAACAAATGTTTTGGGTATTTTCGATTTAACCCTTTACCTAACGAATCGGCCGCATCCGCCCGCGTAATATGCAAATTGAGCAGTTGAAAAAATTAAATTTTTCAAAATATTTCAAGAAAACGATATCATGTGACCCCTCGTTGGAACGAGCTCGTCGAGCTCGTTCCAACGAGGGGTCACATGATATAGTTTTGCTGAAATTTTTTGAAAATTTTCAAAAAATGATGTTTAAAATAATAAATTTTGATATCATCTGCGTTGGGTAAAGGGTTAACAACATTTTCGACTGTTGTTTTCGTCATTTCGTGTATTACCTTTACCCATTTTGCCATCTGTGATATTATTATCAGACCTGGCATTTTCAGGAGAGTGATTTATTAGCTCGCCTACTGCTCGCCTTAAAAGAATTAAGGAAGGCGAAAAATAGCTCTCCTGGCCTTAGAAAATAATGATTACCATAACCACCTATGCCTAAAACCCTCATATTTTAAGATCTCTGCTACATGTTTCTTAGTAGTCTCTGTAAGACGGCCACACTGCCCCTCCCACATCCCCGGGCCTTGCCAGTGAAATCGCCTCACAGAGACTACCTTGTTAGCAGCACCAAATGAAATGTACAAAGCCCACTTGGCAGAATTCATTAACAGTAAAACTTCATTTTGCAATTTTAGCTTTTGTAACGGCTTGAGGAGAGCTAATCGCTCGCCTAGGCCATGCGAGGGGAGCGAGATTTAGCCCTCTTGCATTTTTAAGAGGGCGAGGCCTGTATTATATTTTTATGTTACGCTGTACCACCTGTGATATTATTAAAGTACATGTTTTGTAGTTTGGATGGGGACAGGACTGTCGCCAAAAGGTGACGGGCCTTCCCCCTCAACTAATTAGCACAGGGACAGTTATGTAGTTTTGGGGGAAACTGTCATACGTTTGGTGACATTTCTGCCCCCCCCCCCCCCCCCCCCATCCAAACTACATAACATGCACTTTAATAATATCACACGTGGTGATATGGATAGCTGAGGACCTTAAATGACACATTTCTGTTAAATATTGTCGGAAAATAGTTAACATCATGATATTAATGGCGATCGATGGGAAACGTCAAAATGAAATTCCACAGCACAAGCTTGAAATCAAGGGGACTTATAGCATCCACAAGCTTGAAATCAAGGGCACTTATAGCATCCACAAGCTTGAAATCAATGGGACTTATAGCATCCACAAGCCTGGAAATAAGCTATCTGTCTTTAGCAGAATGAGGTCCCCGGAGAGTGAATTTGTTGATGCTATCCCATACATTTATCCTCTAGGCACGTACCTCTTTCTGCTTAGGCCTGATATCTTGACTCAGACTGAGGTTCACAGAGGGTAAATTCGGCGATGCTACATTGCTGTGCATGGTAGCATCACCAAATTCACCCTCTGGGGACCACCTTGTTCTGCAAATGTCAGTCTGCTTATTTCCAGGCTTGGACATCCATCATTCCGAATAACAAGTTGCAAACATATTTATATGACGTCAATACCGACTAGAGTAAGCCCTCCATTTTGGCTAAAGGCCTACCACCAAAACTGAACAACATAGCACTAAAATGTGGACAAATGAATACTTGAAGGCGCTGACAACAGCATTTTCTTCCCGCATGGCCGGAAACTAGATAACGATATAACGGTAATGGTGATCGAGGGCGAGAAAATCGTCAAGTTGAAATTTCATTGCATAAGGTTGAAATCAGGAGAACGTCTCGTACTCATGATGACATGATCACGAATGACTGGTTGAAAAAAAATTGAAAATCCTAGATATATGACGTCAACTCGGGCAGGAGTTACGCCATCCATTTTGGTGATTTTGGTGACAGCTCTACGTCCCCAAAGTACATACCATAACGCCATTATAATATCACAGGTGACAAAACGAATAGTTGAGGGCATTAACCCTTTACCTAACGAATCGCCCGCATCCGCCCGTGTAATATGCAAATTCAGCAGTTGAAAAACTTAAATTTTTCAAAATATTCCAACAAAACCATATCATGTGACCCCTCATTGGAACGAGCTCATTGAGCTCGTTCCAATGAGGGGTTCACATTATACGGTTTTGTTGATATTTTTTTAAAACAACTTAAACACCCGACATCTCAGAACATCCTGAACTATAAAAATTATTGCCGAATCTTCAACAAAGCTAAAAAACAATGTAAAGCTAATTATTACAGAAATATCATACAAGAAAATAGAAATGACATGCGAAAAACATGGCAAATCCTAAATGAAGCAATTAATAAAGCAAAACGTACATCCACACTACCAGCTTCATTCATCCTTAACAACGAAGAAGTAAAAGCTCCTAGCGACATAGCCAATGGGTTCAATAATTTCTTTGCAAACGTAGGTAAAGTTACATCAGAGCAAATTAAAAAAACAAATAAATCGTATTCGAATTACATGGATAGCAATTTTCCAAATAATTTCTATATTAGACCAACCAGTCCTCTGGAAGTAATTTCTGTTCTAAACAAACTAAAATCTAAATCGACAAAAGATGGCGATGGCATCTCAACTCGGCTTCTGAAAACAACGGTAGACGAAATTGCAGAGCCCCTTGCACATATTATCAATAGTTCATTTAGGAATGGCATTGTGCCAGACAGAATGAAAATTTCAAAAGTGGTACCAATATTCAAAACAGGCGACGAGCATTGCTTCACCAACTACAGACCTATTAGTCTCTTGCCTACTTTTTCAAAGATTCTTGAAAAACTTATGTCCAACAGACTAACAGATTTCTTGGACAAATTTAATATTCTTTATCCTCATCAGTACGGTTTTAGGCAAAAACACAGCACTATACACTCCGTCCTTCACCTACTGAACAATATAGCATTGGAAAATAATAAACTCGCAAAAATAACACCTAGGCGGTGTTTTTGGACCTCTCCAAAGCCTTTGATACCATCAAACATGATATCCTATTGAGTAAAATTGAAACATATGGCATACGAGGAGTAGCGAAGGACTGGTTTGTGAGCTATCTCTCCAGCAGAACCCAGTATGTCTCGTACCGAGAACACCTTTCTTATTTAGCTCCAATGAACTGCGGAGCTCCCCAAGGTTCTATATTGGGGCCCATTCTGTTCCTTTTATACGTTAACGACATTAGCAATGCAACAACACTAAACCTTCTAGCTTTTGCAGACGATACCACAATACATGACTCCAAATCTGACATTACTCCCCAAATCAGGTACCTCAACGAAGAACTTCAAAAACTATTTGAGTGGTGTTCTAGCAACCAATTAAAGTTAAATACTAACAAAACAAAAAGTATTTTAATAAACCCAAGTAATAAACGCAACCTGATTAGTAATCTTCAAGATGACATTTTGATTAATAACCAACCCATTACCAGGGTGGGGTCCACCAAGCCTGAAAAATCATTGAAATTTCTCGGAATAAATATCGATGATAACTTGTCCTACAATGCCCACATATCACAGATCTACCTTAAAATATCCCGTGCTAACTATAGCCTGAACAAAGTTAGACACATTCATCCCCACGATGCCATGAAAACCCTCTATTATGCCTTAATTCACAGCCACTTGACATATGGTATCCAGATTTGGGGGCGGTCTAAGCCAGTCAAAAGACTTGGTATTATGCAAAAACGTTCGGTGCGCATAATCAATAACAAGCGATACAATGCTCACACCGAACCCCTTTTTAAAAAAGACAAAATACTTAAAGTTGAGGACTTGTACAAACTTCACGTGTCCTTATTTGTTTTAGACTGGCACAATGGTACACTACCAACATCCTTCAACAATACATTCAGCAGCGTAATACACCCATCAGGTATGGCGACAAGGCAAACAGGTCTCTTAAAGGTAGAAAGAACTCGAACCAAATCACTAGAAAATCTCCCATTGTATGCATTTCCTAGAATCTGGAACGCGCTCGACAGCTCGATCCGTGATATAAGAAATAGACACATCTTCAAGAATACGCTAACTAACAATATATTGTCGTCATATTCAAGTGAGATTTACTGTAATAACCCTTACTGTCCAGACTGCACATATTGACAAGAAATAAAAATCCCAGTTTATTTTCAAACCATATAGACAAATACCAGGTATCTCAAATAAAGCGTAGGTGATTCTCCCAGATGGTTGAGCATGCTCAGTGTTGGCCATACCCCCAAAGCTGTGTGGCATTTTGCGGCTGTTTTTTCCCTTAATTTACTTCCTAGCCAGGATGTTGAATAGACTAGGATGGCTAATCGCCATTTTAAGGGCTTGGTAATTAGCCAGACGATAAATTTTCTTATCCTCCAAAAAGCTATTTACTTTGTATAATCAACTATACTAATCATTCACCTAACAAAACGACTACAACCGCACAGATTTTTAGCCTAAGTGTGGCTTCCTCGGCTTCGTATGTTGTGGCACATACCTAATAACACCAAGCAAATGTTGATATGATTGAGGCCAGCTCTATGAGCTGGTTTCAAGGATGTTAATATCGTGTATGGTTTTATTGTATGCTAGAAATGAAGAACCTGCATCCAATCATGAAAGTCGGTATCTATGCAGTTGGGCCCTTTTGGGCAAAGGGTTAAAAGATGAAGAATACAACTCTTGAAAATTCATCTGTCTATGCCTTATGCCTTATGGTGCTGGCTCCCGATATTACCTACTGATATAACCTTCATCTGAAATCTATTGTACAATATAAATGTCAAGAATTGAATCTTTTCTGGGTACCTCGTCTCGTATAACCTGTTGTCAGAAACCACTCCATATCGTCTTCCAATTAATAGCTGTTATATGCTGTAAGTTGTGTGTCAGAACTTTTGGATGCTCCAAAATTATTCGCAACGACAACGGGATTAGAATATGGAGTGGTCTGACATTTAGGTTTATCTACCTTGAAAAACCGCTGGATTTCTTACTGGACATACTGTAAAACGTCGATCCTAAATAAATAAATAATTTCCTCCCGCCCTGTATACACTTTCTTGAAAGAAAGAGCTACCATTACTTCCACTTGCTCTCATAGTTAGACTGCAAATAAACTGTTATTTAAAAAACAATTAAAATGCGACTTAGCATACCGGAGCTGTTAGATCAAGGCGGATTTGTGCGCCCCCCCCCCCCCCTCTCCCATTTGGTGACAACCCTACCCACAACTACAGAGCATAGCGCTATAATAATATCACAGGTGGAAAAAATGATTACTTGAGCGTGTTAAATGCCACATTTTTCGCATTATCGAAAAAGTCGTCATGGCGTAAATGGCGATCGAGGGCCGAAAACGTCAAATTGAAATTTCTCTGTATGAAGTTGAAATCGAGAGAGCTGACAGTACCCATCATCTCGAATGACAGGCTGAAAAAAAATACTTTCTTACTTCAGGTCAGCAATGGCTTCACATCACACTATTTTGAAAATTGCCAAAACATTTTCACTGAGGAATGTAATCTTTATTGACATAAGAAGACTAGCCACAGATCCTGAGGAAGCTATCAGTGTATTAGATGTCCAAAAAAACATTTTACAGAAATAATAACCTACGAAGACATCAGCTGCCCCACTCACCACAGGAATTACGACACCCATGCAAAAGAGAAGAATGCAAAAGAATAAACCAATTGGAACCAACGGAACTCTGAAACCCGTACCATAATGAACGAACCGGAAACCCGTGGATACCAATGCATCCAACAGAAATGCAGACCGCGCGCTCGGTTTGTGCTGGTTAAAAGCATGTGTACTAACAACTTGCCAAACGCCGTTTTATTAGGAACCTCAAGCGGGCCGTAGGCCCGCAAAGGGTTCCACATACCCAGTGAGATAAATGTGTTCCAGAACCGAATTCTCTATAGCCTGTGGACAGTAAATGTCAGTGAAAAAATCATGTAACCTCCTGTGTCGAATTGCCCATTCAATTGCAATTGGACTATCCCCCTCTTGGAATCAAACAAAATGTTATCTTCGTTCGTTTTCTGTTGCAACCTAATTCGCCTCAAAGCTTGGCGTGATATACATGTATACATATCTACACTTCAGGAGTAATCAAGGCCTTCTCATCCGAAAACCGCGACAAAGAAGCGGCCGGCTAAAGCGTTATTATTAATATTACTCGAATTCTTTCTGGAGGTTTGTCAATATGTTCAGCTGAAGATCTCGTTATTTTATTTCGAACTCCCCTGATTTCGTTGCAACTTGTCTGCCAGTGATAACCTTAATAAAAAAAATGCACGTATAATCGTTAATTTAACTGATAATTGTTGTTATATTGGTGCAATTGTATACAGATACTCGCGTATCTCGAGAAGAATCAAAACTCACAGAAACGCAGTTTTCCAATTATCCGACTGTTAAGATGTTGTAAAAAGTAAGGAAACGTTTGCTTGAAAAAGGGGTATACGGATATTTCGTCCGCAAGCCGAGTCGTCCGCTTACAACTTTGCCCATTTCTTCCGCCAGCGCACCGAATCGTCCGCTAGCAATTTGCCGATTTCGCCCGCTTGCAATTTAACCCAATTCGTCCGCCAACTGAAATTCCACAGCACAAGCTTGAAACCAAGAGGACTTATAGCACCAACAAGCCTGGAAATAAGCTATCTGTCTTTAGCAGAATGAGGTCCCCGGAGAGTGACTTTGTTGATGCTATTCCATACATTTATCCTCTAGGTACCTCCTTCTGCTTAGGCCTGAGACCTTGACTCAGACTGAGGTTAACAGAGGGTAAATTCGGCTATGCTACATTGCTGTGCAGGGTAGCATCACCAAATTCACCCTCTGGAGACCTCGTTCTGCAGATGTCAGTCTGCTCATTTCCAGGCTTGGGCATCCTCTAGGTACCTCCTTCTGCTTAGGCCTGAGACAAAAATATGGAAAATAAAATTAATGATATTTATTCAATATCCAGCAAATGATATTTATTCAGTACACAATATTCACAAGATAATAACAGCATAGCATAGCAAATATTTTTCAATGAATAATTGCAAAATTATAAGATTATGTTACGAAACTTAATATAACAAGTTTTGATGCATTTCTTAATATAATTATAACAAGTTTTGATGTGTTTCTTAATATAATTAATTCCTATAATACATTTGCTAATAATTTTGCGATTATTCCTTATAAAGCCCAGGTGACGCTCTTCCATGAACAATTGCAAAATTATAAGATTATGTTGCGGAACTTAATATAACATAAATTTTGATGCGTTTCTTAATATAATTAATTCTTATAATACAATTGCTAATCATTTTGCGATTATTCATTGTAAAGTGCTGGGGGTGCGCTTCGATGAATAATTTCAAAATTATAAGATTATGTTGCGGAACTTAATATAACATAAATTTTGATGCGTTTCTTTATATAATTAATTCTTATAATACATTATTGGTGGTCACCTTCCACCCAATAAGTGGTCACATAATCAGTAAATTGTTCAACACTGGAATTGACTGTAGCCTCCTCGAGGGTTAAAAACCAAGCATCAGTAACAAGATGAACAGGCACTAACGGAAGAGCAATAGGCCACCCCACCACACGTTGAACTTCTGCGTTATCCTGTTACAATGTTTTTAAACCACTTTTCTGCGCGTACTTCCAAACAGCTTGTACAAAATGAAAAAAAAAAAAAACATCAGTTCAGAGTCACAGTGGGAAAAGTTATCTGAATCGCGTTTTGAGCTGCAGTTTCATAATCTGTAAAAACTTGTCTGGGTTCAAGGTTAATTCCAAATTGTCCAGCTCTCTCTACCACAAGTCGACAAAATCTTTCGTATGTTTGCTGGGTTTTATTGGGCAATAGCCCAAACACTAAAGGACACATCTTATTTTCGACAAAGGCTTGAATGATACACATCTGAAAAACACGTTAGGGCACTTATTGAATGTTCCGACACAGAAATAAATGTCCGACACATGAAAGATGTTGAAGGTTGTTTTCAGTTCCAAAGATAAGCATTAACTCTAACTAAACAAATAACATACGAGTCTAAAAGCTCAAAAATCAGCTGCAAATGCTTCTCGGAAAGAGCGGGTGATCCAGCAAAATGACCTTACTGAACTAATGCAAAGCGTCCACACCACCAGTGCTCAGTTATTGAACAACAGTTACCAATGAGTTGTGTAAGTTATGTCTCGATTTGCCGGCTGCCCGACTTTTAAAAGTTCTCGATCTGCCCGCAAATAATTAAATATTTTCTCGTTTTGCCTGCATTTCATAGAAAGCGTAACTATAGTTTGTTTTAAATAAGTGAACAGTGTACTGCTACCAATCAGGGCTGGGAGGAGTTAAAAATGTTCCTTAACATGTTAACGTGTTAAATAATTCTGCGTTAACGAGTTAAATGACGTTAAATGAAGAAAAAAAATAACTGCGACCATTTTCAATGATTTGAATATGATTGAACTTACGAACGGTAAACGTAGTTAATATAGTTCTCTCAGGTTATCGTAAATTCTAACACTTAGCGATGTTTCCATTTAAGAACACAATCACTGTGGTCGCATCCTAATAAAGAGACATCCACCGTTCTTCAAATGGCAATCATTACATGGAAAACAGGCGTTCGGATGAAGCGGATATTGCTGTATCGCCAAATATCGGCAGGCCAACTTCGCCAACGTTGGGAGGAGGGCTTCATTGTCTCTCCACCAAATCAATGGGTCGTCTGTAATTGACTGACATCTAAATTATTCGTGTTCTTCAATTTCGTCAAATGGCGCAAAATTCGACGTCATCGGCACGCGCGGTCCGGCTTGGATAAACACAAGATAATGATGCAATGCTACATATTATACAATTATAATCTTCAAAGTTAAACGTTATTAACATGGTTAATTTTTTAACGTTGTTGAAATAATTTAATACATTAACGTTTGAAACATTAACTGCTCCTATCACTGCTTTCAATAATCACTTTTTATTAATGTTATTAGATCGTTAGTTTGCGCGATATTCTGGAGGTCAGGTAACACAACTTAACCCTTTACCCAACGCAGACGATATCAAAATTTATTATTTTAAATATCATTTTTTTAAATTTTTCAAAACATTTCAACAAACCATTTCAAGTGACCCCTCGTTGGAACGTGCTCGTTCCAACGAGGGGTCACATGATATGGTTTTGTTGAAATTGTTTGAAAAATAATATTTTTCAACTGCTGAATTTGCATATTATGCTGGCGGATGTGGCCTATTCGTTGGGTAAAGGGTTAAAACATCCTGTCCAAGTGTATCACATTATCTTTGCATTTGATGTGCATGGATTTGACATGCTACAATATATCGGAGAGTGCCCACAGGTGCCCACCCCCATCTATTGAAACAAGGTAAAATAAAATGAACAAATTTTGACAACCGAAAATAATTCAGCACCCAAATGTGTGCATGTACACACACACGGAGGGCTTCGTTTTGCTCACCGTTTGTTTCACAGAAATAAATAGTAAGTAATCAAATCCTTCCTTCTATTCAAATTTAAAATAAATTCCGATAATAATCTAGCCTTATCTAGGTATTGATTTGTTATGTCCTATGTCTTTATTTAAGAATTGAATGCAATTTTTAGAATCTTTATTGGTGTATGAACGTGTGGGAATGGGTACAAATTATGTATGAATCCCGAATCTTTATTGGAGTATGAACGTGTGGGAATGGGTACAAATTATTCATGAATCCCGAATCTTTATTGGAGTATGAACGTGTGGGAATGGGTACAAATTATTCATGAATCCCGAAGGGGTTCATACAATTTGTACCCATTCCCACACGTTCATACTCCAATAAAGATTCTAAAAATTGCATTCAATTCTTATAATTACATTCCGTAACTGTAAAAACTTCCTTTTACCAAACAACAAAGCAGCGAGATGAAAAAAAACATGTACGAACGAACGAGGCTAAAAACCACGCTCACACAAAAGACAGAGCGCACAACTCTGATCTTTAATTTTCACAACTTTAGAAACGGAAACGAGTATTTTAGTAACGGGATTTAAGCCACAGTTGGGAAATGTCGCCAAAGAAACAGCAGCGGAGTTGACCACTGCGAGAGACGCTAAAAGTTAAAAACCCGCCTAAAAACCGCCCGAATTACATTCTGTCAACTGCGCTCTACCGTAAATGCGGGTCAAAGTTCGACCAAATGTATTCATTGGAAAATGAATTACATTTGGTCATGACGTTTTCATCCAGCTGACCAACGGGAATTGAGTATTTGGCCCCAAAAACGTATAACTACATTAACAATGTTATTATATTTGAATGAAACCTTTATCAATGAAGTTTATTCGTATAGTTTATTGTACTTATTAGAACGATACTTGAACAGTAATCTGTTTTAAACTTTCACAACAAATGTTTTAATAATCAACATGCAATATTGGCTCCTGCTTAGAAAACAACAGAAGCAGGCAAATCGTGAACCCATCGACCCCCCCCCCCCCCCCCCCCCCCCACTATGTAACACAAACAATAGCGCGGGTCGAAAGCCATGTCGTATGTTGCTGGCCCCATTTCATACACCTATCGAATGACTCCACGAATTAGCAAACATGGAATGATGACGCCCATTGAATGCTGAACAACAAAATCAAATCTAAAACTTATCACCAAAATGAAACGATGATCTTGAAAGTAGACTCATCTAGACATTAACCACAAACAGAATTAAAGAAATACCGTGGAAAAGTCAATGCAATGAGATATGGGTATCATGGGCGATTGAATATGACTAAGCTATGTAATTGCTAAATGTTGTTCGTCAGAAGCTATCCCTGCCAATCACTAACCCACGCGGTAAACATTCTGTCGACAATCATCCTTGATAAGCTCACCAACGGCAACTGAAGACGAACGGACGATATGAACCAATACATTCAGACAGGCCCTTGAATGCTGTCTCGTTCTTATTGTGAACATCAAAAGTTGGATCTCTCGAGTATTTGAACCATAAGGCAGTCCCTCAATAAGACGCAAGGGATAAAGGAACACATTTGGAATTTGGAAATGTTTTGTCCAGAATGATACCGACGAAAAGACAAGAAGCAGAAAATAATACAAATAAGAAAGAAGAGTTTATCACTGCGCTAAGAGGAGTTATCAAGACCACAATTACAGTTAAAACTAGAAGTCCTGTCATGAAATGCGCACAAATAGCACGTCGATCTGCGCGTTAATCTACGCGTTATAACCATAGTAAGGCTATCAATTTGTGTACATTTGGCCTGTGCACACGAAATGTTTCAGCCAATGGACCTCCGGGTAACCCGGAGGTCCATTGGCAGAAACATTGACTGTGTTTTCTCTGAGTAACCAGGAGAACCTGCCGTGCTTTGGATGCCATTCGATATGGCAATTGCGCGCGCAATTAAGCCTAGATAAGCGCAAAGTTCGTGACGGGACTTCTACTTTTAACTGTAGCACCCGCCTCTGAAATGAAGAAAATGATAGAAAAGGTAGTCCATTGAGGCATTCATCCAAAGAGCGTTAGGCCATTTTGTCAACTATCACTCATTTCAACTATTTACACACCGATGTAATATCAACAGTTTAACCCTTCGCCTAACGCAGACGATATCACAATTAATTATTTTAAATGTTCTTTTTTACGTTTGTCAAAAGTTTACACAAAACCATATCACGTGCCCCTCGATGGAACGACTTCGACGTGTTCGTTCCAATTACGGCTGAAACGGTTGGCTCCTTTACACAACCGACTAACCGAGAGCTATAACCAAATAATATCCGGGTAACCATAGTCATTATTTCACCGAATCTGGGATCCAAACTATAGGAATTGGAAAGCAGTATTCTCAGAAACTAGTCCGTAGTGTGTATACAAACGAAACTTGTCGAGTACTCGACAACGTTTGTTTGTATACATTCTACGGAATAGTCTCTGCGGTTAATCAGTACTCACGGAAATTGCCGATCATTAACGAAGTCTTGAACGACAAAGTCGATTATTTCTCAATATTTTTTTGCGCTGCTTCGAGGTGTAATGTATCTCAAAGAAGAAGCGGCAGATTTATTACGTTTTAACCGTGGAATGACGATCACTATCGATATTTCGGATAACCGGTTGACGTTTCTTTTAATCGGTTAGGTAGGTAACCGGTTTCAAACCGGTTATCCGGTTAACCATGTTCCAATAAGGGGTCACATGATATGGTTTTGTTACCCTTTTTGTCAGAATCATTTCGTTTTCATCTGATGAATTTGCATATTAAGTGGGAGGATGTAGTCGATTCGTTAGGTAAAGGGTTAACCTGAATATTTTTCCCACGATGCGACTAAAAATATAAACAATTCAATCTTATTTAACAGAGCTCATCGAGGTCTGTCAAACAAGATCGAATTGGTTAAATTGATAATTGCATTAAGGGTAGATTTGCATCTCAGATTTCGGTATTTCGACATTGGTGCGAAGAGGATTAATACATCATAATGCCCACATAGTAGGGCTACATATGGGGAATAAAGATCTATAGAGGTGTCGACAACCCCAACCCAGACCCCTCTGGGTTATGAGCTAAGTGAAACAGCTCATAAAGGCTTAGAAGTGCTTCACGTACCTGGCTTGTGGGGTTACTGTAGTATTTTTTCTTTTCATCAAAGTTTCTGTGCTTGGTGCTGTCGTTGCATAATATTTTATCCTCGTCAATTTCAATTCGCAATAGCGCACACACACGCAGCTAACTAACCCCGCAAACATACCTCTACACACTTGCATACACACCTTATCACACACACACACACTTAACGTGGTTTTGTTTAACCGCTTTGTGTGGACTTGTTTGTTATTTTTTTTTTATTATTCTCAGTGTCAAACAAGTCCTAGCAACAGCTGGCAAACAATCCTTAATCCATGGCTATCGTTTCCTTTGTAAGAACTCTTTAACTCTTTACCTAACATGAAAATCAGACGACACTTGCAAACAAAATTCTTGAGTAACTAATTTTTTTTTCATCTTTTGTCCCAAAAACACAGGTTATGACCCCTCATTGGAACGAGCTCGTTCCGAAGAGGGGTCATAACCTATGTTTTGTGACAAAAAATGAAAATATAATGAAAATTAATCGCCGATTTTTGTGAATAGCGCTGGCCGTTTTTGACCGTTACGTTGGGTGAAGGGTTAAAAAAACAAAAAAACTCTTTATGAGAACCAAAACACTATTTACTAGGTTTTCATAAAATATGTTAAATAGACCTCCCACACACACACACACAGCCTCACGCAAACATACATGTGTGCACACAACCTCACACGCGTGCATCCCTTCACCCCCCCCCCCCCCCTCCACCTCAGATTTGTTTCCCCCGACGTCGCGAGGAATTGTTGTCTTTTCTTTTGTTTCTAGATGGCAAACAACAACAAACAAGAACCCACCAAATCTGGATGGACAAACCCTAGCCCATTGTGTTGTTTCTGAGGACATGGCGAAAACAAAGAAAATCTTTGTAGAAACGCTATCAATTTTGTCTTAGCCCCCACCCCCCCCCCCCCCCCACTCCCCACCCCCAACGCGTAAATTCTAAAATCAGTTGGGTTAAAATTCAACCCAGATCAACTGGGTGGAGTGAATATGAACAACCCAGTTGATTTAGGTTGATTTTTAACCAGATGACTTTCGAGTGTGCGCTCACTCATGTGAAAATACTCACTGCAGTTCAAATACATTGAAATGAGAATATAATATAAAGCTATTATGAACATTACTGTATAATTTACTGATTAGCCTCCCAACCCACATCACTCACCAAAACTAGGCGTAGGCGTAATCTTGATCTTTGTAATTGGAAAAAATCGAAATCTTAAAAGATATGTGCTACCCAGGTAAATCTTTATTGAGTCCTTATTAGCCGGACTTTTGCCGGTGCAGCTGGTGTTAAATTCCCATAGGAACCAGACTTTTGCCGGTGCAACTTTTGCCTGTGCAAAATGTCGGCACCATCCAGCTAAATCCGGCAAGTGGTGTACGTACTGCATATATAGTATGCTATGGTATGTATAGTGATATATGTACACACTGGGCTATGGGTATATAGTATGGGTATGTGATGGAAAATAGAAGGGAAAGATGAGTTTACTTGAAAATTTTTCTCAGCGAAACGGTTGACGTTGCTATTGACGTCGTGACGTCATGATACGCACGCTATGTCATAGAGATGTTGACCACTGTTGTTGTCCAATATACAATCTGACTTAACGTTGTTCGGGTCCGGAGTGTCGGGCTTCTCGTTTGGGGGTGGTGTGATATGGTAGTAGCGATATATATCCATACAGGTATACTATTAGCCCTCGGGTCTTCAAATTATCCTGTGTCTGCAATAGCTAGGCCAAGCAGTATTGTGGGGATGGGGGTAATCCAGTGTGGTATTGCGAGATAATCCTTGGTAGCTCGTAGCCTCATTTCAGAGAAACGGGATTCTGTAGCCACAGACATATCCTAAAAAGGGATTCTATAGGGATTCCAAAAAGGGATTCTATAAGTGGGATTCCGTTTTACCTCGAGTGACTCGCACATAGCGCTCGAACGACTCGAATCCCATCGAGCAAATGAACTATAGAGCAATTGCTCGTTTGAGTGACTCGACATTCGACTCTTAGCCTCATTTCAGAAAAAAAGGAATCCATAGCCACAGGCGTTTCACAAAAAGGGATTCCATGGGACGTGGCCATTGGATATAGAGGTGATTAGAATCGGATGGGACTTCGTTGTAATAAGGGGAGATAACTCTGCATGGAGATTATGGGGATGAAGCTATCTGTTTGGTTAGTTAGCGCCAGTAAAGTGAACTGTTTGGGTGATCTAAATAAATGAAACAAGAGTAGTCGGAATAGGGTAAGAATTGCAGGTATTACGTACTACCTTACCAGTAACAGGATGATACAAAGCATTTGGTAGGTTAATACTATTAACGGTTAAGATGGGACCTACAGGCGAAAATACCAACCATACTCTGCTGCCGTTCTGTATTACCGGGCATTAACCTCACCCCACAATTCTGCTTGATAATATGAAGCACCTGGTGGATTAGTAGTTCCAAGGCCAACAAGAAACCTACAGAGGTATAAATAGCATATGCTATATTACCACTCCAAACTACCAAGCATTGCCCTCACCCCCACAATATCACTAGACCTATCATAACGTACTACATATACCAGCCATATAATAAAACAAAGTAATCGGTTGGTTAATAGAACCAAACACTAACAGGAGACCCTTAGGGGTATATACCGCACATACTATACTACCGTTCTAAACTACCAGGCATTCCCCCTACCTACAATACCCCTATGCCTAGCATTGCATACTACCTATACCAGTCACAGGATAACATGAAACATTAGGTGGATTAATAGTATTAAGGGCTAACATGGGACCTGTAGGGGTACAAAGCGTACATCGTATACTACCACACTAAACTACCATGCACTACCCCACCCCCCCCCCCCCCCCCACACACACACACACAATAACGTCTGTTCTTACATATTACCCACAGCAGTCACATAAAGCATTTGGTCGATCAGTAGTACCAATGGATTTCGGGGGCCCACAGAGGTCGTCCATACTATACTGTCGTTCTATACTGCCAGGCATTACCCCCATCCCCACTCCTCAATATCACTTGACCTGCCATAACGTATTACCTATACCAGTCATAGGATAATACAAAGCAATCGGTTGGTTAATAATACCGAGGACTAACAAGGGACCTACAGCGGTATATACAATGCATCCTATGCCCCACTTCTAAACAAACAATTATAATACTTCCTGACCTAGCATTACGAACTACCAACACCAGCCATAAGATAATACAAAGGATTCGGTAGGTAAATAGTACTAAGGGGGTAATACGCCAACAGGCTATTCATCCTGTACTACCAAGGACTATCTCGCAATACCACACTGGGCGATCATGCATTACCCCCATCCCCACAATACTGCTTGACCTAGCTGTTGCAGACATAGGATAACATGAAGACCCAAGGGCTAATAGCATACCTACATCGATATATACCGCTACTACCATATCACACCCACTCCCAAACGAGAAGCCCGACACCCCCGACTTGAACAACGTTATGTCAGATTGTATAGTGGACAACAACAATGGTCAACATCTCTATGACGTCGCGTGCGCATCATGACGTCATGACGTCAATAACAAAGTCAACCGTTTCGCGGAGAATAACTTTCAAGAAAACTCATCCTTCCATTTTCCATCACATACCCATACTATATACCCATAGCCCAGTGTGTACACATATCACTATATACCATAGCATACTATATAAGCAGTACGTACACCACTTGCCGGATCCAGCTGGATGGTGCCGACATTTTGCATCGGCAAAAGTTGCACCTGCAAAAGTCCGGTTCCTATGGGAATTTAACACTAGCTGCACAGGCAAAAGTTCGGCTAATAAAGCCCGATTCATACGTGCTATACTACTGACTTTCGAGAATGGTTTTGTGTAAGTGCTTTTGCTCATTTGTAACTTGGGGTGGGGGAATCTACGTAACACCAGCCGGTTCATTCAAGAAAAAGATCCAACAAACATAAAATAAAAAGGAGAGAAAGATGTAGAGCTGTAGGTTTTTAAATTTCTTGTTCGGTTTCGGTTTTGGTTTTTCAGGTGGAGTAAAACCTCGGTTCGGTTCGGTTTTCGGTTTGTTCATGAGGCCAAGTAAAATTCAATAAAACTCATTCTTATGTCCGGAGTCATAACGGAATGGTAGTGAAATTGAGAGAAACTCAATGAATGCCCGAAATAAGCTGTAATACATGAAGAATCAGGAAGGCCAATATAATAATTACCTAATTATACAGAATTTTTGTTGTGCTTGGCCATTTTCGAGGTCTGACACCTACACGCAACTTGAGGAAAGCTGCAAACACAACTACACTGAAATGTGGGAAATTCACAGAATGTAGCCTTCCCAGAGTAGTGAGAGTACCCAGACACTGCCATTGGCCGTGTCTGGGTACTCTCACTACTCTGGAATGGCTACATTCTGTGAATTTCTGCAGCAAGAGAGTATTTAAAAAAAACGAAAAACCTTAGATTACGAGACGTCGACGGTTTCGGTTTCGGTTTTTTAAAAAAAACTAAAAACCTCGGTTCGTTTCGGTTAACCTACAGCTCTAGAAAGATTCCCGATAAAGATGGTTATTAATATATGGTTATAATGAAAGAAATGTTGTATTCTCCTAAGTGAGTGTTCATCTTGCCCCGCTCTTTTAATTTAATATATCACAGTATGTATTCGTCGTTTTGACTGTTTTTAGTGGCTATTTTAAAATATATTCGGTTCTTCTTTATTGAGGTTGCACATACCAGCTCGTATGTTATATCTAGAAATACAGAAATAACTTTTACTACAGCTGTGTCCCTGGCTCCATCCAAAAGCGGTCTAAAAATCCATCAAGAGGAAAACAAACAGAAACAATAAGAAAGAAATAACCAAATAGTGCACTGTGCAAAAGGGTTATTAATTCAATTGTATCAAGCTTTTGACATTCCGTTACATTCTGTTCTATAAAAAACATATGCCAAGAGCTCCAAAGTTTTTTTTTTAATTTAAATATTTAATGAACTCACTTTCAATGATGTTTTGTTTCTAGGCACTTATTCTCATTGTTGTGAGGTCCAAACTCTACAATGTCAACAGATCTGCGTTTGTATGAGCCAAGATTCGAGAAATTTGAGAAACTGTACAAAAAAATAATAACGTGCGAAAGGTGTGAAAATATGCTTATGAAGCTAAAGAAAACAAACTATTTGCATGTTATGGGAAACAGATTTTGTCTCGATATCATGGCCGGCCATTTCAGTCATGTTTGCTGAGAGATATTTTTGCTCAGTCCTTGTACCACTGTGCTTTAAAATGCAGAATCTCAGAAACACTCAAATAAAATCTGAATAAACTTGATTCGGCAAACAGTGTGACTCGGATAAGTCTATCAACTGCTTTTCGATTGCCCCAGTCGCATACTAAGAGAAATGTTGAAGATGTGTCAGCTCACCAGAGAAAAGTCCAATGAACGGGACCTGCCGCTTATGTTTCTATGTGATAATAACTGAATGATTTGCATCATACCCAGTCAAGTGGAGAGTTGATTGAAAACAGTTACTGGTGATTCGTTAGAATAGAGAGTCGATCATCTTTTTGACACTGATCAGGCTCGGTATGTGACTACATCAGTTTTTCCTGGGTATCTGGGACACACACACTCCATCGAACATCACTGACTGCTGACTGGTGCTACCAATCACACTGGTTCGTGTTTGTGTCCACCGGCTTCATTACCCAGCTTCAAATTGACACATAGAATATACCCAAAGTAGCTTAGTGTACCAAATGTCCGCCACTGGTGGTGAACGTTTGGTACAGCAAGCTACTTTGGGTATATTTTATTTATACCATGATCATCAGATTAATAAGAGTTTAAATGTTAAACAAATCAATATTCACACGTTCGAATCTGCTTTTGTTTACATGAGCACCGATGGGCGGTACTTCCGCTGGCAATTGTATCGCCGAAACGAAATAGAAAACAAAACGCACAAATTATGGGGCCTTTTTTTTAATAACATACTATTTCGAGTTATGACTGCTTTATTAACATGAGATAACGTATGTTTGTTAATTTCTGGTTTCTTATCGGGTAAACTTATTTAAAAACGTATTAAATAATTACCGGTTTCATTTCACTCTTCACGAGGCGACAAATGATAAATTTATACAAGTTTGCATTCAGGTCGACGTCACCAAAGGTCACCTTGGATGTAGTTCCACTGTAGATGTAAATTTTAACTACTGAAATCTCATTGCTGGCGTGTTCACCACAGTTGGTGTGTAAAGCTAAAATTTATGTTATAGGCTTTTTATATATAGTAGAATAGGTAATCATAGCATAAAAACATTTTACATATATACATTTCTTTCATGAAAACACGTATCAAAATTCCAGGTCTCGACTCATATATACTTGAAAAAGACAGAACTCTCAGTACAGTTTTTGTAAGGCTGGATTGCTGAAGAATGAGAATAACAGTCTCGAGCAAATGCTCTTTAACTGGTAGAGTGCTGGAAGCCCTATTTGGGGCTTTACTAAAAGTGACAGGCAATAACTGTCTGTAGCTACATTCTGCCTGAGGAAGCCTTTTTTGTCCCTGATATGAATCAGATATTTTATACAATACCTTGCTCTTTGACATTTAATTGGATAGTGCCTATAAGGCACTATCCAATTAAATGTAATAGAGCAGTATATGATGAGCTTTGATTTGTTGTCAGAAAAAACTCGGCACTTTACCAGTTAAAAGTGAGATTATCAAATATTTAAATTATAAAATAATATTTGGAATGTCTCAGCATACCTTATTTATGACACAGGGTGTATCCTAAACTTGGAATAAAATAAGTTCTACACGACAGTTTTTTCGAAGTTGTTTCTGTTTACGCCCTCCCCCCCCCCCTCCCCTTTATCCGATGGATGGACCCAGTCTCCTTCAGCAATTAGAATTAGCTGCAGATGTTGTTTTCTTTCCAGTCAGTGATCGTAAGGTAATATGCCTTCACACCTGATTTACACCAATTGAATTCAGAGTTATCTCCCCTTTCGATGGCATCTTTGTCAAACATACCCAAGAATTCCTCCGGCGGTGAGTTCGCATACTTAAGCTTTAGGACTAATATTTAATTAAAGATAGTATCAATAAAAAAACATGAAATAAATAACAAAATTGCAAGTAAATCTAGATGATTTGGTAACGCAAAGCGAACTTCAAGAAGGCATCCAACGAAGCACAACCACCGCCATTTTCCATCCAATTATGCAAATTATGAAAATGTGGCCCAGTTGTGTTTTTGTTCAGCCAATCAAATTGTCTAGTTTTGAAATTGACCAATGAAATTGACGGAAGGCTTTATTTATCACTGAATAATATGAAAACGAAATATCAAATGTTTTAAAGTGAACAAAACGGACGAGTCATATGATAAACATTAATAACACATCGTTTAAATTCTAAACTCTTGTATTTAACAGAATAGCTCCTATGCCACAAATGTTTCTGTTTTCAACTAGTGATGTACAAGCCGGAACGTTTCCCAGCACCGTTTATACTAGTTCCTTTCCCGTCGTATCATTAGTTACGCTTCGATATGTTTCCAAATTTCTTTCTGCAGTTATCGATCGTCTGTCGCGTAATGTGAGAATGAAAACGTCCAAAGCAAATTAAAGTCGGTTCTTAAAAAAAGTTAATCATAATTGAGATAATATTAAATAAACAATCATTTCCAACCACAACATTAACCCAGTCCCCTGGCCGTCTCGTCTGCGGATGTCGTTATATCTAAATTGGTCAACTTTATTTCGATAAAGCTTCGGACACATTGACATACTTTAAACTTCTTTTAAGAAAGTTTCTCCCAGCAGTTTTGCAAATTTTCCCAAATTTGTACTTATATTTTTACAGTCAGTAATAGACACCAAATGGATAGGCGTGAATGGATACCAGCCGAAAAGAAATAGCGATACGAATTTCAACAAACACGCCCAATAGAAAAGACAACGAATGTAATTTAGACTGGTTTCCAAAACGTTGTTTTGATTTTTTCTCGATCCCTTTGATCAGTACAGCTTGAAACAAAACAAACGGACTCTTCACCTTTGGGTTTAAACATTGGAATTAAAACGTGTTTATTAAACCCCATTTAAATAAATTTTAATGCATTGTATGTGCAATAAACTCAGAACGCGATGCGTGTTTGAATCGGTGGGTACGGCTCTCGTGAAATATGACTGTGCCATTCCAACTCGTTATGTAAAACACCCACCGATTCAAACAGACATCGCGTTCTGTCTATATATTTATCAGATATGAAATTGCCCTATACCTGTAATCTGCAACCTATATGTTGGTGGGCGTGTGATGTGAGACAAGCAAACCCTTCTGTTTATTGCTCAAAATGTTTCCAATGCAAAGGCAGGGCCATATCTCCTTATCACTGTGCATCGAGGTCATAGTATGTATACCTGATCAAAAACAATAAACCAAAACGTTTCTGCATTAGGCAACTGGCGGTGGATTGCATTCAAAATTTTTGTTGGGCAATTTGTGGTCTCGACCCCTACCTATACTCATCCACTGGGTAAAAATGTCATGCCACTGTCATAACCCGGCTCTGTTGAAAAGGGTAGCTATTTTACATATACGTCATTGTTATCGAGAAACGTAACGGGTTCCTTCGTGTTTATTATTCTCTCGCTGTTTATTCACTCCAAATAAACTGCGAGCTACAGATATTATTACCATTATGTGGGTGTACAAATATGTATCCGTGTCGAGCTCCGGGTTCTTAGGGCAGATCACGACGAGTCGAAGACTCGTCGTGATCTACCCTTAGAACCCGGAGCGAAACTCGGATACACATTTTGTACATACACATAATGGTAATAATCATTTTATCTTACAATATAGGAGGGGATAAGTCAAGATGTAGACGAATATATAACGAAGTATTTATTCGTACGGATGAAGAAAAAGAAAAACAATGGAACTCATGCGAAAGGTACGTGCTTGTGTCTGAACTCCTGATACAAACATCTGTATCAGGGGGTCGGATACACGATATTTGCGGAGTTAATACAGACAAAATACATGTTGATTGTAAGATAAAATGATTTATCATCTTCTTTTGGATTATAAAAAAAGGACTAAGCAATATAACAAACCTTTAAAAAACAGAGAAATGCTTCGACAAGAATCGGTTTAAATGGATAAACTGTTAATTTATTATGAATATGATTGTTTCTATACATTACTTGAGAGGCGTAAATTCTGCCTCGCCTGTGCCGTCAAACTACGATTTTATCGAACATGACGGGGAGCGGTGGCGTTGCGATAAACGATTCTCGTCAGATCATCGAAGTTAAGTAACGTTGAGCCCGGTTAGTCCTTGGATGGGTGACCGTCTGAGCGATCGATTCGGACTCCAGCGTCTTGTCCTTGGGCAAGGCACTTAACCCACATGGGGGCACGATGACGTCGTGTACTAAGGCGTACTGCACGTCGATGGTGCGCATATCTTCAACCAAGCTAACCCTGCCTGTGCTACAGTGCGGAGTTACGATGTTGGTGAGCTGGCAGCTGCTCGCCGTTGCTCGGTGGTTCTCTCCGGATTCTCTCCGGGTACCCCGGCTTCCTCCACCCGTAAAACTCTCACTGACACGATATGACCTTGGCTGTTAAAGTGTCGTTAAACCTTAATAAATAAATAAATATCGAAAACGACGTACTGTAATAATAAATCACACCGCCTTTGAGACCTACCAAATATGTATGTTGTTGGTGCCACATTTTGGTACCAACTGCTGAATTTTGATACTAAGCGAATTGTTTCAGGACAGTTGGCACAACTGGACCCCAACAAGGTGAACACCAGATAGATGAAACTTGGCACGTACGTTGGCATTGGTTGACGTTCCTGTGTTCACTAACAATTTCCTTCGGGCATCGATCTCGGCCCCATTTTTCAAATTTAGACAGTTTTGAAATTCGGCATAGACTAGGGGGAGTTGGCTGACAATGATAACCACTCCCCTGGCATACTTTGCGAACTCGTTCTACTGTTAATAATTATCTATTTAATTAGCAATATCAATATCATAAATTATCATAATCAATTATTACGTGTTTATACCTTCGTTAATTCCATATCGGCCGAGTGATAACGTCTTTAATTATTAAACCAAAGCCAATAATTACAAAATGTTCTCAGATCTATTACAGTTTTCAGACAGTGTTATTGTATCTCATTTTTTTCATAAAGTCCGAAGTTTTCTCTTTTTCTATTTCACTTTTCGGAACGTCCAGGTTGAGGAAGTGGCGACATTCGACTGGCTAAAGAATCTATTTTCTCATTTCGACAAATCTTCGCTCATGACGCTACATTTTAGTTTCTGTTAAACTCTCTTTTTTGTCTCTCTAACCCTTACTTATTGTCATTATGAATTTCTAACCATACAACAGCTATACCCTTTTGCCTGGTAACGCCAATTTTCCTGATAGCGTACGACGAATAACGGTGAATGACTTCGCTGTGAATAAATTGTTTGCGATAAGTAAAGCATCAAGCATGAGAACCGCATTTGAAGTCACATTTGCTTTGTAATGTTCAACAATTTTTTGAAAGAAAATCATATACGGAGGATATTAAATGAGTGTTTCTCTCATATAATATTTATGAAACAAGTCTAAGAATTTTCCGTTTTAGCGAGCCTCTGGCGAGCCCAAACGGAAAATTCGGACGAGTTTCATAAATATTATTTGAGAAAAACACTCATTTCATATTCTATTTACCATATGGCACAAATTAGCAACTTAGTATGACTTTTTAACCCATCACCTAACTTGAGTTGCAGACAGCACCTGGAAAAACATCCTCGTATAACTAAAAATGTTCATTTTGTGCTTCCAAAACATACGTTATGACCCCTCATTGGAACGAGCTCGTTCCAATGAGGGATCATAACCTATGTTTTGGAAGCAAAAAGTGAAAATATAAAAAAGAATGAATGGCGTTTGTCTTGTAGGTAAAAGATCAATACAATATAACCCACACAAAATGGAACAGATAACGTAAATTCTCTCTACTGAAATTATGCAAATGTGACCTGGTTGTATTTTGTTAACCAATCAAATTGTCCAGTTTTAAAATTGACCAATGAAAGCTCCCAACTCTAATTATGCAAATTATGAAAATGTGGCCCAGTTGTATTTTCTTCAGCCAATCAAATTGTCTAGTTTTGAAATTAACCAATGAAATTGAGGGAAGGCTTTATTTATCACTGATTAATATAAAAACAAGATATCAAATGTTTTAAAGTGAACAAAACGGACGAGTCATATGATAAATATAACAATGACAGAAACAGTGAATGAAGATTGTAACAATGATAGATGCTCTAACAGAAGATGCAAAGTAACATAGTTGAAGGACGTAGATCCCGTCGGGGTGGCACAGGAGCCTGTGTCCCCACCTATGAGGGGGAATAGTTGAGGGAGAGAAAGAACAAGACCACACAGGAGAGAGAGAGAAACAGAGGAGAGAGAGAGAGAGGGAGGGAGAGAGAGAGAGAAAGTTTAGGTCAATGTCGTCATTGCAGTCTTATTCGGAATTAGCAGCCGTTTTGTGTGTCTCTAATGCAAACCTTAACCTTTCGAATCCTCGTTTCCTGGAATGGTATCTCCTTTGTGTACACCTATAGTGAGATTAGTCCAATATCAATATACAGGGAGGATAAAATAATAACTGCAGTCTGCAGACGTCTGGCAGCAGACTGGATTGTTTATTTAATCATCAATGCCCTGTGGATAGACCTCTTATAATAAAACAAAAAATGGGACGTAATTATGCCTTGGACCTAAATATCGGTCTTGCGAATTCGAAGGGTTAACGTTGAGAAAAATGCAAATTTTCTTGCTCCATATTCAATACATTCCCCCACTGAACGGACATTACTTCGGCCCGATAGGAAAAATTGTTAAGTATGGGGTAACACTGTGAAAGTTTTCTCAATGCAGACGTGCGTGAGTCTCAAACACATTTTTGTCAACCCTTTACCCAACGAATCGGCCGCATCCGCCCGCATAATATGCAAATTCAGTAGTTGAAAAAATATTATTTTTCAAAAATAATTTCAACAAAACCATACCATGTGACCCCTCGTTGGAACGAGCTCGTCGAGCTCGTTCCAACGAGGGGTCACATAATATGGTTTTGTTGAAATTTTCTGAAAAATTTTAAAAAAATGATTTTTAAAATAATAAAGGGTTAATTGTATTCCCACCAAGTGACTAAGGCATATAAGCGACCACCGATTTATATCAGTGTATGTGTGTGTCCTAGTTTGGTTGTGCACTCTCCCCACCAAGCGTGAAATGACAGGGTGGGTTAATACTTTTCGGTTTCTGAGATAGTGTTCTTTCTATTCTTTATAGGTTCACACAGAATGTTTAATCCTTCTTCATCTGTGAGAGTTGCGGCTTTGATTATGATGCTTTGCAGCATAAGCGTGCGCTTCCAGCATACCAAAGAGAAAGCAGAAAGAGAAAACACTACATCTCGACACTCTGCAGGCGTAATAGTGGAGAGTAAGAATAACAACACAGAACAATCTGCTACAGTAAATTATTACGGTTCCACCACGCATTCTTTGTCTCCAAGTGGTAGAAAAATCTCCACAACTCCATCCGAAGAGACCACCGCAACAGATTCCCCAGATTCCGACGTGCAAACAAACACACGTTCGTGGACAAACTTGATAAAGCAGTCACAAAAAAAGCTGGAAGATGAAACGATGAAGCAGATTGTTGAAAAGTATGACCATTGCTTTGCTGAGGGAGTTGTAGATTCCTGCCGTTCACAAAAACATTGTTTTTGCGACGATGACTGCTCTGCATTTGGCGATTGCTGCTTTGGCGCAAACACGAAATCAAATAAGACAAACGATGAATTACTACAGTCTTTAGTGCAACGTCTGGAATGCGTTATGGTTACGTCTGATAGATTTATGCTTATTGCATCATGTGCTCCAGACCATTTTCAAAATGTTTCAAGAGACAAATGCCTCAACATTAACACCACAGACTTGTTGAGCATGACGCCAGTGTATGACACAAAATTTAAATTAACATTCAGAAATATATATTGCGCTAGATGTAATGAAATAAATCTTAAAAATGTTCGGTTTTGGAACATTTTCCTGTATCGTTGCGATTTCCTAAAATATACCGAAAAGGACGGTTTGATGAATTTCATAAATCAACTGCTCAATGTTCCTGAAAGTTTGTGTCGGTTATTTTTCCATCCGAAGAAAACCTTCAGAATCACAGAATGTCCACCAAATTACACTGACGGATATCTTTGTGACGGATTTAATCTGACAGAAGAAATTAAATTTCAAACAACATCACCGCTATTTACTACGTCACAGGAGATGACAGTAACCGCAGATAGATTGAGTGCTGACAAAATGGCAATAACGCCAGAAACCGGTACATCGAACAATAAGCCTTCTCTCAAGAGCGCCTGTCTCACATACAAGAATGTCGTTGGTATCAAACGAGGCGCCAACATTAATTTCTACAGAAATAGCATTTGCGTCTGGTGCTTTGGAGATCTAAACCCCATATGTTTTGCTCAAAAACATAGTTCCGGGAAAATCCTATCATTTTCAATTTTGATAAACTTTCACTCGGCTCTAGAAACACAAACACAAATTTGCAAAGAAAATGAAATTCTGGATTCTTTTCATGTAAGTATACATACTATGTACTCTAGAAACTAATCTCAGTATGTTGTTTGAGCGCCGCCCACTCCACCCTCGATCACAACACTCGCAATGCCTTGGGAGAATGCAATAAATCGTAGCCTGAGTGCTAGAATGTTCTATGCCCCTATGGGACATAGAACATTCTAGCTCTCAGGTGACGAAATGTACTTCTGAAAGCGCACGTCTGTGTGATTTTTCGATGAGATACTTCGCTATTCGGCTATTGGAAGTTGTTCTGTCCTGTGGACGCGCGGTGGCTCAGTGGTTACGGCATTGGACTTCAAACTGGGAGGTCTACAGTTAGATCCCCCGCCAGGGGTAACTGCGTTGTGTCCTTGGGCAAGACACTTAATCCCGATTGCCCACATGGGGGAAGAATGGCGTTGTGTATTAAGGCGTAATGCACGACGTTGGTGCACCTGTCTTCAAACAATGCTAACTCAGCTTGTATGGAGTTTGTATGTTGGGGAGTCTGACAGTTGCGCGGGATTGCTGGGCGGTTCTTTCCGGGTACACCCCTTCATACACCCGTAAAACTGTCTCACACGAGGTAACCTTGGCTGTCGAAAGTGTCTTTAAAACCAAATAAATAAATAAATAAATAATGATCGTGTCCTGTAAAACACTATTCTCTCTGATGTTACGCGCGTGGATTGAATACATTCCTACTTGGGCGTGATTGAACAGGATAATACCATATTTGTCTCTGGTCAGAGGCTTGACCCTTCAAGCGGTGTGAATAAATTTGTGCGTGAAAACAAAATTGTCAGTGAACTACCAGGCAACCCAGTTAACAACAAATGGGTATTGAAGGTAATTAATAATATAATACTACAGATCTGCAGAGCTGTAGGATTTATTTATTAGTACACTCCATACAAATACTGTACGGATTCGCTCATATCTCCGTTGACACTATTGTATTAGATGATACCAACCGCAGCGCCAGTGCAGAAAGATTTCACACAGATATTTTATAAAGCTAGGTTCTCACTTTCACGGATCGCGGTGCCGGAAGCCCACGGTTTTAAACAGTGATTACCCTTGCGCCCGTAGACATAACCGTGGTTTTCGTGATAAACGCTCGCGCTTTCGCCGCCTTGTTTTTCATGTTTTTTCCCTTCATTTTGTCCGTCACCAACCGTAAGTGACCGTAGAAAACCGTAGACACCGAGACACAACCGTAGCATATCCGTAGCCCATTCGGCAGTAAGCGTGGTCTGAATGGGGTCTCGGTTGACCTCAGAAAGCGTCTGATTGACTACGGATATGCTACGGTTGTGCCCCGGTGTATACGATCATGTTCCGGGTACGCTGCGGTCAGCTACGGATAGACCAAACATGAAAGTCAAAAAGGTTATGCTACGGTCTGCCTGAGGTTGTCCTTCGGATTGGCTACGAATATTCACGGTTGTCTGCGATTTAAAGCCCCAGAAGTGCTGAGGATTGGCTACGGTTTGTCCCGTCGTCCACGGTTTGTTCCGGTTAGCTACGGATAGGCTACTCTTGTGCTGCGGATATGTTACTGTTATGCTTCAGAAGGGTTGCGGTTTTCAAACGCATACAGATTATCATGATAATGTGCATATCCTGTGATTTGTATCAGATTCGAGGTGGTGTCCAGAATGGGATCTCAACAGGCCGGCTTTGCTGGCGAGTTGTGATCCCATTTTTGGACACCACGGAGAATCTAATACAAATCACAGGACAAGCACATTATCATGATAATTTATTTATCTAACAATTGTGTCACATAAACAGATTAAATTTTAACCCTTTACCCAACGTAACGGCCAAAACCGGTCAATGCTATTCTAAAAAATCGCCAATTAATTTCCATTATTCTTTCATTTTTTGTCTCAAAAACATAGGTTACGACCCCTCGTTGAAACGAGCTCGTCGAGCTCGTTCCAATGAGTGGTCATAACCTATGTTTTGGAGACTTATAATTTGTTCTGTTAATTTTGTGTTAATTGGTATACATAGGTAAACAGGGGTATTTTATTTCATTTTTCATACAGAGTGAAGATTCAGATGGTTCTGATTTAAATTAAACTTTTTTGGTAATTCAAAATTGAAATTGAAATAAAACAATAATTATAAAAAAAACAAATATTGCACTCTTCTTTGTGTCTTTTGGAGTCTTGCTTTTTTAGGTCGTGCCAAGGCATACTTCCAGATGGAGAATTGTAGTAGCCACGAGGGTAGTCACGTTGTAGAGTAGCTACCTTGACAGAGTTATAGGTAGCATTCCTCCCTCCAGGATCCAGGTATGAGTGGATGGATCTACTCTGTTACCCTCAAGCTGAGCTTGGGCTGCGTTCATGTGATTTATCAAATTGTGCAGAACTCATGCTGCAATCACAGTGGTCTCAACATTTCAGGGTAACTGGTGGGTTGTTGTCAACAAGCATCTAAATCTGAAAAATAAAAAATGTAATATAATCTGGATGTATTATTATGATTCTTATTGTGATAAAAGATTATTACAAATTGGTATATATAGTTATATGTCAGGTTTGCCTGTTTGAAAGTGTGCCAAAAGCATTCTCAACAACTCTCTTTGCCTTTGATAATCTGTAGTTAAAGATGCGTTGCTCATTTCTCAGTACTCTATGGGGATATGTCTTCATCATCCAAGTTCTTAATCCAAATGCGTCATCACCCACCATTGCCTGGAGAATGTTTTTGTCATCTCCTGGTAAGCGTTACGGCTCCGGTAAACAAGTATAGCCTTCTCTTCTTCCAAGACCTCACCAAAGGAACATTCTCTGAAGACTCAGAAGCACATCCATTTGCACCCACACTGATTTAGAAAAAAATCTGTTGTTGGCGCCTACCAACGCCATGAGTACTATGGAATGGAACTTATATATAGTTACAATACATAGAACCTCCATTAGGAAGGGGGCATTTAATGGACATGTGCTTTCCATCAATAGTTCAACAAGCATGGTGGAAGTTTTATATGTCAGAGAAACCTTGAACAACATGCTTTCCTTCATCTGGGTTGCCTGGACATGACTTATACAATATACCTCTAAATGATGGCCTTACATGAAGAAGAAGAAGAAGAAGAAGAAGAAGAGAAGAAGAAGAAGAAGAAGACAAAAGAAAAAGAAACCGTTTAAAAACATTAGTCTTTGTGTTTCACAGACTAACGAGGGTAACAAATAAATACAATTCATCTGATCAATGTTATGTGCTCATTTTTGTCCACTCCGTTATGTAGTTTGAGCAGTTTATGCAAAGACACAAACACCAAATCCGGAACCGAATCAGAAAACTGAAAAACGTGACTCTTACCTAAACCATTCGTTTACCTTATCTCGATGGTTCACATATATCAAGCCTGGAATCAGAACAATATATCCCTAAGAACTGCTCAATAACACTAATCACAATTTTATTTGACCTAAAACACTTGCGTGAAATAAGTAACTTGATTTTTTGCAACGCATCTTCCATAAATTTCAAGTTGTTGCTGTTCACTTTGTACTTCTACATTCGAGATAAAATCCTTTGGTACAAAATATGATTTGGCTTTCCAGCTACTAAATGCCTGGTCGCCCTTCCCAAAATTTACCTCTTTAATATATTTTAGAGCTGTAGGTTAGCCGAAGCCGAACCGAGGTTTTTAGTTTTTTTTAAAAACCGAAACCGTCGACATCCCGTAATCTAAGGTTTTTCGTTTTTTATTAAATTCTCTCTTGCTGCAGAAATTCACAGAATGTAGCCATCCTGGAGTAGTGAGAGTACCCAGACACTGCCAATGGCAGGTTCTGGGTACTGTCACTACTCAGGGAAGGCAACATTTTGTGAATTTCCGACATTTCAGTTTAGTTGTGTTTGCAGCTTTCCTCAAGTTGCGTGTAGGTGTCAGACCTCGAAAAATGGCCAAGCACAATAAAAGTTCTGTATATTTAGGTAATTATTATATTGACCTTCCTGATTCTTCATGTATTATAGCTTATTTCGGAAATTCATTGAGTTTCACTCAATTTCACTGCCATTCAGTTATGACTCCGGATATAAGAATGAGTTTTATTGAATTTTATTTGGCCTCATGAACAAACCGAAAACCGAACCAACCGAGGTTTTACTCCACCTGAAAAACCAAAACCGAAACCGAACAAGAAATTTAAAAACCTGCAGCTCTAATACATTTCGTGCCTCCAAGCCTCGGCTTATTTGTTAAACCTTGGACATTAACAAAAAGTGGAGGTTCAGTTCTGCGCTATCTCCTCTGTGTCATTTGACAATAATCTTAATCCCGATTACATGGGGTACATGATAAGGCTGGATTCCAAGATGCATTGCACGTCGACGGTGCAAACGTATCGACCCCCCCCCCCCCCCCCCCCCCCCCCCCATGCTACACCACAATCATCGTGGACGGGTTGTAATCCACGCGTGGGCAGTAATGTCCACGCATGTGTTTACCAGGTAATGAAAATAATCATCAGCAAAATTGTAATTAAAGAAGCACCGGGTTGTATCCGGTGCTTGATTAATTAAATGTCTGATGACTATTTCTATAATTGGTGTTTGGAATGGAATATTATCGTATCCATGGATATATTTCCCACGCGCAGAAAGAGACTATTCCACGGCGACCGTACTTTAAGTAGTACTGAAATGGTTAACCGGATAACTGGTTTGAAACCGGTTACCTATCTAACCGATTAAAAAAACGTCAACCGTTTATCCGAAATATCGATAGTGATCGTCATTCCAAGGTCAAAACGTAGTAAATCTGCCGCTTCTTCTACTCCTCGAAGCAGCGCTATATATATTGAGAAATAATAGACTTTGGCGTACAGGGCTTCGTTAATGGTCTCCAATTCTCGTGAGTACTGATTAACCGCAGAAGCTATTCCGTAGTATGTATACAAACGAACGTTGTCGAGTACTCGACAACGTTCGTTTGTATGCACACTACGGAATAGTCTCTGAGAATACTGCTTTCCAGTTCCTATAGTTCTGATCCCAGATTCGGTGAAATAATGGCTACGGTTAACCGGATATTATCCGGTTGTAGCTCTCGGTTAGTCGGTTGTGTAAATGAGCCAATCGTTTCAGTCCTAATTGTAAGTCGTCTTCTTGTAAGTAAGTAAGTAAGAGAATCGGAGAGTTTTACCTTGCCGTTCAATGATTCTCTCCGGGTATTCCCGTTTGATAACACAAATCAGTGGCTTGGCCTAACAACCGCAAAGACCAGTATGAAAACTCAAGAGAACTGAATGGGTGTTGGAAAGAGAAAACGTCTAAACCGCATCAATTTGTTCGGAACTATATGACAACTGATCAACAAATACACATAACGACATGCATGTGTGAACGGGATAGTCGATATGGCACGAGTTCCAGTGCGGAAAGATAGAACGAGAGGCCCGAGGTCTCGAGTTTTATCCTTCCGCGATGGCACAACTGACTCACAACACCGACTCACTTATAAATCAAGGGAAGTAGGGCGAAATATGATTCGGGGAAGAACAGACGAGATTTCCATTTGAAAGGTGTAATTAAAACTTTAATTATTATGTTCATAAATGCGAACCACAATTAATTTTTTTCCTTTATTTTCAGAATGTTTGTCGCCATTTGACATGTACGTCGCGTCATATAGCGAGTTTTGGGAAATGTATAGAGGCATATTCAACAGTGGTAGCTCCGTTATTTTCATTTCTGTTGTACATTCCGTGTACGTCAATTCCATCAGAAACCGCAGTGAGATCTATCAGCTCATACATGGGTCACAAATTTGCTTCGAAAGTTCTGGTCAGGAATTATGAACTCTCGAATGCACATAGAATGGCTGAACGTATTTCCGGGCAAAAATACTGTTATAGGTTGTGTATAAACATATTCATTGTTGGGCAGCTGACTCGAGATGACGTTATGAAGGTCAATGAACATCTGAAGAACATCTTTGGAATTGAACTCACAAACGGTACCGCTAGACTTACTCGATTTCAGGTCAGGAACCTATATCCGAAATGTTCAAAACCAATACAAACAGAACAGTTCAGTATTATGTCATGTCCTTACATAACAATGACATCAAGTGATTTTACCCTTTTGAAGGAATCACTGGAGAATGCGTCTGTTCCTATTTATAATGATACGTTTGTACATATTAATATGAAATATTTAGTGTGTTATCTGAAATATAAAAAACTTTTACAAACCTTAAGGAATCGGCATCCTAAATACCCCGAAAAACAACCAATCACCAAGTCAATTTTATCTTTAACACTTGTTTCCCTCTCACTGATTGCTTTAATTATATCTGTATCCATTTACGTCATCCATCCTGATCTAAAGACAGTTCCTTGTCGCATTACTCTTCATACCATGCTGACTCTCATGGTAACATGTATACTCTTTATATTGGCGAACATATTCGATTCGAATGAGAAGATTTGTTATATGTTGGCGATTCTGAGCCACTATACTTGGCTTTCTGTATTTACGTGGGCCGTATTGTTCGGATACCACACCGTGGTAGTATTTTCCACAATGCCACTTGCAAGGAGACCAAACCTGAATGCCCGGAATCCACAGAGAAATTGGCGACTATATATTTGCAGCGCCATTGCATACATAACACCATTACTCATATGTTCTTGCACTGTCATATTAGACAGGACCAAAACATACGTTCTGGACTACGAAATTCCAACTTGTTTCATTAACAACGATAAAGCTCTTCTTCTAACTTTTGCTGTCCCCGTAATAGCAGTGTTAGTACTGAACACTCTATTTTTCATTATATCTACTGTAAAAATGTTTGCCTTTTCTCCATCGAGCTCCAGTTGTGCGAGCATGAAAACTAATGTTTTTAGGTCTGCTCTCAAATTATCAGTTTGTCTTGAACTAACTTGGATATTTGGAATTGTTGCGTCAATAACAAATGAAGAGGTTTTGTGGTATTTACATATTATATTTAACACTTCCCATGGAATTCTCATTTTCTTCTCATTGATTCTATGTAGTAATATAGTAACATCTTGGTGCAAGAGCAAAATATATAGAGAGTATTCAGTAATCGCTTGACTGGACTGGTTACGTGCAATAATTCATGAGAGGTGAGGGACCTTGTACAAACACGAGTGCGGTTTACAATATAGTCCCTCGCCTCTGTTTATTACTGTTCATTATTAATGATAATGATATTATTTAACCCTTTACTAACGTAACGACCAAAACTGGCCATCGCTATTCTCAAAAATTGCCAATTAATTTTCATTATTTTTTCATTTTTTAATAATAATAATTTAATAATAATTTATTTATATAGCGCTTTTCCCAGCGAAACGCTGCTCAAAAGCGCTGCACACATAGGTGACGGTAACAATGGTATAATCAGCGGCCGAAGGCTGCTTGAAGGAGATGGGTTTTCAGGGCTTTCTTGAAGTGATCTGCATTTAGGGTTTTTCTAAGGTTCTGAGGGAGGGCGTTCCAGAGTGAGGGACCTGCGAAAGTGAACGATCTCTTCCCTGCCGTTGATCGAATTCGCGGTACGACAAGGAGACTCTCAGAAGCTGATCTGAGATTCCTCGACGGTGTGTGTACTTTGATGACCTGCTTAAGGTAGATTGGTGCTTTGTCGCCATGTAAGATGTTGTGTGTCACCGCCAATACCTTATACTTAATGCGAGACTCAACTGGCAGCCAATGCAGAGATTTCAGGATTGGTGTAATGTGGTCATATTTTTTCGCACCGGTAATGATCTTAGCTGCTGTGTTTTGAATACGTTGACGCAGGTACATTGATTTCAGAGGAAGGCCTAAATAGAGAGAGTTGCAATAGTCCAAACGGGACAGGACCAAAGACTGTATAACAGTTTTCAGAGTGTTTTGGTCAAGTAGCTTTCTGATTTTGTTGATGTTTCTTATTTGGAGGAAGCAGCTTTTGCTCACTTTTGTGATTTGGTTATGCAGATCAAAGCAATCATTAAAAGTGAAACCGAGGTTTTGGGCAGTTTTACTTGAGCTAACTGCGCTATCGCCTATTTTCAAGCAGTTAATTGGAACTTTGTCTAGCTGATGTTTGGCGCCTAACTGTACAAATTCTGTTTTATCATCATTTAATTTCAGAAAGTTTCTCCCCATCCACTGTCGAATATCCTCAAGTCATGCCTCCAGTGTTGTTAAGGAGTCATTCATATTGGAAAGATCAGCAGACAGATACAGCTGGGTATCGTCTGCATACAGGTGAAAATTTACAGAGTGCTTCCTTATGAGATCCCCAAGTGGTAGGGTGTAAACTGTGAACAGTAAGGGTCCGAGTACTGAGCCTTGGGGGACGCCATATTTTAGCTCGACGGGCTCTGATAGAGTATCGCATATTTTCACAGATTGCGTTCGGACACTTAAGTAGGAACGTACCCACTCAAGGGCAGATCCGCGTATTTTGAGTCGTTTTTCTAACTGCGACAAAAGAGTTCGGTGGTCAGTCGTATCAAATGCAGCAGACAGGTCGAGCAGCACGAATGATGTTAGCTTTCGATCGTCCATCGAATTCAGCACATCGGAGCTACACGAATTAAGGCTGTTTCAGTGCTGTGCCCGGGTCTGTAAGCAGACTGAAATATTTCCAGATTGTTATTATCTGAAATATGATGAATAATTCTTGAGGCAATAACCTTTTCAAGACATTTAGACAGAAAAGGAAGGTTAGAGACTGGTCTGTAGTTTTTTAGAACGTTGACATCTAGGCTTGGTTTCTTCAGAAGTGGAATAACATGGGCATGCTTAAATGCTGTTGGTACAGTTCCAAGAGCCAGAGATGAGCAAAATATACTAGTAATGGTGGGAAGTAGGTGGTCTAAAACAGAGCTGTTTTTGAGAAACCATGTTGACAGTGGGTCGAGAGAACAAGATGTGGGGGGGGGGGGGGGGGGCTTTCAATATAATTGACTTAACCTCGTCCATTGTGGGAGGCTGAAAGTCGTTAAGGGAGATATCAGAATCTACCGATATGTCTTCATCAATGGTCACTGAATTTAAGGCCAAATTTTCGAGGCCACTACGAATCTTCGAAATTTTATCTCTGAAAAAGTCAGAGAATCTAGATGCGAGCTCGGAAAGATGGGTGTGCTCAGGGAGCTCGCCCTTCCCGTTCACATGTAGAAGGTTGCTGACTATCTTAAAACTCTCTTTAGAATTTCTGCCACATGACGCAATGCTATTTTTCACCCAGTCCATTTTAGCTGACTTAATAGATGAGTTTAGCTTGTTACGAAGTGTTTTATACATGTCATTATGAACATGGAGGCCAGATGTAACAAAGCGGTGTTATGCTTTCCTGCACATTTGCTTTAATTTCCTTATCTCATTGTTGTACCATCCAATGTTAGGACGAACAGTGACAGTTCTTGTTTGCATAGGCGCGTGGATGTCTAATACCTTAGTTAGGGTCTCGAAGAGTTTATCAGCTTTTGAGCCGATGTCAGCTTGATTTTCAATGAGTTGTGTTAGGTTACATAATGAAAGGTCCCTCAGAAAATTATCAATGTCGATGTTGCGTGTTTTTCTAGCTGTGACGGTCTTCTGGACTACTCTTGGTTTTGCAAATGAAACATTGCATAAAATCAAGGAGTGGTCAGAGATATGCTTGTCCGCTATGCTACTGACAGCTATGGAGTCATCATTTTCTCTAGCAATGATCAGATCGAGTGTGTGCCCAGAACGATGGGTTGGGCCACAGACGAGCTGATGCAGATTCACAGAGGAAATGTGATTTATGAATTGTTTGGCATTCTTGTCGTCGGGATTATCAACATGGATATTTAAATCACCGAGAATTATAAGGTGACCAGAAAGTAAAGTCACCGTGCTTAAAAAGGTGTTAAATTCGGACATGAAAGCATCGAATGTAAATTTGTTACGACTTGACGAAGGTGGCCGGTATATACAGACAAGCTGTGCGAGTTGGCCGTTAATATTGAGTGTAACACAAAGTACTTCAAAAGATGAAAAAGGACCAAAGTTTAACTTCTTTAAGCCCACAGACTGTTTATAGATGACAGCAAGTCCACCTCCTCTTTTCCCAGCTCTTAGCTCCTGCTGGATACCGTAATTTGCTGGAACTAGGCTAGACAATACTCCTCCATCCTCACCCTTCAGCCATGTTTCAGTGAGCACAAAAATGCCCAGGTCGTGTTCGACGATCACATCATGGAGAATTTCGGTTTTGTTACAACAAGAACGTGTATTTAACAGACCAAGATAACAGTTAGTATTCCTGATCTTCTTCTTAGCATTAGGGGGAACTTGGCAGAGTTAGGAAAATCAAGTGAAAGTCTCTTTCCTCCCCTCGTGCCTCGCTTGCTTGCCTTCTGCTTGTTTAAGCGGAGTGACCTCACAGTCTGCCAGACGTTATAGGGTAATTTGCAATGCACTCCAGGGTTCAGCTCCTGTAATTCATCACATGTGTACGAAATAGGATTTGAAGATTGTTGATGAACCATCTTTGAGTACAGCTGTACCTGAGTATGCTGATTCATCAGGTATTTCACACCTCCAGTTGTAGGAGTAGAGGAATCAATAACCCACAGTACAGGTTGGTATTTCACACCTCCAGTTGACCAGCAAGAGGAATCAATAATCCACACAATTTCAACACCATCCACTGAGGAACCAGATAAAGGCTTTGTTAACTTTACTGGTGAGATCCACTCAGAGACTTCCAAATTTGTAGAAAAATCCACCAGAATACAGAATTTTTGAGTTTGTAAAGCCACATGTCAAAATAATGTTGCTATATCCAGAATCTATAGGTCAATGCAAATAAGTTGAGAAAAACTGTAAATCCATGAAAAAGTTTGAAGCAAGAAAAAATGGTAAAATATGAAGAGCAAAAATCTATCTGTGTGTGCTGCTAGCAAGCGCTCACATGTGCAGATTTTTTGTCTCTAAAACATAGGTTATGATCCCTCACTGGAACGAGCGCGTTCCAATGAGGAGTCGTAACCTATGTTTTTGAGACAAAAATGAAAATAATAGTTATTCAAGAATTGTTTTTGCAAGTGTCGTCTGCTTTTCGTGTTAGGTAAAGGGTTAAAAAAAACCAATGAAATCCCCATTACAACCAGGGCAAAGCGTCTTCGTTTGCGCGCACGGATACATGACCCAATTGTTCATTTCATAATTCACTTATGATGTTATCGTTTATAATCAAACCCGGAAATCCCAATAAATCACTTAATAATAAAACCCTTTCAACATTGGCAACCCGCGTGGTCGTGTCTCATACAATACCTTCTACAGCCAAATGAGCGAATCTATTCTTTATTTATAGATATGTTTGGTAATAATTTAATCCTACAGCTTTTGTAGAACATTATAGGAAGCTTAAATAAAGGTAATAAATATACAATAAATGTATAGTGTTTTCAAGTAAAATATTTATTCTACGAGTAGGATTAAGAATGAAACCGACGAGCCTCTGGCTCGTCGGTTTCATTCTTAATCCTACGAGTAGGATCATTTGTTTACTTGAAAACACTATACATGTATTTTGTTTATTCCATAAATCATTTACAGGGCAGTCGCAGCGAAATCGTGTTGTTACTCGCTGCTAAGCATGTGGCACAGTAGATGGGTTAACGGGTCGGTATGGCCGCGATCGTTGCACCCCCGTTGTCTAGTGGATTTCAGTTAGGACTCCGAAATGTTCTGGGGAGGAAGTTCGTCATCACTCCCCACACGTAAGCTTAAAGATAATGTCTGAAGTAATGGGTTGAAACCATGTTCGTGGTTACTCTTGAAACATTCACTATGGATTCCTCGGGGACAATTCAGCTGGACATGGGTAAAGTCAAACACAGAAGAGTATTTACGATTTCTTTGTAATATATTTTGCTATAAGTAAAATTAAAATAGCGCCCTGCACTTATAAAATATTCTCTGATGCAAGACAAAATTCAAATTTTCGTTTACTGAAGAAATAGAGTTCCACTTTGCGTTACCAAGAGGCAGGAACCTTCCACCATTTCGCGTCCGGTGTGCATCAGAGGAGCTGAGCCGAAACTGACTTTCTGAACGAAACGGTTTTGCGCGCCGAAGGCGAGCAGGGACGATTTGGGACAGGCCCCTTTCGACCCTTGTTAGCTGTTTGTTGTTGTAGGATGTCAAGGCACGGTAGAGGAGGAAAAGGAAGGAGGGAGGTGGCTTAACCCCGTCTAGGCTTCTTCCGGCTCTTGTTCTTGGAGGTGGTTGAGATTGTGATGTGGAAGTCGACGATGTTGAGTTTAGTGTTGAGTTTAGTGACTGGATTGCGTCTAATTCCTTTTTTGGAATTTGCCTTGGATTTTTCCCTGAACTCGTGGGTTTCGGAGGCGATTCGGTTTCCCATCTCAACTGCTCGTTTTCCTATCTCTATTACTCTCCTTATTTCTTCGGCGGTGACTGCAGATTTAGGTGGCTGTATTGATGAGATTGACACACCCGGGTTGTCCGGTAGAGAAGGAAGTGGGGAGTGAGGGGTGGTAGGTGGTGAAAATGCAACCTCCGGTTCTTCCTCAGTCTCCACCAGACGATCCTCATCCAACAGTACCTGCACAGGAGCTGGCAGTTGGTTGGGTGTACTAGTGGGACTAGGAGGGGAACTGGCGGCTGCCTCCAAAACCTCCATCCTCTCGCTCACCTCTTTCTTCCCATTCCGGAAGGCCTCCAAGCGCCGATTGTCCCTGCGCTTGGTCGATGGGCTCTTCTTCTTTTTCTTGTTCTGTCTCTTTTCAGGGCCTCCGTGCCCATTCGGGTGAGGACCAGTGGGAGAGGGGATCCTCTCGCCAAAGGTACTACCTCTCCCCGAAGAGGGTGATGTGTTGTTTTCTTCAATGATGAAATCCAAGGTCAGTTGGACGCTCTTGCCTTTTTCCTGGATAGTCCAGGAGATAGGACAAGGGACGCCCAGAGCTGATATGGCTGATAGGATATAGTCTAGCTGGCATTTCCATGTCAGTCGAGATGCTCACGCTCTGAAGTCAGAAGTGTGAATGAACTGACTTTCTGGGCCAGTCGATTTGCTTATATTATCCAAGCTATTGTGTCAGAAGATGATTTATCGCCCCAGATGTTGACTAGGGTGTGTGAATTGGATTTTCTACTTCAGCAGTAATTCTGCATACCCCCGTTGTAACCAGGCCAGGTGTAATTTCATGTTCAGTGTTAACAGATAGCCCTCCCATCCTGTAAAGTGGACAGCCAGTATCCTGTTAAAAGTGTCGAGTCTTAATCTCGAGAACCATTAAATTATTATCAGCTATAAAATTCGGCTTTATCAACCGTGGTTGACACAACATGCCATACTTCGTACAGGACACGATTATGACTACAAACAAGCGAACACCTATTAATATACTCGCCCCAAAAAGAAAGTGTGCATTGCAGAAATTGATCAAACTCCAAAAAAATAATTTCGTAGGTGTAAAGAGTGTTAACCTGTTCATGAATAAGTTATATTGAACACAAAAACAGCTTTCCCCGTTAAAATTGCATTAACGTTAAATGACGTGCTGCACGTTTGTGAATAGGCATGTTTGCACGTGGAGAGTCTGAAAATTCATGCAGCAGTGTGAATCCTTGGGTATTTAAACACTAAAGTAAGGCCTTCCTATCGTTCACATTCAAACTTGCGCTGCTGTTAAAACGACTCCACATTAGCATGCCAAGATTGACAATGAATCAACGTCTCCTTGCCCTGGGTATGATTAGAGCTGGCAGAACACACAGAGAGGTTGCCCAGCATTTGAACTGCCACCGTAACACTGTAGACCGGCTAGTCCATCGACATGCACAACATGATGATGTTCGAGACCGACCCCGCTCCGGGAGACCCCGAGTTACCACCCCTGCACAAGATCGGTATATCCGTGTCGTCCATCTCCGGAACCGACAACAAACGACGACAGCCAGGAACATCCCTGACCTGAGACGGATACATCCTCAAACAGTAATCAACCGGCTGAGAGAATAAGGCTTACGTCCTCGAAGACCTGCAATTCGTCCGATTTTGACGTTACGTCATCGTCGCGCTCGACTGCAGTGGTGTAGACAACATCTCAGGCATCCCTTACACTGGTGGCGACGTGTTTTATTCACAGATGAATGTCGTTTCCATCTTTCATCATCAGATGGCCGCCAGAGAGTGTACAGACGTCGAAACGAACGCTACGCAGATCCATGTGTCGTGGAGCGAAACCGTTATGGGGGAGGATCTCTCATGGTGTGGGGTGGCATCACTGCCCGTAACAGAACTGAGCTGGTCATCATTGATTGCAATCTCAATGCAGCCAGATATCGTGAAGAAGTGCTTACACCTGTTGTTGTCCCATTTCTGCAACGTCACGGCCCCGGTGTCATTCTACAGCAGGACAACGCCCGACCCCACGCAGCTCGTGTTGTTCAACAGTATCTGCAGCAACAACAAGTGGATGTTCTTCCCTGGCCCGCAAATTCGCCCGATATCTCACCCACTGAGCACGTATGGGACGAAATGAAACGTCAGCTACGCCGGCTTCCCCATGTACCGTCAACGCTTGTGGAACTCCAAAGACAGCTTTTCAGAATATGGAACAACATCCCACAACACTTCCATGCTAACTTGTTTGCTTCCATGAGGCGTAGATGCACAGCAGTAGTCGATGCAGACGGAGGTCATACCAGATACTGAGTGTGTGACTTTTGTGTTTGACCCTTTGTGTCTTTGACTCTCCATGGCACCAAGAGTATTCGTCGTAGCGTTATGAAATTTCTCGTGTTGATCACATATTGATTCATCTGTGATTGATTAAAATTTCCATGAATGAAAATAATATATACCTTTTTTTAGTGTTATTTTTTAGCATGCACACTTTCTTTTTTGGGAGAGTGTTTGCCACCATGATGTATGGTATATGGCCAGACAGGTATTTGTAATCGGCGTAGAGATGAAATTGCTTATTATTTATCTCCTAATGGGAGTTCGTACAATGACCTCTAGCCAACATCTGTGTTATTTAATGAAAATATATACTGTCGCGAACAGCTAAAATCCTCGAAAGATATGTTTCTCACTGAAAGGATTACATGAAAGTAAAATCATACTTTACATGCAAACTGAACTATATAGCCCGTCCTTGGGATCCCCCCCCCCCCCCCCCCCCCCATCCTGGGAATGAGGAACAGCTCTACGCTCATCAATAAGGACCCACGGGAGGGCATTATGTGACAATCCTTCCCATTAAGATTCGAACTCCAAAGGCCTTGCCGAGGAGTTCGAGTCCAAGGAAGAACTCACATACATGCACTCCCGTATAAATGGCTTGCCCTGCCTCTCAGTAACCTCGAAATATCCAATGGTCTGAAAGTAAAAACGAAATAGATTTAAAATATATATTTTGATTGATAAAAGTCAGTACATTATGTCTCCCACAAACGTAAAACTGGTCACGACAACATGAATGCGGTAGAGGTCAGAGGTCAACAAGTCCGTCTCTACTATAGGAATAAATTCTTTCAGTGTTAAACCTACGGGGGAAAATGTATCACCCTACTAGCAGCTGCTACAAGGTGAATAAAGCAAAAATTTATCGAAAACTTTTTTTGTTTGAATAAACGTCCATTTATGGGATAAAGAATATTTATCACCGTTAAGATCACTACAACTATTACGTATTTTACAGTACAGGATAATCAGTTTGCGTTTTCCGAAGTTGAAACACGGTGGATGTCTCGTTTTTGGTGGGTAAATGTGCGTTTTAACCCTTTACCCAACGCAGACGATATGAGAATTTATTATTTTAAATATCATTTTTGAACAAAAGTTAAAAAACTTTCGACAAAAACCATATCATGTGGCCCTTCATTGGAACGAGCTCGACGAGCTCGTTCCAGTGAGTGGCCACACGATATGGTTTCGTTGATACATTTTGAAAAATATTTTCAACTGCTGAATTTGCATTCTACGCGAGCGGATTTGGTCGATTCGTTAGAGAAAGGGTCAAAGACTTGGATTGAGCTTATTGTCTCGACGTCATCGCTCAAGTCATTCCCGTGATGAGAAGCTGAGGGAAAGATAGAGGGTAACCCTATCCAGAGTACATTTTAGCTTCCTAATTGTGATACTCGTGAATCTGCACGTCTATATATGCTACAAAATATATTTGTCCCAGGACAGGTCAGACTGGAAGGTAAGGACAAGGTGTTTATGGTCAGTTGTGTATAATAAGGTGGAATCAGAAAATTCTATGTTGGAAGGAGTAACATTTTTAATGAGTGTGAAAAGCATTACTTGCGTTTTCTTGGGGTTGAAAGTTACTAACCATTTTTGTGTCCATGCATTTATTTTTGCAGAAGATCATTGTTAATTGCATTTGCTATATTCGTGCCTAATATGGCGTTATTTGTTAAACTGGCAAGAAATCTAGTAATTGCTTCAGTATTTTCAAATGAGAAATGGTAAGGGACCTAGCACTGAGATTCAATATCGCCGTACCTTGAGTAGCAACCATTGACGCAGACACGTTGTTTGCGATTAGAGACAGTCAAATCAACTGAGAAGAGAGATCCTGATATCCCGCACTCTTCCACTTTGAAAACAAGAATGCGATACCAAACCCTATCTAGTACTATAGAAATGTGACAGAATACTCCACGTGTAATTTGTTTTTTACCTGGAGCATCACAGAAAATATGATAAACTTCTACAGTTAAAACTAAAAGTCCTGTCACGAAATGTGCGCGTATCTAGGCTTAATTGCGCGTATGAAATGCGCGCAACTGCCATATCGAATGACATCCATAGCACGGCAGGTTCTCCTGGTGACGCAGAGCAAACACAAGCAATGTTTCTGCCAGTGGACCTCCGGGTTTCCCGGAGGTCTATCGGCTGAAACATGCTTGTGCACAGGCCATATGTACATAATTTGATAGCCTCACTATGGTCATAACGCGTAGATTAACGCGCAGATCGACGTGCTATTTCTGAGCATTTTACGACAAGACTTCTAGTTTTAACTGTATTAGCTGAAATACTGTACTGTGCTGAGGAAAATAACCCAACTGAAATTTATAGAATAAGTTATTAGTTGCAAAATGGAAGTAGATTTATTTGAATATTAATCGTTCCATTACTTTGCCAATACAACTGAACAAAAACTTTGGGCGATGATTGTTACGATCTTTGGGATCCCCCTTCTTAAATATTGGTGATACACCGGCGAATTTCCATTTACTTGGAAAAACACACGAATCGAGAGATTTTTGATACAGAAGAAAAAGCTGTCTCTGTATAGTTGGCTTTTTTTCTTTCAATATCCGATGACCTATTTCATCGTGTCAGCCAGTCTGCTTAGTTAGGGTGGCCAAGATTATTATTATCTCTGGTGGGTGAGGGTGTGAGATGGGGAAATCGCACCCGAGGACAAGATATTTGGGCCAGACACGAGGCTTGTCGGGTTGCGAATAATACAGGTGACGGATTATCACCCTTATGAGGGTTAAACACGTTATAAGTCAAAAATAATTCAGGGGCACGTGCCGCTATATCGAACAATTTTGTTGACCATTTCTGAAAAAAAAACAGATTTGCTTATCGGAAAGACGCACAAAAGTTCTGTATATACCACAGGTATATACCACAAAATTAAATTTCAACGCCTGTAAGATAGGGGATAGGATTTGAAGTGAAATGGCCATTGACTCATTCCGTTGACATGAATTCTGTAATGTATTCGCAAGCCTTTTCGATGGGAAGTTCGTGCAACTCGCTCCAAGCAAAATGGCGTTCATCCAAAAATTGATATAAAAGAGTCATGTGTCTTTTAATTTTGCGGACCGTGTTTTTATTTCTATTTTCTGGGACAAACGTCCGTGTGCTAATATTTCCGAAACGTGACAACATGTTGTTTGTTTACAGATGAACTTGCGATGATTGAACTGTCCTGCGCTCTTTAAATATGCTAATAAACCAAAATAGGTTGGTCACGTGGGTGGGGTGAGACAGGCATATCTCTCCCAGCTGCCTCATGCGACATTATATATGTCTCAGCACCTTAGTGGTGGGAGAAACGTATATCTGGAGCCCTTCTCCCAACCCACCAATATTGTAATATGCTATTCAATGAAAAATACACTGACTGGCCAGATTTGGCATGTGGGAGATGCGATCTGTTTGAGAAATGCTTCTCTCACTGCTTCTATTTTTAAACTCTGTAGTGCATCTTTTGTACCGATTAATTGTGACTGCATTCTGCCAAGCAACATATAGGGATGGAATGTCTGCTTGCAACTTCACCCAAAATGTCTACCCAGAAGACCAAAACATATGCTAATAATTTCACCCAATATGGCAGTTAATTAGAAGGCATTTTGTTCGCGATCGCGGTGGACATTTCAGGTGTAATTCCTTACTTTGAAACAAAACAGGCTCCTCGGAGTCTTCATAATATTATTTTCATAGCAGCCCTCAGATTCTGAAATGGTCATTCGCATGCCTCATTTAACTGGGAGAGTGCCAAGTTATTTTTGGTCATCAAAATTTGTTCATGTGTCTTTGCCTTGTTACAATTTATGGGAGAGTGCCAGGAGGCACTCTCCCATAAATCGTAACAAGGCAAACCCATATAGACTAAGTAATTTCACTTCTAAGATAATATGAAGCATATCCAAGAATATGATACCTTTAGGCGGGGGTGCCCGCTCTCCATCTCAAAGCCCTGATAGTGGGTGGGGTGAGACAGGCATATCTCTCCCAGCTGTCTCACACGACTTTATATATGTCTCAGTACCTTACTGGTGGTAGAAATATATATGTCCGATTCGTCTCGGGCCGCTCGTAAGCTCAAGGGCTGTTAGCCATTTCTGTTGAGCCGTTGATACACTGTAATGCCCAACAAAGTTATGTTACTTCTATTATAGCCACTTTCGTACAGCGGATACATTTCATTTAAATTATATGGGAAATAAGATAAAATAAATTAAGTTTGACGTTTTCAAATTGAAAAAGAAACCAGCGAAACTAAACTCTGATTTGTTGGCAAACAAAACGGGTAACATGACTATCGCCTCATCCGTTTACGACGAAATTTGAAAAGTTAGGTGATGAAATGTATCTTCGAAATCCAATTTTTGGCAAAGAGTTTATTCATCAAAGATGTCAATACTCATTTTATGCGTATCCGTGTCACAAAAGGAAACACTTGAAACAAATGTGTTTACAAATTAGAAAAATCCTAATTTGAATTTCGATCCATATGGAAATCTGGGAAAAAATATTGATTGGCTAAGAGATGTGACGTCATTGTCTATATTTAGACGTGACGGGCTGTTATTGACTTGTCGGGCCGTTATAGTCCCGACACGTCACATGACTTGTTCATGTTGAGCATTAGGAGGTTTCAACTCCGGGTAAAACATCGTTAATGTGCTAGGAACGCCTACAAAAGCGATAATATTGTAATTTAATTTGCTATTCGATAGGAAAATGTTATTTAACAATTCGGCTTTCTCGCCACCATCTTTGACAATCGTTATACCAAAATTGGAAATTTGCTGGAGCGGAGGGATCTCAGATGTATTCATGAAAGAATTGAGAAATATTTTAACGATGTGCTAAAAGCATTTCGATTCTATCTTTGGAACTAGTGATTCATCCAAGTAAACATAGCATTTCAAATTATTGACCCTTCATTCTTTTGGTTGTTTGTTTATTACAGTGTGCTATTGTATTATGTTGTAGTGCAGGCCTACGTGGATGGTCCCGTTGACAGATTTGACGCCTCAGAGAGCTATTATCAAACCAGGCAGTAGCGGTGGGAGGCCCTTAGGGGTCCCTGGCCATAATTATGACCATGGTTCGGTGTGAGAAAATTTTGAAAATTATGGATGAAAAACGCCAAATCCTTCACTCTAGAGAGGAGAATTCAGTTGTCTATTAACCCTTCACCCAACGAATTGGCGGCATCCGCTCGCGTAATATGCAAATTCAGCAGTTGAAAAAATATTATTTTTCAAAAAAAATCAACAAAACCATATCATGTGACCCCTTGTTGGAACGAGCTCGTCGAGCTCGTTCCAACAAGGGGTCACATGATATGGTTTTATTGAAATTTGTTGAAAAATTTGAAAAAATGATATTTAAAATAATAAATTTTGATATCATCTGCGTTCGGTAAAGGGTTAAAGGAAGAATCCCACATTTCACTTGCAATATCGAGCTCTGTACATGAATGTCTGGGTTTTCTGTGGAGATGTAAATTACGCTTGATTTTTTTTTACTCGCTGTCGTCGTGTATAACTCTCGGTTTACTGTAAGCGAAGACTACGGAACGGTGTGTTAATGAAAAACTTTATTCCAGCGCGCGGAAAAATTTCATTTATGCACATTGAGCCTGTAAATTATTAACTACTCTCCGGGGGCCCATTTTTTTAAAGAGGGCCCCCCCCCCCAAAAAAAAAAAAACCTACAAATTTCTTTTTCCTTTGAGCCCTTGGGGCCCCTCTGGAGCCCGGGGCCCCTGGCCATTGGCCACCCAGGCCCTATGGACCGACCGCCACTGAAACCAAAGTTTGGCACATTTTCGTATCATAACTCCATTGTCCGTTGTCATTTCAGTTAAAACTAGAAGGTCTGTCACGAACTGTGCGCATATCTAGGCTTAACTCCATGTAGTAAATGCACGCAATTGCCATATCGAATGGCATCCAAGCACGGCAGGTTCTCCTGGTTATCTATAGCAAACACAGGCAATGTTTCTGAACAATGGACCTCCGGTCATATGTACAGAATTTGTTAGCCTTATTATGGTCATAATGCGTAGATTAACGTTCAGATCGACGTGCTATGTGTGCACATTTCATTACAGTACTTCTAGTTTTAACTGTATCAGATACTAATCTCAACGATGACTTCTGTGCGAGAAGTCCCGAGTTCGATCCCCGTTCGGGACGACCCGCGCTGTGTCCTTGGCAAGGCACTTTATCCCGGTTGCTTACATGGGGCACGATGGCTCCGTGTACTAATGCGTACTGCACGTCGATGGTGCACATATCTTCAACCGCTGTAACCCTGCTTAAGCGGAGCTTGAACAGAGTTAGAATGTTGAGGAGCTGACAGTTGCTCGGTGGTTCTCTCCGGGTACTCCGGCTTCCTCCGCCTGAAAAACTGTCACGGTCACGATTAGCCATTGTGCATAAATATGTGACCTTAAACACCAAACAATAAATAAATAAATAACCTTAACGATGTCATCACTTGGTACCACACAAAGAAAAATCGACCAGTTAACCAACGTTGGTAGCTTCCACGCCAATACAGTGTCATCAGTTGGACGAGTCTATATTCATTACTTGGGGAAAAAACAATAAAGATTTCCAACGTGCAGCTTTAGGGCTGTTCGTTGAAAATCATCATTGGTCTACCACACAAATTCGTTGGGCAGCTATCTGATTTATGAATTCTGGTCGAATCACGATCGTAGGCCGGAAAACGGCCTTTCTGATTCAAAGGGTTGACGGAGGACAAGATTAATGTAATATTTCAATCAACGAGAGAGGTTCCAAATTCCATCGCCCACAAATTGGTGAATTTGTCCGCTTACAGTATTCCAAGTAACAAGCTTTGTCTTCCAATTCAGTAACCCTACAAATGAATAGAGACAAGGATAATAGGAAAGAGACAAGGAAGTTGTGATTTACTTATTAACCTTTTAGCCGACGATTTCCAAGGATTTATTATTGATTTATTATTGCTGGAGTTTATTGCCAAATTAAGTCATGGCTGCTTCTAAGCTATGAACTAAAGAACTACTGTTAACCTTTGAGTTACGAACATACTTAAATCCATGCACTCACTGCATTCCTCTGGACGCTTGGAGTGTAAATATGATTGAAACGTCGTAATAACCTGTAAGTGAATTAAAGTTAGGGCTGTCACGATTTTTTAATTTAGGAATCGATTAATCGTCGCAAATAATCGATGATAATCGATTGATCGTACCTAGATGACCCCCATCTCCTTCCCTTTGAAGTCGATGAAAATGAAGTTGAAGTCAGTTGACCTACCTTAAGTAAACAACGAAGACGATGCTCTTTTAGTTACATTCAAAGCTTTGATGTTCTGAACTTGTGAACCGTCAGTGTAATAATCAAGACCGGTCGGCAGTTGCGAACTTCGCAACTACCCACCGGTCTTGATTATTACACTGACGGTTCAAAAGTTCAGAACATCAAAGCTTTGATGAATGTACCTGAAAGACAAATGCTTCCAATAGCTTCTTGGGGTTTTACATCGATGTTCTTAACTCTTTACCTTTAGAAACAATAGTTTTTTCAACATATTTTCTTTTAATTATTAAACGTCTAAAACGGGATATAATTTACCGATTATTGGACAACGGAAAATACTAATCGATTTCGCCGTGACCGATCAACAATCCATTAATCGATTAATTGTGTCAGCCCTAATTAAAGTCACTCATGATTCGCACTCGAGAGATTATTTCACTTACAGATTGTCACTCCGTTTATAACCTATATATAACATGGATGTATGAAGGAAATTTCATATAGTCGCTTTTCAATAGTGTGTTTTTTTTTAACTGAAATTAATCACCAATCATGGAACATCGCGTTTTGTCGTTAGGAATGAAATAATATTTATTTTACCACCCGATTAACCACAAACTTACACTTTTACTATATATTTCCTATAATCTAACATTTGTCTACAAACGTTATCTAAAAAATAAATGCGAATCTCTCTCTCTACAGTTAAAGCTAAAAGTCCTGTCCTGAAATGTGCACAAATAGCACGTTGATATGCGCGTTAATCTACGCGATATGACCATAGTAAGGCTATCAAATTCTGTAAATATGGCCTGTGCACAAGCAATGTTTCAGCCAATGGACCTCCGGGTAACCCGGAGGTCCATTGGCAGAAACATTGGCCGTGTTTGCTATAAGTAATCAGGAGAACTTGTCGTGCTTTGGACGCCTTTCGATATGACAATTGCGCGCAATTCCTACGCGCAATTAAGCCTAGATAAGCGCACAGTTCGTGACAGGACTTCTAGTTTTAACTGTATCTATCTTTGTTCCGGGTGAACACCTCCGTTTCTCGACCGATCGATCTCAAATTTTGTACCCGGGAGTAATTCGTCCCTGTGAGTTTCATCGGGTGGGTGCCGTGCCCGTGCGGGGTGACCTTGACCTTGAAATTGATGAACTTGACATTTTATTTCGAAACGGCTGGGCCGATCGGGCTAAAATTTCATATGTGCGGGTATATTGACCCATCGATCATTTTGACTTTATCGAGGTGCCCGTGCGGGGTGACCTTGATATTGAAATTGGTGACCTTGACTTTTTATTTCGGAAACGGCTGGGCCGATAGGGCTAAAATTTCATAGGTGCGTGTATATTGACCCATCGATCATTTTGATTTTATCGGGCTGCCCGTGCGGGTTGACCTTGACCTTGAAATTGGTTACCTTGGCCTTCTATTTCGAAAACTGCTGAGCCGATCACATCTGAGGGTATATTGATATAACCATCTTCTCCCGTGCAACTCCCGGTAATACCCGCTAGTATTATATATATTGGAATTTTGAGATTTCGTGATTCAGTCCAGCTTTGATGATCTCCCTTGATATGCAGTGCAATACAATTTTCCGCAGCGCATGCGAGGTTTCCCGTCCTAGGACAGGGAGCCCGCTAGTTAATACTAAAACTAACACAGACTACTATCAGATATCATTTACGATACTCTGCTGCAGCAAACATATGATGCATCAATCTCTGTACAGCTTGAATCATCATATTAACAGATACTGTAGGTATGCGGATTATGACGCAAAACAGGAATGCTCAATGAGCAAAAGTCATCAGGTGCGTACATCATGCGTCATCAAACATATGTAGGACTTACCTTTCCCTGAAACCGCCAAATTGCAAAGTGGAATCGGTTGTATATAGTTATATTGAACTATTTCCAACTCAGGAAAAAGGCGTTGATATATTTAGTTGTTTTATTTTACATCACTGTTCCTGAATAGGATTTTGTACAGATTATTCAGTGGCCAATCCTATAAAACGTTTACAGTTGTATTTTCCGTACTTGTAATGTTTTTATCTTACAATCAACATGTATTTTGTCTGTATTAACTCCGAAACTGTCGTGTATCTGACCCCCTGATACAGATGTTTGTATCAGGGGGTCGGATACAAGCACGTTCCTTTCGGGTGAGTTCCATTTTTTTTCTTTTTGTTCATCCGTACGAATAAATAGTTCGTTTTATATTCGTCTACGTTCTTGACTTATCCCCAATATATTGTAAGATAAAATGATTATTACCATTATGTGGATTACAATATATGTATCCGTATCTCGCTCCGGGTTCTAAGGGTAGATAACGACTCGTCTTCGACTCGTCGTGATCTGCCCTCAGAACCCGGAGCTCGACTCGGATACATATTTTGTACATCCCCATAATGGTAATAATCTCTTTTTATTACTATAAATGATTGAAATTATCCATTAACGTTCTAAAAGACATTTCAATTTTTAAGTAGGTATATTGCAACGTCAATAAAACTGCGAAAGACGCTGTGCGGCCGTTTGTCTTCGCAGGTGGAAATTCTGGCACATGCAATTGTAAAAGTTTCAAAGGAATGGCTCCTCAACAGGACGTTCATTAACACATTTTGTATTGGTAGGAAAGTTTCGTCACACTTCAATACTACAACTCTGTATAGTTGCAAGATGAAAGGCGTTTATATTCCGAGCATGATGTGATCGTTATGGGGGATGCGATAAACTAGAGGTCAGGGAATCGTATTAGGTAACATTGTTGTAATCTGAGTTTAGCCGTTCAAGAAGACAACAATTATTTAAATTTAGTCCAATCTATTGACTGGGACCATTAATTATAAGTTTTTAACGTAATGTTTATTTTTTCCCTTAATGTTAATTTTGTGGAACGACTCCGATTATAGAAAAAAAACACTGCTCCATCAAATGTTCAAGATAAGAAGTAACATCGCAAGTATTAACATTACCGCATCGCTCTCACAACGCGTCTGGTTTGTAAAGACCCTGAAAGTTTTACTCCTTATTTTCGTAGATTGGATGCCTGTTGTGTTGTCTGATCGTTGTGCCACACTTTCCACTACTGACAATTTTATGAATCACGTGGTTGAATATATCGTCGCCTGAGTGCTAGAGTGTCCTATGTCCCATAGGGGAGATAATATATAGTCCCATAGGGGAGATAGTATATAGTCCCATAGGGGAGGTAATATATAGTCCCACAGGGGAGATAATATATAGTCCCACAGGGGAGATAATATATAGTCCCACAGGGGAGATAATATATAGTCCCACAGGGGAGATAATATATAGTCCCATAGGGGAGATAATATATAGTCCCATAGGGGAGATAATATATAGTCCCATAGGGGAGATAATATATAGTCCCACAGGGGAGATAATATATAGTCCCATAGGGGAGATAATATATAGTCCCATAGGGGAGATAATATATAGTCCCATAGGGGAGATAATATATAGTCCCACAGGGGAGATAATATATAGTCCCATAGGGGAGATAATATATAGTCCCACAGGGGAGATAATATATAGTCCCATAGGGGAGATAATATATAGTCCCATAGGGGAGATAATATATAGTCCCATAGGGGAGATAATATATAGTCCCATAGGGGAGATAATATATAGTCCCACAGGGGAGATAATATATAGTCCCATAGGGGAGATAATATATAGTCCCACAGGGGAGATAATATATAGTCCCACAGGGGAGATAATATATAGTCCCATAGGGGAGATAATATATAGTCCCATAGGGGAGATAATATATAGTCCCATAGGGAACATATGACATTCTAGCACTCAGGCGACAATATATTATCACTATTATATTTATGTACAATAAAATTGTATCAGAATCGAACTCTTGTTCCCAAACAACCATACCTCGACCAGTTGGAGCAACAAGAGCAATTGCCGCCATTATCGAGCGAGTTCAATAATTAGCATTTAGCATTGACATTTGTGATGATAGATTTACCTTACAAATTATGGGTAAATAGAAGTATACATGTATAATAATTATCTTTGTATTAAATTATGTTTATAATAATTATCTTTGTATCATATTCTAAGTAAATAAATGTATGTAATAATTATCTTTGTACAAAATTGTGGATGAAAAGATGTATAAAATAATTATCTTTATAATAAATTTTGGGCATTTAAATAGATGTGTACAATAGTTAACTTTGTATTAAATGATGCTTATAATAGTTTTTTTTGTATCAAATGTTTGAGGTTGTATCAAATTGTGAGTAAATAGATGTATTTAATAATTATCTCTGTACCAAATTGTGGGAAAATAGATATATTTAATAATTATCTTCATACCATGTTGTGAGCAAATACAGTACGTGGAGAGTGGCTTGTAACTAAATCACCCGCGGAGTGGAGTTATCACCCAAGCTATAACTTTCAAATTTTATACATATCGACAAAAAACACAAGCAATGTTTAAGCCAATGGACCTCCGGGTTAAACCCGGAGGTCCATTGGCTGAAAACTTTGCTTGTGCTGCTGGTTAGGCTTTGCAACAAAGTTGCAATTATTGCTTGGGTGGAATCTCCACTCTGCGGGTGATTTAGTGATAATACACTCTCCACGTACTGTAGATGTATGCACTAATTATCTATGTATTAGATGGTGCATATAATTATGCATTGATTATTATACAATTATGGACTTTTGTAGTGCTGAATATGATTTGATATGAACCTTAAAAACTTATATTGACCAAGGTGTAAGCCGAGGTCAATAAAAAAATTTTAGGTTCATAAAATAATCATATTTACCACTGCAAAAGTCCATAATTGTTTTATTATATACACAACCTTAAAAAAAGCAATCTTCAATTATATCAACCATAAATACTCTTAATTAACAATAAAATAGTTATCATCTGTAGAATAACTTAAAACTAAACAATGTTATAGAGAAATAGACCGGTTGAAATAGAACTAGAGAGGGGATTTTCCAAAAGATATATGTAGAAACTTGATATTCACTGGAAAACCGGTGAACATAGATCTTTGAGTGCCGGTCGCGTGTGTAAGATCCAGCCAATAGAAATGTGGTTATTTATAAAGCATATAATAACTTTATATAATGTTGTTGGCAAATAGGTGTATATAATTGCTATCTGTATTAAATAATGTATATAACAGTTATCTTTGTATCCAGCTGTAAGTGAACAGATGTATGTAATGATTGCCTTTATATCAAGTTGTGGGCAAATAGATGAAAACAATAATAAACTGTATACATCAGTTATCTTTGTATCAAATTGTGGTTATATATATATATATATATATGTATATATATCAGAAGTTTATAAACAAATCCTTGTGCTGGTAATTATAAGAAAAAAATATTAAACTTCAAAACAAATACAACGACATCACTGACTATATTCCTGCTAGCGCTTTCACCTAGTGAAAGCGCTAGCAGGAATATAGTCAGTGATGTCGTTGTATTTGTTTTGAACTTTAATATTTTTTTCTTATGTATATATATATATACTTATCTTTATATCAAGTGTATTAAATGATGAATATAATAGTTGCCTTTGTATCAAATTGTGAGCAAATAGATGTATGTAATAATTATCTTGGGGGCGCGGTGGCTCAGTTGGTAGAGGTGCAGGCTGCAAGCCGAGAGGTTCTCGGTTCGAATCCCACCTGCGGCAACGGCGTTGTGTCCTTGGGCAAGACACTTCACCCCGATTGCCTACATGGGGGCACGATGACGCTGTGTACTGAGGCGTACTGCACGATGGTGCGCATGTCTTCAACCAATCTAACCCTGCCTGTGCTGCGGTGCAGAGTTCAGAGTTACGATGTTGGAGAGCTGACAGCTGCTCGTCGTTGCTCGGTGGTTCTCTCCGGGTACTCTGGCTTCCTCCACCCGTAAAACTGTCACGGTCACGATTAGCCATTGTGCATAAGTATGTGACCTTAAACACCAATAAGTCATAAATCATAAATAATTATCTTTGCATTAAATTGTGGGTAAATATATGTTTCTAATGATTATCTTTATATCAAGTTGTGGGTAAAGAGACGTATATAACAATTTTGTTACAAGCTTGTTCTATGATATCCCCATCCACAGCAACACTAAACTATGCGGAAAACATGTGCCGAACGTAAATCGTTGACGGACTGTTTTGAAAAAGAAGCGAAATTTCACTGGAATTTTCTACGAATCGTGGATCGCAATTACAGTTTGAATCGCTAGCGAGAGCTAAAAATAGTAACATGAGTTTCCCTCGCAAATTTGGTTTCGATAAAATGATTTTTTTTTGTTTATATTTCGTCCTACTGGCACATAGATCACATAGAAACTCAGGGGACGAGTTGTCAAATGAATTACTGAGTGCCCTTCAAATAATTGCTTTTATAGACGCGACGGCGTGTAATAAACACGGAACTACACACGCTTGTGAATGCGGCCTCTAGTCTTATCCTTCCACTCCGGCACTCGTGCCATATCGATTAACCCATTCAAGCGCGTGTATCGTCCTGGGTATACCTTTGTTTACTTTTAAACGACGAGCAGTTTTAGGACAGATAACAAAACCTTCCGAGAGGCAGGGTTATGGGGCGATCCGCGCACCCTGCACCCCCAATAGCTGAACAAATTGGTCGAATTATCGTTTCTTTCGATTTTGATTTTAATATATTAGAGTGTTTCTTTTAGTGTTCTATCGGTTGATCGTACCGGGTTTTGTGTGATTTCTGAAATAAAACCTGAAGCAGCTAAGCTGCTGACGGTTTTTAGCAGAAATTGCACAAACTCGGGCGCGGTGTCTGTTTAACTTTTTTCGTCACCGATAGATACAAATATGTCATCTTTAGAGGGTGTGTTTTCAATTGTAACTGCAAACAATGAATTGAAAAGAATCAAATTATTAAAAACTGACTGGTTGTTCACTACTTTAGTGAATCATGAATGTAACTTCAATCAATTATATTTCCACAAGTTTAGTATTAGTACTCCGCGACCTCACTGAGTCTCTGCCTCGAATTCAAAATAAATTGCTTCACTCCTCTTAATTCTAACAACTGTCGTCGTCCAAGAAACATGAATTCATATACCATTATACCACTTATCACACAAGCATTAATAATGAATTATAAAATGAACAGCATGATGCAGTTGTAAACACTGACATTTGGTGATATAGAAACTCCCAAAGCGAGGCAATTGTAACAAGTCATTTTCGAATTTGGTGATCTGGTAACTCCTAAAGCGACGTCATTTGTTTGAAGTGGCGTAGCTAAAAGAATGTTTCTGGATTCGGCTACCTTATTATATGATTGAGGGCAGGTTGCAGTTAACGTTTAACAATGAAAGCTATTTTTGTTCAGCATAATAAATTAATTAGAACGTTTCTTTTCATGTTCTATCGATCGATAGTACCTCGGTTTATGTGATTTGTGATTGTAACAATCGACTCACACTCAGTACGCCTCATTGTCATTTATCGACTCCCACAGAGCTCCAAAACAAATTCACTGTCAACCATTTCATTAGCGAATTCCAAGACTCCCTATGATGCATTACTGCGCTATCAGGAAAATTCATCATTGGAGGTGATTTTAATTTCCATATGGGGAAGAAAACATCCAGTGATTCTTCTAAACTAAGTGATCTTATCAATTCAATGAATTTACGCCAACATGTTCGTGGCAATACCCATAAAGATGTCCACACTTTAGATCTGCTGATCACCAGAGAATCCGATGTTTATCTTGTTAAAAATGTTTTCTGCAATCTCTAACCATTTTAGGATTATCTTCGATTTGACACTTCATCGTCCCTCCCCTGTCCGGAAGAAAGTCACATATCGCAAGTACCGAAGTACTGACCTTGCTAAGTTTGCGGATGCTATTGCTTCGTCGCCCGTCGCTAAAATTAACGAGATGCAAACTATTGACAGCATTGAATACATCCCGATTGGCTCACTTCAAGAAGTTATTGACAAGTTTGCGCCTAAGCAAACACACACTTTTAGCGCACTCCCTTGCCCACAGTGGTTCAGTGATGAGATTAGGCGCGCAAAAGATTTACGACGTAAACTAGAGCTTCAGTGGCGGCAAACGAAACTATGTGTTCACAGAGAGATGTTTGACAACCAGCGAAATGTTGTTAACAAACTGGTCAAATCCGCGAAACAGAAATATTTTTCGGACTTATTGTCAGCTGATGTTAATTCAGGCCCATCGGAACCGGGGGGAGGGGCTGGGGGGCTGCAGCCCCCCCCCCCCCAATAATTTGCTCATATTTCGTCGTTAGGTTATCCATGATGGGAGCAACCGATTTAATCTGAATATAACTGGACATTACATTATTTAACTCATATTAGAACAGTGGCGTAGGAACCAGGAAAGGGGGGGGGGGGGGCGGCTGGGTTGGTGGTTTCTCCACATGGGATGCCCACTGGTTACCATATTCCGACATTGCTGTTAATGATTACTGGATTGAGTGGGTTCCATGTGGGCTTTCTTCCACGAATAAAACTGACAGTCGTGTTTTCGCCTAATTGTGGAAAGCGATGTTGAACCCCAACCAACCACAGGGTAATTCATTGCATGTTCACTATTCCTGTCATTCTGCTCGGAAATCATGCTGAATTGATCAGAGAGCTGACGTATTTCCTTATTGACGATGTATTTGCTCAGAATCACTCAGAATGCATATTTGTACATCTTAAATTAAAAAAATTCCCGGACTCCCACCAACGAGACGGGGAGGTACCCCCTCTCGTTCTCACTCCCACTCGCCTCTTCGCGGTTTCGGATGACGCTTCGCGTCATAGGAATATACGATATATTTGCTCAGAATCAACCAGAATGCATGTTTTTACATCTTAAATTCGAAAATTTTTCCGGGGGAGGCCCCCACCAACGAGACGGAGGATACCCCCCTCTCGTGTTCACCCCCACTCGCTGCTCTGATGACGCGTCGCGTCATGGGAATATAGGTCCTACCCCACTCCCCCCCCCCCCCCCCAATAAAATTAGCTTACTATGCCCCTGGATTAGACTTATGAATGTATTACTGAATGTATAACATGCACCTGCATATGTTGACGTGCAAACGTTTTGAGCAATTCAAAAGCTACCAAAATGCTTCCTTTGATTGCCCTTTTCAAAAAATTTTCTGGGGGAGTAACCCCCCTCCCCTCCCCCTCAAAAAGCTCGTGCCTTCAGCACTCGCATCTGGATACCCCATACTCATTTAGTATCAGCCAGTTCACCCAAATTAGCAATATCAGCCCCCCCCCCCCCCCCCCAATATAAATTTTGTTCCGACGGGTCTGTAATTCCCCTAATGCGCTGTCTGTCGTTCTTGAGAAGCTATTGTATCGTCAAAGGACAACCGTACTCCCAGAACATTCGTCATCCAAAGATCTTGCGAATAGATTTTCTTCTTTCTTTTCTGAAAAAATTGAGACTATCAGAGTTTTGATACAAGCTCGCAATCTGATCTTCAACAGATGGCTGACATGCCATGCACCTGTGTTAAAGCTGCTGCATAGCTGTCCCAATTCAAACCTTTGGCTAGACCAGATATCCAAAGGCAAATATTGAAGCCACCATCTAAGCAATGCATGCTAGATATCATTCCAATTTGGTTTTAAAAGCATTTCTTTCGGAGTTAACTACACTGATCTTGAAACTGGTCAATGCCTCCCTCCAATCTGGCGTCTTTCCGACAAGCAAGAAACAAACTTTAGTAAAACCTCTTCTCAAAAAGCCAACACTTGAAAGTATTATTTTTAACACGCTCACGCGCTCCTGAAAAATAAAACTTTCGGGACCACTCTCATGAGATAAATAGAGGATATGGAATGAGTGTTTTTCTCATATAATATTTATGAAACGAGACTAAGAATTTTCCGTTTTGGCGGACGAGTTTCATAAATATTATATGAGAAAAACACTCATTTCATATTCTGTTTATCATATGACACACACACGCACAAATTAGCCACTTAGTAGGACTTTTCAACCCATCACATAACTTGAATTACAGACGGCACTTGGAAAAAAACATCCTCGTATGACTAAAAAAATTCATTTTTGCTTGCAAAACATAGGTTATGACCCCTCATTGGAACGAGCTCGTCGAGCTCGTTCCAATGAGGGGTCATAACCTATGTTTTGGAAACAAAAAGTGAAAATATAAAAAAAATGAATGGCGTTTTTCTTGTAGGTAAAAGATTAATACAATATAACCCACCCCAAATAGGACAGATAACCTAAATTCTCCCTACTGAAATTATGCAAATGTTACCCAGTTGTATTTTGTTTAGCCAATCAAATTGTCCAGTTTTGAAATTGACCAATGAATGCTCCCAACTCTAAGTATGCAAATTATGAAAATGTGGCCCACTTGTATTTTGCTCAGCCAATCAAAGTTGTATGGTTTTGAAACTGACCAATGAAATTGACGGAAGGCTTTATTTGTCACTGATTAATATGAAAACAAAATATCAAATGTTTTAAAGTGAACAAAACGGACGAGTCATATGATAATTCCCGATATTCACTGAAACAGCGAAGATACCCTCTATATAACAGTGTCACATAAGTCGCTCTGGCTGGACTTTTTGATGATGTAAATTTATCATTTTATCATATCTGGTGTACTGAAATGTGACACGTTAAAATAACATACCTATTAATACTACAATCTAAAAGCAATTGGGTTAAAAATTAAAACAAATCAACTTCGTTGAGTGAATATGAACCCAATTGGGCTCATATTGATGTGGGTTGATTTTAACCCAACTGATTTATAAAAAAAATCAACCCTTATCAATGGATTGAGTGTATACGAACTACATTATATTCATATTCATTCAACCCGTTTGATTCGTTTTAATTTTTAGCCCAACTGATTTAAAAAAGAAATCAACCTAAATTAACTGGGTTGAGTGAATATGAACCCTATTGGGTTCATATTCACTCAACCCCGTTGAACAGATTAATTTTTAACCAAACTGATTTTTTAAAAAATCAACCCAAATCAACTGGGTTGAGGGAATGTGAACCCAATGAGGCTTATGTTCACTCAACCCCGTTGATTTGCGTTAATGTTTAACCCAACTGATTAAAAAAACAACTAGAATCAACTGGGGTGAGTGAATGTGAACCCAACTGATTTTTAAAACAAATCAACCCAAATCAACTGAGTTGAATGAATATGAACCCAACTGGGCTTATTTTCACTCAACGCCATTGATTTGGGTTAATTTCTAACTCAACTGATTTTTGGAAAAAAGAACAACTAATATCAACTGGGGTGAGTGAATATGTATCCAACTGATAATTAAAAAAAATAATCCAAGTCAACAAGTTTGAGTGAATATGATCCCAATTGGTTTCATATTCACTCAGGCTGGGTTGATCTGAGTTGATTTTTAACCCAATTGGTTTTTAGAGTGTGGTACTACATTCCACTATTCGCAGCAAGTTTGAGCTGTTGTTGTTTTTTAAATACAGTTACTTGAGCCTCTGGCTGGTCGAGGTGATCGTGAAAACAGTGAACACACCCCACGTCAACCCGCTGTGCTTTAGAACACCCCTCCTCTATTAATATTTATATTTACAGATGGTTGCTTACAGCTCAGTGGCGATTAACTCATAACCCGCTAATTATTTGCTTGAATTTCTCATACAGTAAATTCTTGGCTGCTGTAAAACAAAAGGCAGATTTATACCTCTACCGAAGAAAGAGAAATTTTGAATTCGTGTAGAAAAACCGCCTGTAGCAGGGCTAGAGTTAATCCCCTTCATTAGTCGTACATTCAATAGGTGTTCAGTGTTCCTACTTTAGCCAAGCCAATTAATCAGCTAAACTAAATAACCGGTAACATCGCTCCAATATTATTTATTCGCATTGGACTATTAGAAAATCACTCAAATTTCTTTGATAGGTTACCAAAGACAAGTGCTCAAGGTAATCTCATTGTATACCAAAATAGCATTCATGTGCATCCTCCTCATCCAGATCTCGTGCTACGAATATTCAAATTCTATTATTTTTTATCTTCAGTTTTTGACAAGTTGATAAACTCGTCTTATAGAAAAAAGCGGACATGTGCATCGTCCACATCCCTAAAGTCCTGGTACGGGTTTGATTCAACTCCCTCACGCAACTTACAGTACAAATGCCGTGGACTGGTCGTAATTCACTCATGGGCAGTGATATCCACGCATGCTTTACAAGGTAATAGAAAACACCATCTGCAAAATTTTAATTAATGAAGCACCAGGTTGTACCTGGTGCTTCATTAATTAAATTTTTGACGATTATTTCTTTAATTAGTATTTGGTATCTAATAATGTTGAGTCCTTGGAAATATTGTCCACCCGTGGAAAGTGACAAGACCACGACGGTCGTACAGTAACTGTTATATGCGACCAACAATATTAACAAACATTTTTATTATTATTCAAGTTTTTGCCGCCAAAATATATATTCGAACGAGTTCACCCAGCAGTAATAAGCAATGTTCCAATAAGACTAAAATCCTCCTCCTCTGATTGGACAAGAGTTCGCTTAGTATATTCTATGTTTACGGCTCAAGTGACAAATGTTACCGTCTGACGTCTCAATGCGAAATATTTGCAATAACGTCGCCCGTTTCCTAACTACTTCATCAACGGAGTGATCAGCAAGCCGCTGCATTTTTTTGGATGTTTCACGTGTGCAGCAAACGGTGTTCCGGATGAAGTGTTGTTTAAATTCCAAACCGATTTACGATTTGAACTAAGATGGGATGAGTTTATCTTGTTTGTTGATTATTTATCCAGTGACATCGTGGATACACGAGAGGTTTATTTATTAAACCTGTGATCGTTAAAAGTTGCCTTCAACAAGGCAACTTTTAACGATCACAAGTTTAGTAAATAAGCCTCTCGTGTTTCACGATGTAGGTTTTGGTCCATGGGTAGTGTCTATTGGAACATATACGTTATTGTGATGAATTGACGGTAACATGGTCTGAGGTTTGCGGCTCGGAGCGTATGTTCAACCTCGACGCTTCGCGTCTCGTTTGAACATAAGCCGCAAACCTCAGACCATGTTACCGTCAATTCATCACAATAATTTATGTTTTTTATGTATCCAATTGATTTTTTTAGTTGATTTATAGTAGAATTTCCAGGTGTCAGATTCTACTTGGGTTAGGTAAAGACTTAAACGGTGTTTTGTATGTTAGTTATTTTTGTGCTAAATCTTTGTTTTGCCGGAAAAAGGCAATTATTTTTTTTTTTTTTTTTTTTTTTTTTTAAGGTAACGCTAAAACGGAAAACGAAATACTCAGCCGAGTGTTATTTTTATCACACTCTTTTTATAGCCTTTTGTGTTACTCGGATTCTTTGGTTTGTCACGTGAGATCGAACAGACCTGTATTTGTTTATTTTACTCTTTGAACTGGGAAGACCCATATTTCGGTTCAAGGCATAATTTCGTCACTTTTTTGCCTTATTATAAGAGGTCTACACACTGGGCATTGGCGATAAAATAATAGCTACAGTCTGCAGCCTTCCCCCCCCCCCCTGTATATTGATATTGGACTGACCCATCTCACCGTAAGTATACACAAAGATGATACCATTCCCGGAAACGAGGGTGTCAAAGGGTTAACGCAGCCTTTTGTGAACTGTTTCTAGATTTGATAGTACATTTTATTAGTATACTGCGTCTCAAGTCGATTCGTCCAAAAATCCGGCTTTTTGGGGTGTAGCGGGTGGGGGGGGGGGGGGGGGGGGTACCCTTTCAATGATTTTCGAATGAAGTTGAGAACGTCTCGTGAACCACCAGTCACAATGCTTTATGGTGTAGTGTTCAATTCTTTTATTTAACGAGTTTAAGTTTTTTCCCACAATGTTTGTTGTTTATGTTATAATAAGAAATTCCATGAAAGATGCACGAACTAAAACCTTTTCATGGGTGTTGTCTCGCGCAGCTGAACTTGCACGAAAAAATCATTGTTTCAATTAAAACACAGAAAACAAGCAGCCAGGTCAATCTAAACTTGTTACGTAAAGCCAGTCACCTCCGCAGAAATATTCTGTTATATCTATCGCGAATAGGATTTAATATATTCCCTGATTTTCTAGAGACTGGGAACATGAATGAAATTATCCTCAGAACTGGGAACTGGGAAATTGCCGGATAATATTAGGCAACTTTACGAGAGTAACAAGACGTATTTACTTTCTTGGAAAGGAACATATTTTATTGGCAATCTTCAATCTCTAAATGAAAAAGATCTTTTCCGAAGAAAAGTGTGAAAAGCCAAACCAGCTTCAAACTCGTCATCGCTTTCCGAATCACTAGTATCATCATCACTACCTCCTCCGATATCAACACCTTCTTAACTACCCTCACCAGTCTCCTTTGATGAAGCAATGAAGGAGGTTGTGTGATGTTGAAGAAGGGAATGAATAGTAAAACTAGTGATTCTGAAAATGCAGACGAGTTTGAACTTTGAAGCGGGTGAAGATCTTGCTGTTAAAGATGGGCGTCTTGCGAAAATGGTTGAGAGGTACAGTGATTTGATGAAAAATGTTCATCAGGTACCAGGACGTAGAAACTTCATACAAAGTTACATTGGGGCCGTTTTTCAAATCGGAAAACTTCTGTTCAACTCGAAAAAACACTCCCACACTTGATTCCCGGTTCCCTGTTATAGATTTCAAGGGTATCGGGACCGGCTTTTCTAACCGGGTTCGGATTAAACCCTAGATGTGATTGACAAACAACGTACGTCGATGATTTCCGCAAAAGTAAACGTGCAAACAAATCACGAATACAAGTACCCGGGAATTTCATTGATTCAAAGACGTCACATGCAGACTGCATATAAAACCGTATGCTGTCTGTCAACATCAATATACGCCGACAGCTATGGGTAATCTCCTCTTTGTTCGCTGATTATTCAAAATGGCGGCAGCCGATAAACGCTTCCATTTGAAAGAATGAATGTTGGAAGTCCATATTTGGCCTGAAGCGCAGGTTAGGCAACTTAAAATGCTTCATATTCTGTGGATGTGTGTCATGTTACCTTCGAAATGAAACTGTTTGGTATGTATGAATTTGCATTGTTACAATTTATGGGAGAGTGCCTAGGCACTCTCCCATAAATTGTAACAAGGCAAAGACACGTGAACACATTGTGAGAATTCTCTCATTTAATTTTGATCGCTGTTGTTATTAGTTCTGTGCATCGATGCAGCAGTCGGTAAGATATATTCGTTACACAGTTTGTTGGTGGCCTAATATAGTATATAGCGTGTCATTTAATTCCATATTGGGCGATAGCGAATATGAAATTAACTGACCCATATATATAACTAATATGTAAACCCTAGGTGTAATTGACAAACGTCGTACGTCAGTGATTTCCGCAAAAGTAAATCTGCACACAAATCACGTATCATAATATATGTACCCAGCTTTTAGGGAGTTGGGAATCAATAAGTTAACCACATTTGCCGTCTTTAAGCGGGCGTATATCGACCAACAATCTCAATCGATTTGACCAGCTTGTCTTTCATTTCTTCATGCACACGTGATGAGGAATGAATAATATGAACAACTTTCAAAATTGATCAACCCTTTGCTCATTCACGAAAAGTTGAACCTTGGTGGTATCTTCCACATAAGTTCAGTGTTATCAATTAGAGGTCTTTTTTCGTTACAAGGGGAAAGACCAATTAATACTTTCAACGTGCGGCCTTGGGGCTGCACATTGAAAATATTGATTGGTCCACCTCATGAATTCACCGAACAACTTTCTACTTAATGAATTCAGATTATATCATGATCCTGGACCGAAAAGGGGTCTGTCGGGTTCAAAGGTTAACAACAGAACATAATATTTCGACTACGCTGTTCAGGATAAAATGAATTATATAAAAATATATCCAAACAAATGAATATACAGATTTATTTATTCCATGGTTAATAACAGTAACGTAACAAAATTAACAGTAGCACTAACAAACACATTTATATTGCACAATACCCATCAAATACGAAATACACGAATCACCACAACTATTGTTAGGTACAATAAGATTTTTGGTACTTGACTTCAAACCGAAAACGTAATTCGAAAATGTTTGCATACAAATTGTCTCAAGGTGTTTCAAGGAGTCCGTTCTTTTCTAGTAATGAAACACCCTTAGCCTGCAAGGACCATTCCACGTTCGACGCTACTCTCTAAAGTCACACATTTGCCTAACATTATAGGTTATGATCCCTCCAATGAAGCCCCTCCAACGAGGGGCCATAAGCTATGTTTTAGGCGAAAAATTAAAATCTTTCGATGCATTAGTTTTTGCAAGTGCCGTCTTTTGTTCCTGTTGGATAAGGATATAACCCAAACTGGATTGTTGAAATTTCACACCAGCCCTTATGGTTGTTGTTATTATTATTTTCGTTCTGCCAATGCGCAATGACTTTTATGACCATTTTTCGGTCATTTGTAAGGGGAGGTGAACTGACGAACACCTTGGTCAAGTTTCGACCAGCTGTCCACAAAAGACACTTGCATAAAACGGAATAGTCAGATTCTGCTAAATGTTCAACATTTCTACAGACAGGGAATGCGATGATCTCTATGAGTTTTTACCAAACGGGAATCACGATCACAATGAAACGTTTGGGGGATACTGCAGAGCTTGAGCGCGAGTTCATTTGGTGATAATGAGAAGTGGGAGAATGCCCCCCCCCCCCTCCTCCTCCTTGGTGATACTGAGAAGTGGGAGAATGCCCCACCCCCCCCCCTCCTCCTTGGTGATAATAAGAAGTGGGAGAATGCCCCCCCCCCCCCTCCTTTACAATAAGATTACTTTTGCACAAAAAACTTCGAAATATTAGTTAATTGACTATCATGTCTTTTCTGTTAGTTTCAAGTTATTGGCAAATTTTTAAATCACCCTGGATTACTCTAAGACGAACACTGACATTGAGATTTGACAACTGTGTATTTGATACACCAAAACAAGATGTGACTCTGTACCAGAAAAGTCAAACTGTATATTTGACAATTTTGTGTAGAGATTTTTCCATCTAGGGTCTTAGAAGTATTAACCGTAGATCACACATCGTCCAGAAAGAAGACGAACGCTTGAGCTTGCCACCGGAAGGGACGTACTTTGCACCTCCCTTTCTAAAAGACTTGGTGCTTTGCAGGACCACCATATGGGGTAAGAGTAAAAGAGTAGTCAGAATAATAAAGAAAACATCAACACTCATTCATATTAGCACTATAATATGGCTATAACTCTATACTGTAGTGTCGACACAACACAATTTAGTACGCAGAATAGAATTAGAGTGCGATAAAAAGTAATTAAAATAACATGTTGAAGTAATCATCTCTCCCTTTTTGGCATTGACTTTTCTTCATTTTCCTTTCAAATAAACTTCCTAGCAATGCACACCTTCGTATTAACCCTTTACCTAACGAGTCGCTCGCAACCGCCCGCGTAATATGAAAATTGAGCAGTTGAAAAAAATTAATTTTTCAAAATATTTCAACAAAACCATATCATGTGACCCCTCGTTGGAACGAGCTCAATGAGCTCGTTCCAACGAGGGGTCACATGATATGGTTTTGTTGAAATATTTTGAAAAATTTAAAAAAATGATTTTTAAAATAATAAATTTTGATATCGTCTACGCTGGGTAAAGGGTTAACCCTTTACCCAACGCAGACGATTTCAAAATTTATTATTTTAAATATCATTTTTTCAACTTTTTTCAAAAAATTTGAACAAAACCATATCATGTGACCTCTCTTTGCAACGAGCTCGTTCAAAGAGGGGTCACATGATAGGTTTTGCTAAAATGTTTCGAAAAATAATATTTTTTCAGCAGCTGGAATTGCATATTACGCGGGCGGATGCTGGCGATTTGTTGGCAAAGGGTTAAAATCGTTTTTTTGCATCGATATTGGTATAGCCTGATGGTTAGACACTGTCAGTTGTAAAATAAGGTCAAGACGATTATGCCTTTAGACATTACTTTTTCTTTAAAAAATCCAAGTTAAAAAGAAGATTTACCCTCGTAATAGGGTGGGCTGGTCAAAACAAATAAGATCTTCTTATAGACTTTTGCGATGCAAAGTATCGCAGGATGTCACTAGCAGCGATGCTTCTCATCGCTGATTTCAATCGGGGGTTTAATGGTACCGACCCCATCAACAATACAGACCTACGCGTCGATTACTGTTCTCAAGACAAAGAAAAAATAATGCTTGGAACCATTTAACGGAAAGAAAAATAAAGTTGAGTTCTAAACCAACAAACTGATGAATGTGAAGTACCTTTACACCTACTTTATAACTACTAGTACATGGAATTTCTCTTGGAGATAATTCTTGTTCATGGAACAATACAACTGGAATGCTCCGACTGGAAGATTTGGTAAATGACTTTCACAAACTCAGTGTATGAAAAGTTGCTGAAAGACCACAAGCACTATCGATATATGAGGAAAGTATACACCCGTTACAAGGTCGGGTCAATAGCCTGGGGCAAATACTATAAAACTTTTACAATTGTGTTTTCTAGAATTGTATTGGCTACATATTAATGTCACTGACAAAAATGAATCATTAGCATTTTAAAAGTTATGGCAATTTGCCAGCTGGCAAATTCCCACATCTTTGAAAACGTTAATGCTTCATTTCAACCCACTTACGTTCCTAACTAGAAAATACAATTCTAGAAAATACAAGCCTAAATGTTCTATAGTATTGGCCCCCCGTTGATTAACTAATTATTGTCAACAAAGTAATTAACGAAGAAACTATACCTCTAAAGGTATGCCAGAGTCTTTATTTTCGTGTTATTTCCTGTTCGTAAGTTTTCGCAAAAATCCTTCAGTCTTTTAATCAGCAATTTCTTCTTCTTTCTCAGATTTGTCTCTTGTGTTGTGTTCTGTTTACTTTTGTCAGTATCTATAGATGATAATACAATACTGGGTAGAGAGTAAAGTTTATCATTATTTGTTGTTGAACACATTATCTTTGTACTCATCTGTTTTGTTGATTTCGTATATACACGTTCCCTCTTACGTTCGCGCTTGCAATGAGAATTTATCTGCATTTCAAGATTTTGAGTAGCAGTTTGCTTTGCGAGTTTTTTATCTTCAACATTCGTTTCGCTCGCACTCATTTTCTCTTGTAATTGAATCTTGGATTTATCTACATTACACAATTTCTTCTCCAGTGTGGTTTCTGAATTTAAGTTGTAAAATTCATCAAAAAGCTTACGCTTCAGTTTTTCATCTTCTTCACAGGACGCAGTAGAAATAGTCGCATCAATATCAATATCACAAGAATCGTCACGATATTTCTGTTCGTTCATAGGATTACAAATTTCTCTCAATGCTGGTGAAGTACAAGAAAGAAAATCAATGTCTGTATTCCTCGTAATCTGGGCATATCTGGTTATTTTCTTTAGATTTTCATCAAAATCAATTTGTGCCCTTGGTTTCGGAGTACTAAAATGACGCAAATACTGCTTTTCGATAGTCGAGTCACTACTCAAAGACCACGTGACCACGCTGCCCGTCTTTCGAGATATTTTGGACAGCACCAAATGATCTTCCAGCATAGTAGATGAAGCTATAGGTTTGGATCTTGTTGAAAGAGTTTTAATTTGATTTTTTTCTGTAGACATCTTCGTGCTTGTTGGATACTGTAATCGCAGTGTGTTTTTTAAATGCACTCCAGATGGAATTATAGCTTCTACCTGGAAACGGTTACGCAATCCTGTAATGGTAGCTGTTTTATCTGGAAAGAAATAATAAATAAAACGTGAAGTTCTATATTATAACGTATTATTATCACTATTCGTACTCAAATAAAAAGTTATATTTCACAGAAAGTTTGTTGATGAGCAAATATTCCATGAAGCCCTGTCATAACCCTACAAGAAGTGGACGCTGAGCGTGAATAACTAAACATTTTCTTCTTTTTTTATTTTAACCCACTGTGCGTTGATGTCGAAATATCAAAAATGTCAGCGCAAAATGTCTCCCATAATGTAACAGGAGATTTAACCAAATCGGTTGCGTTGTGGAAAATGTGTTGCTTGTAATTTTGGTAATCTGCCATCAATGCTTAGGGGTTATACATAACTTAGGGCTCAGTGTAATGTTTCAAGAGCCTAAATTGAAAAATAATGAAATAAATGGAAAATTATTTATTACACGCCTATTACATTTCCTCCAAATTCAATTTTTAAAAATCCATACGGAACACTTATTCCATACAGATTTCCGTTGATAGACTATTTTTCCACTTGACGCCATGGGTCTATCAAAAGACCTAATTCTGTACATTCTCGTAATCGGCCAATTGAAGCGTCGTATTCTGATTCAGATCATCTCGGAAACTGGGGTGACAGCCGATAAATCAAATATCAATCGCAAAAATAACAAAGGGCTTTAAAGTTTGAAATTGTTTGTACGTGATATTTGAATTTAATTTTTAAATTAATGGAGTCTATGTTAAACAGTGGAGTATAATAATAAACACAGAATGTTGAAGCGCTCAGGGCAGAAAGTACTGAAGGATTTTGTCTTTGTTTAACCCTTTACCTAACATGAAAAGCAGACGACACTCCCAAAAATAATTCTTGAATAATTAGTTTTTTTTCATTTTTTGTCTCAAAAATATAGGTTATGACCCCTCATTGGAACGAGCTCGACGAGCTCGTTCCAAAGAGGGGTCATAACCTATGTTTTTGAGACAAAAATGATAAAATAATGAAAATTAATTGGCGATTTTTGAGAATATCACTGGCCGGTTTTGGCCTTAAAGGGTTAATAGTTAAATATAAAGAATAGGAACACATGATAAACTAGAAGCCACTCGACCAAAATGTATTCCCACGTCTCTTATGGCATATCCTGAGATTTGGAATTCCTCGACACTTGACATTCAAAAACAATAGATATTCAGCTCTTATCATGTGATTTCCGGTACCAAATCTGCATTCAAAGTCAGTCAAGATCCAATCAGACCCTTCAGCGTCAGTCGTTACTAATTCATACTTTCTTATTCAATATTCTACAAAACGAAGTGTTCTCCAAAGACAAATTCCACATAAACACAAATGAATCCACGAAACAAAACTCACAAAAATTGGTCTCTCGACAGACGAAAATGAGGATGCAGTACACTGGAAATTGCACATTGGGTACGAGTTTCACTAAACAAGGAACATGGCTTTTGAAATGAATACTAAATAGAGAACGGCCATCGTAAGCAAGACAACTTCTCATCCAACACCCGCCACCCCCCCCCCCCCCCTCCCCCTCTAATCTCTCTCTCTCTCTCTCTCTGTGTCTCTCTGTCTCTCTGTCTCTGTCTCTCTCTCTCTCTCTCTCTCTCTCTCTCTCTCTCTCTCTCTCTCTCTCTCTCTCTCTCTCTCTCTCTCTCCACACCATGCAGTTTCGCTATTGGATGTATGTGAATTGTATAGAAATCCGGTTAAAGCAATCTTTCTCTCTGTCAAATATGCTATATCAAGAGGACACTGTCTATTATTTTTCGTAGCAATTTCATGGGGATACAAATGAGATCTCAATACAAAAGAGTAACGTAGCATTTCATGGTTAAGTTTAGTGTTCAGGTTTGGAATAACAACGCAACATGTCATCAGTCATCCCATGTTTTACATTGTCTTCATTGCCATTCCTGCTAAGCTCGATAACCGCCTTATTTGATCTTGGACCACAACAAAAAGGCCTCAGTAGCAGGCCGAAATTGGTAGCAAGCAGTTGAAGATGGGTGGTCTATTAAAACTTCCAAACCTTGAGGGAAAGGGAGAGCTTTCCGCAAAACGATGTCGTCAACGGTTGTTGTTATAAACATGGAAAAAATACCGCAGACATATTTTCGGCTGGAAGGCACTCTCCTTTAAACTGTAACAAACCAAAGCCATATACAGACAAAATAATTTCGCTTCCATTAAAATATTGAACATATCTGCACAGAATACCAAGGCTTTTAATTAACTATGGCACCGGCACTTGTTAATGAAGTTCAAATATGGGCTTCCATCACTCAACCAATTAAGAAAAATAAATGCTCAGTACAATGCTATAGTGCTCTTTTGCTCTCATATCTACATTTCCACATTTGCCGCGATCTCTATTTTCAAATCAGGCTGACCATAGAGAGCGGAGCGACACCTTGTCCCAAAAGGACAGGTATGATTAAATAAAAAGTTTGGGTTATACGAAAAATAGTACCGTCCACAAACGAATTAAATCATTCAGAAAATAAATAAATGAATAACCCTTACCTCCAATTGTACTATGTCCCTATCACGAATAATATTAAAATCCTCTGAACTTTCGTATGTATTTTTCTTTCTGATCGAGTCACGGTCATTGAGGATGATGTAAATTTGAATTCGGTTCATGTATTTATAGGTACAGCGACTGAGCAAACACATAAGGAAGCTGCTACAAAACCAATATAGTGAGACAAAAATTACATTTTAAATCAATAAAACTATCAACAAACAGATATTAAAATGATGACAGATATTGTCACATTATTATTTCTATAATATAAATATATAAGTAAATAATATATTTATATAGGATTAATGATTGTTATAGGTATATCACACGTGTGTGAATTACTTGGATTCATAATGGTGACATGATGATAATACGTGAGGTATGAGGCGTGATCACCCACGGGGTATTTCTTCTCAATAATGTTATGCCCGAGGCGGCGAAGAATATTTTTTTCCACCTAATTACAAATTATGCAGAGCATCCATTCGACAACAGACAAGCAATAATGGAATACAGAGAATATGGTCAGCCAGGGACATTATAAGCTCCCCATAGATATTCGTCCCCACTTTCACCCTCTAACTTTAATTGTGAACGTTTGCGTTTTTCTTATCGGATCGAATTTATATGTGTAATGGAGCCAGTAAAGCGGAAAACAGGATGGGAGAGAGTAAAGTTTCTACCCACCACCCAAAACCCTCCCCCCCCCCCCCCCTGCCACGTACAGTCGCCAAGGACTGTACGTAATCCACGAGTGGGCAATGATGTTCACGGATGCGTTTACGAAATAATGAAAATCGTCAGCAGCAAAATTTTAATGAATGAAGCACCACTGTTGTACCCGGAGCTTCATTATTTAAATATTTGATGATTATTCCTATAATTAGTGTTGGAATCTAATATTATTGTGTCCGTAGAAATATTGCCCACCCTCAGAAAAATAGTTTCTGACTTCGAGGAAAGTTTAGTGCTCTAAAACTATACCATTTGTGTAGCCAGAGATCAATATCCATTTTCAAAATTTAAGTATTACAATTAAAGCCAACTTGGCCAATTGTCACAATCTGCAGAATCTTCCACATGCAGTACAGTCGCCGTGGGCAGTGATGTCCACGCATACGTTTACCGGGTAATAAAAATCATAATAAGCAAAATTTCACCGGTTGTGCCCGGTGCTTCAATATTATTTATTTATTATTTATTTATTGGTGTTTAAGGTCACATATTTCTGCACAATGGCTAACCATGACCGTGACAGTTTTCCGGGTGGAGGAAGCCAGAGTAGCCGGAGAGAACCACCGAGCAACGGCGAGCAACTGTCATCTCCCCAACATACCAACTCCACACAAGCAGGGTAAGCATTGGTTGAAGACAGGTGCACCGCCGACGTGCAGTACGCCTCAGTACACAACGTCACCGTGCCCCCACGTGGGCAATGGGGGTAAAGTGTCTTGCCCAAGGACACAACGCGGTTGCCGCAGGTGGGATTCGAACCGAGGACCTCTCGGCTTGCAGCCTGCACCTCTACCAACTGAGCCACCGCGCCCCCCGGTGTTTCACTAATTAACTTTTTGTTGATTATTCCTGTAATTAGTGTTATGAATCTAATATTATTGCGTCCGTGGAGATATTGCTCACACATGGAAAGTCACCAGCCCACGGCGGTCGTACTATAGATCTGTGTAATACAGTACTCTGACTATACTTTGTAATATTCACACTTTATCCATAATACCTATTTTTAGTTATGTGTCCTTGGTATTCTGGAATCTTGACTTATAACATTATAAATACGCCATATTTTGATATACCTTCTGTTTGTACATTACAATGAATAAATACATTTATCATATGACTCGTCCGCTTTGTTCACTTTAAAACATTTGATATTTTGTTTTCATATTAATCAGTGATAAATAAAGCCTTCCGTCAATTTCATTGCTCAGTTTCAAAACTAGACAATTTGATTGGCTGAACAAAATACAACTGGGCCACATTTTCATACTTTGCATAATTAGAGTTGGGAGCTTTCATTGGTCAATTTCAAAACTGGACAATTTGATTGGCCAAACAAAATACAATTGGGTCACGTTTGCATAATTTCAGTAGGGAGAATTTACGCTTATCTGTCCTATTTAGGGCGGGCTATATTGTATTAATCTTTTACCTAACGTAACGGCAAAAAACATCTCGCGCAATACAAGAAAAACGCCATTCATTTTTTTTATATTTTCACTTTTTGCGCTTGTTCCAATGAGGGGTCATAACCTATGTTTTGGAAGCAAAAAATGAAAATTTTTAGTTATACGAGGATGTTTTTTTCCAAGTGCCGTCTGCAACTCAAGTTAGGTGACGGATTAAAAAGTCATACTAAGTGGCTAAATTGTGCGTGTGTGTGTCATATGATAGATAGAATACGAAATGCGTGTTTTTCTCGTATAATATTTATGAAACTCGTCCGAATTTTCCCTTTGGGCTCGCCAGAGGCTCGCCCAAACGGGAAATTCTTAGACTCGTTTCATAAATATTATATGAAAAAAATACTCATTCCATATCCTTTATATATTCATCAGCACATAAACAGCAAACAGAAGAAAAGAACACCCCCATACCATAACGACGGTCTGAAAAAGAGGGAAAACACCTCTCGTGATTGTACCGACTGCACATTGTACCCAAGCTAGGCGCCGGGACGGCAATGCCCCACCCCCCCCCCCCCCCAGGGCTTTCCGACAATAAATTGAGAATTTTACGATCTAAATCTTTACCCAATATTATTATTATTATCAGTAGTAGTAGTAGTAGTAGTAGTAGTAGTAGTAGTAGTAGTAGTAGTAGTAATATTCTATTTTGTTATGATTTTTGGAGGGGTGTGGGAGAGAGTATAATCCCGCCTCTTGTGTATATTCACCACTCATGATCACTGTAAATATAGTTATATAATTGCAAAATATTGCATGTGATATTAAGTGTCTCATAAGCCTCCCTGGCTGGACGTTTTGATGGTGTAAATTTACCATTTTATTATATCTGGTGTATTGAAATGTGACACATTAAAATACCTTTCTATTTAATACTACAGTGGGCGCGATGGCTCAGTAGGTAGAGGAGCTGGCTGCAAGCCGAGAGGTCCTTGGTTCGAATCCCACCTGCGGCAACCGCGTTGTGTCCTTGGGCAAGACACTTCACCTCCATTGCCCACGTGGGGGCACGGTGACGTTGTGTACTAAGGCGTACTGTACGTCGATGGTGCACTGTCTTCAACCAATGCTAACCCTGCTTGTGTGTGAAGTTAGTATGTTGGGCAGCTGACAGTTGCGCGTCGTTGCTCGGTGGTTCTCTCCGCATACTCCAGCTTCCCCCACCCGTAAAACTGTCACGGCCATGATTAGCCATTGTGCAGAAATATGTGACCTTAAACACCAATAAATAAATAAAGTAGTAGTATTAGTATTTTAGTAGTGGAAGTAGTAGTGGTAATATTTTATTATTTTTTTTATTTTTGGAGGGGTGCGGAGAGAGTGTAACCCCCGCCTATTGTGTACTTTCATCACTCATGATCACTGTAAATACAGTTATTTATTTTCTGCTAGCCTGTGAATTATCGCAAGTTGTCTAAAAGATATTTCCCGCTATCCATCGACTAGATGGATATCGTGGAATATCCCTCAGTAGCTTCCTAAATGACGTCACGCTACGCCGCATCACGTCGCCGTGAAGGAACGATCAGCTGATCATTGTTATTGTTTTGCCACATACGCATTTGGGGTCGAGTTGGGCTGACTATTGTGTAATAAAATCTCTCGTAGCATATAATAAAAAAGAAAATCTACTCTGTTTTTGTCAGTATCTGGAATTATCTCATTCGTGTGGACCTGAAAGTATTATTTTTAACACGCTCACGCGCTCCTGAAAAATAAAACTTTCGGGACCACTCTCATGAGATAAATAGAGGATATGGTATGAGTGTTTTTCTCATATAATATTTATGAAACGAGACTAAGAATTTTCCGTTTTGGCGAGCCTCTGGCGAGCCCAGACAGAAAATTCGGACGAGTTTCATAAATATTATATGAGAAAAACACTCATTTCATATTCTATTTAGCATATGACACACACACGCACAATTTAGCCACTTAGTAGGACTTTTTAACCCATCACCTAACTTGAGTTACAGACGGCACTTGGAAAAAACATCCTCGTATAACTAAAAAATTTCATTTTTTGCTTCCAAAACATAGGTTATGATCCCTCATTGAGAGTGTCCCGTGGAGATGCTCAGTCTATTGCATTATTCTTGAAGTGATAACTTGATTAAATCAACGTGACGTAATAAAGTTATCATTTCAAGAATTGCGCCGTCAAAAGCTATAACTCCAGGTCAATGGAAACTCATTGATGAACTTGAACAAATTTGAAACATGCTTGGGTGAAGGACCCTCAAACCCCTCTATCATCGCTTTTGCTTTCGACAGGGGGGGGGGGGGGGTGGCGCTGGCTCAGTTGGTAGAGATGCAGGCTGCAAGCCGAGAGGTCTTTGGTGCGAATCCCACCTGCGCAACCGCGTTGTGTCCTTGGGCAAAACAGTTCAACCCCATTGTCCACGTGGGGGCACGGTGACGCTGTGCACTAAGGCGTACTGCACGTCAATGGTGCACCTGTCTTCCACAATGCTAACCCCGCTTGTGTGGAGTTAGTATGTTGGGGAGCTGACAGTTGTTCGCAGTTGCTCGGTGGTTCTCTCCGGGTACTCCAGCTTCATCCACCCGTAAAACTGTCGAGGTCATGATTAGCCATCATGCAGAAATATGTGACCTTAAACACCAATAAATAAATAAATAAATACTTAATACTACACTCTAAAATCAATTGGGTTAAAAATTAACACAAATCAACTTCGTGGAATGAATATGAACCCAATTGGAATCACATTAAACCCAACCCAGCTGATTTAGGTTGATTTTTAACCCAACAACAAAAATTCAACCCATATCAACTGGATTGAGTGGATACGAACCACAGTGGATTCATATTCACTCAACCCAGTTGATTTGGGTTAATTCTTAGCCCAACTGATTTTAAAAAGAAATCAACCTAAATTAGTTGACCCGGATTAATTTTTAACCTAACTGATTTCTTAAAAAATCACCCAAATCAACTGGGTTGAGGTAATGTGAATCAAATTTGGGTTATGTTCACTCAACCCCTTTGATTTGGGTTAATTTTTCACTGGGGTGAGTGAATTTGAACCCAACTGATTTTTAAAAAAATTAACTCAAATCAACTGGTTTGAGTAAATATGATCCCAATTGGGTTCATATTCACTCAGATCGGGTTGATTTGGGTTGATGTTTAACCCAATTGACTTGAGGGTGTTGTACTGCAGTCCACATTTCGCAGAAAGTTTGGGCTGTTGTAGTTTTTAAGCGCAGTTAGTTGAGCCGCTGGCTGGCCGAGGTGGTCGTAAATACAGAGAACCCCCCCCCCCCCCCAAATGCTTTAGAACACCCCTCCTCTATCAGTATTTATGTTTACAGATGGTTGCTTACAGCTCAGTTGCGATTAACTCGTGACCAGCTAAATATCTTCTTGAATTTCTCATACAGTAAATTTTTGGCTGCTGTAAAACAAGAGGCAGATTTATACCTCTATCAGGTGAAAGGGAAATTTTGTTCCCGTGTAGAAAAACCGCCTGTAGCAGGGCTAGAGTTAATCCCCTTCATTAGTCGTACATTCAATAGATGTTCTATGGTTGGTGGCCGAATTATACGTTAGCCAAGTCAATGGAAAGCAGCTGAACCAGATAACTGGTTACATCGCTCCAAAATTATTTATTCGCATTTGACAATAAGAAAATCAGTCAAATTTCTTTGATGGGTTACCAATACAAAGACAAGTGCTCAAGGTAAACTCATTGTATACGAAAACAACACTCATGCGCATCCTCCACATCCCGATCTCCTGCTTCGAGTTTTATCCAACCCTCCGCGTAAGGTAAAGGTACGGCAACGTTGTGATAGTAATCTGTTTAAACAGATTAGTAATCCGTGTAAATAGATTATTTAATCCGTTTAAACAGATTAGTAATCCGTTTAACCAGATTAGCAATCCGTTTAAACAAATTAGCAATCCGTTTAAACAGATCACTTAATCCGCTTAAACAGATAAGTAATCCGTTTAAACAGATACGTAATCCGTTTAAACAGATTATCCTTGAGATTCTGATTGGTTGTTTGTGAAATGGTCTGTTCTGACGATATTGCGTGGGACGTGGTCATTCTTTCAAACTGACTATGGAGATTGCATACGGCTATGAGTTGAGGCCAGAGGCATCAACTCATGATCCTTATAGTTCTAATAGTTCTCACAGCCACGAGAGCTGTGTGTTGAGGCCCCATTTAGGTTTCTTCTGATGGGTCATATACTCAAATGGGGCCTTGTGACGCCGGTGACCTGATCTCAGAAGCCAGTGTTTCCCCTTTTCCGCGATCCATTCTAAGGGGGACCCGATGGCCTAGCCTCCCATATTTGACCCCAGGGCCCTTTCCAAATGGACTGATCAGGGAGAGTGACTCTTCGAACGATTCTTTGACTCATCTGGGTTATAATATCACTAAGAGATAACTGGATGTCCTGAGATCACGGATCTTTGATCACGGATCACCAACTGAGTCAGTGATTCTCCATGACCGCCACTAAACATCAGTGGCTGACCTGTCGAGCGACTCTTCGAGATTGGGGACTCAAGAGCTTCTAGAAGAAGAAGATTGACTTTGTCGCTCTTGATCAGGACGCTGGAGAAGGGTTGGAGGGTCATTAGCGCACGTAGGGGGTGTTAAGGCTTCTGAGATAAGATCGCCGGGTCAGTGATTGGATGAGGAAGTTGAGTAGAGTGGGGAAGATGCTGGCCGGAGAGAGGTTCTGGAAGAAGGGTAGTGGCGACTGTGTGGCTCTTAATCAGGCCGTTTGGGAAGGTGCCAGGGTCAAATACTGGAGGTTAGGGATCCAGTCCAATTTAGAATGGATGGTGGGAGAGGGAAAGCAAGTGCTTCTGAGAAAGGGTTGCCGCCATCAAAGGACCGCATATGTGTATAAGAGGTCCATCAGAAGGAAGTGGCCTAAAGTCGCGCATGTAGGGGAGGCTCGCGCTTCTGAAATAAGGTCGCTGGGTCACAGATGGGGGTGAGAGGGCTGGCTGGAGTTGGGAAGAATAGGGCTGTAAAGGGCTTCTGGATGAAGAGGAAAGGTGACTGTGTCGCTCTTGATCGGGCTGTTGGGGCAGAGTCCTCGGCCAAATACTGTAGGCTCGGACATCGGATCCTCCTTAGAATGGAGGGTAGGGAGGGAACGCAACGGCTTCTAACATGGGATTGCCGGCATCGCAGAACCTCATATGAGTATATATGCCCATCAAAATAGATCTCAATGAGGTCTCCACTCACAGCCCTGGCGATTGGTCATCACTGATCAGTGATTGTGGGAACCCTGTGATCGCTTAGTTATTAATAAAAGTTGTAATGCTCACCAAGGGATCACTGGGTGTCCCGCAATTACGGATCACTGATCACCGACCATTGGGTAGAGTGGGGGGAGATTATGACCGAAGGGGGTTTCTGGAAGAAAGGGAGGTGCGATTGAGTATAGGAGCCCCATCAGGGGAGAGGCCTCAATGAGGTCTCAACTCATAAGAACTGGAAAGACCGATTTTTCGGCCCAAGGCATAATATCGTCCCATTTTTGTCTTATTATGAGAGGTCAACACACGGAGAATTGATGATAAAATAATAACTGCAGTCTGCATCCAAACGGCTGCAGACTGCAGTTATTATTTTACTCCTTCCCCCTTGTATATTGATATTGGACTGACCCATCTCACTGTTAGTGTACACAAAAAGGGTAACCTTTTCCGGAAACGAGGGTATCAAAGGGTTAACGGAATTATTTGTGAACTGTTTTTAACTTTGTTAGTACATTTTATTCGTATACTGCGTCCCAAACCGATTCGTTCAAAAATATCGGCGTTTGTGGGGATGGGGGGGGGGGGGGGGGTATAGTGTGGGTGGGTTACCCTTTCGATGGTTTTCGAATGAAGGTGAGAAATTCTAGTGAACCAGCATCCACAATGCTTTTCGGTATAGTGTTCAATCCTTTTATTTAAGGAGTTTTTTCCCCAGATTGCTTCTTGTTTATGTTAAAATACGAAGAGATTCCATGATATATGCAGAAAATAAAAGCTTTTCATAGGCCTTGTCTCACGCAGTTGTACTTGCACAAAAAATCCATTGTTTCAATTAAAACACAGAAAACAAGCAGTTAAGTCAATCTAAACTTGTTACGGAAAGCCAGTCACCTCCGCAGAAATATTCTGTTATATCTATCGTGAATAGGATTTAATATATTCCCTGATTTTCCAGGGACCGGGAGAGGGGATGAAATTATCTCCAGAACCGGAAACCGGGAAAGTGCCGGGTAATATTAAGCAACTTTACGGGAGTAACAAGACGTATTTACTTTTATGGAAAGGAGGATATTTTATTGACAGTCTTCCATCTCCAAATGAAAAAGGTCCTTTCCGAAGAGAAGTGCGAAAAGCCGAACCAGCTTCAAACTCGTCTTCGCTTTCCGAATCACTAGTATCATCATCACTTCCACCTCCAATATCAACACCTTATTAACTACCCTCACCAGTCTCCTCCGATGAAGCAATTAAAGGGGTTGTGTGATGTTCAGGGAGGGAACGAATTGTGAAACTAGTGATTCTGAAAATGCAGACGAGTTTGCACGTTGAAGCGGGTGGTGATCTTGCTGTTAAAGATGGGCGTCTTGCGGAACTGGTTGAGAGGTACAGTGATTTGGTAAAAGATGTTCGGCAGGTATCAGGATGTAGAACCTTCATACAAAGTTACATTGGGGCCGTTTTTCAATTCAGAAAACTTATGTTCAACACCAAAACACCCCACGCTTGATTCCCGGTTCCCTGCTATAGATTTCAAGGGTATCGGTACCGGCTTTTCTAACCGGGTTCGGATTAAACCCTAGATGTGATTGACAAATGACGTACGTCGATGATTTCCGCAAAAGTAAACCAGCAAACAAATCACGAATCATAATATATCTTACCTACTACAAGTATCTGGCAATTTCATTGGTTCAAAGACGTCACATGCAGGCTGCATATAAAACCATATACTGCCTGTCAGCATCAATATACGCTGACAGCTATGCGTAATCTCCCCTTTGTTCGTTGATTATTCAAAATGGCGGCAGCCGATAAACGCTTCAAGTTGAAAAATTGAGTGTTGGAAGTCCATATTTGGTCTGAAGTGCAGGTTAGGCAACTTAAAAGGCTTCATATTCTGTGGATGTGTGTCATGTTACCTTCGAAATGAAACTGTTTGGCATGTATGAATTTGCCTTGTTACAATTTATGGGAGATTGTCTGCACTCTCCCATAAATTGTAACAAGGCAAAGACACGTGAACACAAAGTGAAAATTCTCTCATTTAATTTTGATCGCTGTTGTTATTAGTTCTGTGCATCGATGCAGCAGTCGGTAAGATATATTCGTTACACAGTTTGTTGGTGGCCTAATATAGTATATTTGGTGTCATTTAATTCCATATTGGGCGAGAGCGAAGCTCGAGTCCAATATGAAATTAACTGACACCATATATATAACTAATAATATGTACACAGCTTTTAGGGTGTTGGGAATCTATAAGTTAACCACATTTGCCGTCTTTAAGCGGGCGTATATCGACCAACAATCTCAATCGATTTGACGAGCTTGTCTTTCATTTCTCCATGCACACGTGATGAGGAATGAATAATATGAACAACTTTCAAAATTGATCAACCCTTTGCTCATTCACGAAAAGTTGAACCTTGGTGGTATCTTCCACATGAGTTCAGTGTCATCAATTAGAGGTTTTTTTTCGTTACAAAGGGGGAGACCTATTAATAGTTTCAACGTGCGGCCTTGGAGCTTCCCGTTGAAAATATTGATTGGTCCACCTCATGAATTCACCGAAAAACTTTCTATTTAATGAAGTCAGGTTATATCACGTTGCTGGAACGGAAAGTGGTCTTTCGGGTTCAAAGGTCAAAATCGGAACATAATGTTTCGAAGACACTGTTCGAGATAAAATGAATTATATAAAAAATATACCCAAACAAATGAATATACAGACTTATTTATTCCATAGTTAATAACAATAACGTAACAAAATTAATAGTAGCACTAACAAACACGTTTATATTGCACAATACTCATCAAATATGAAATACACGAATCGCCGCAACTATTATTGGGTACAATAAGATTTTTAGTACTTGACTTCAAACCGGAAACGTAATTCGAAAATATTCACACACAAATTGTCTTAAGGTGTTTTTCAAGGAGTCCGTTCTTTTCTAACAATGAAGCACTTTTAACCTACAATGACCATTCCTCGTTCGACACTACTCTCTAAAGTCGCACATTTGCCTAAAATTATAGCTTATTGCCCATCCAATGAGGGTTCATAAGCGACGCCTTTAGGCGAAAAATTAAAATGTTTAGATATGCATTAGTTTTTTAAGAGCTGTCTTCTATTCGTGTTGGATAAGGGGATAACCCAAACTGGATGGTTGAAATTTCACCCCAGCCCTTATGGTTGTTTTCAGTATTATTTTCGTTCTGCCAATGTGCGATGACTTTTATGACAATTTGTCGGTCATTTGTAAGGGGCGGTGAACTGACGAACAGTTTGGTCAAGACACTTGCATAAAATGGAATAGTTAGATTCTGCTAAAGGTTCAACATTTCTACAGACAAGGAATGCGATGAACTCCATGAGTTCTTTCTAAACGGGAATCACACTCACAATGAAACGTTTGAGGACACTACAGGGCTTGAGCGCGAGTGCATTTGGTGATAATGAGAAGTGGGCGAATGCCCCCTCCCCCTCTTTAAAATGAGATGTTTTTGCACAAAACACGTCGAAATGTTGGTTAATTGACTATCATCTGTCTTTTGTTTTAGTTTCAGTTATTGGCAAATTTTTAAATAACCCTGGATTACCTCAAGGTGACCACTGAAATTCAGCTTCGACAACTATGTATTTGATACACCAAAACAACATGTTACTCTGTACCAGAAACGTCAAACTGTACATTTGACAATTTTGTGTAGAGATTTCACCAACTAGGGCCTTAGAGGTATTAACCGTATATCACATATCTTCCAGAATGAGAACGAACAATAAAGTTAACCACCGAAAGGAACGTAGTCTGCACCTCCCTTTCCAAAAGACTTGGTGCTTTGCATGACCATCACTAGCCTACCCATTTTCCATTCACCACATACCATATCATCTACTGGGATTTGCGATTGAATATGCGGTAAGTGTAAGAGAGGAGTCAGCATAAAAAGAAAGCATGAATACACATTCGTATTAGCACTATAATATTGCTATCACTCTATACTGTAGTTTCGTTCAAAAACTTCTTAATACACAGAATATAACAAAAGTGCCATAAAAAGTAATTAAAACAGCTTGTTAAAGTAATCATCTCTCACTTTTTGGCATTGACTTTTCTTCATTTTCCTTTCAAATAAACTTCCTATAAATGCTTGATCTCACGCCTTCGTATTAACCCTTTACCCAACGCAGACGATTTCAAAATTTATTATTTTAAATATTATTTTTTTTAATTTTTTCAAAACATTTCAACAAAACCATATCAGGTGACCTCTCTTTGGAACGAGCTCGTTCCAAAGAGGGGTCATATGATATGGTTTTGTTGAAATTTTTTGAAGAATAATATTTTTTCAGCTGCTGCATTTTTTGCATCGATACAGATGCAGTCCGATGGTTAATCGCCCCAACATTTTGACGAAAATCCGGAGTCCGCTCGTATTGTTTTACTTACGATATTATATTTGCACTAAGAATAATTGTCATCTGTGAAATAATGTCAAGACGATTATGCCTTCAGACATTATTTTTTCTTTAGAAAATCCAAAATAAAAAGGAGATTTATGTTCTTAATAGGGTGGACCGGTCAAGACAAATAAAATCTTCTAATAGATTTTTGCGATGCAACGTATCGCAGGATGTCACTGGTGGCACGCAGCGATGCTTATCATCGCCAATTTCAATCAGGGGTTTAATGGTCCCGACCCCATCAAAAAGAACGATTTACGTCTCGATTACTGATCTCAAGACAAAGAAAAAATAATGCATGGAACCATTCGACGGAAAGAAAAATAAAATTGAGTTCTGAACCAATAAAATGATGAATGTGAAGTATTTTTAAACCTATTTTGCAACTACTAGTACAAGGAATCTTACTTTGAGATAATTCACGTTCATGGAACAAAACAACTGTAATACTCTGGATTTCTGATTTGGTAAATGAATTTCACAATTTCGGTGTATGAAAAGTTTCTGAAAGACCAAAAGCACTATCGATACATGACGAGGATTGCATATACCTGCTACAAGGCCAAGTCAATAGCCTGGATCCAATACTATAAAACTTTTATAATTGTGTTTTCTAGAATTGTATGAATCATTAAGATTTTTAAAAAAATGGCAATTTGCCAACTGGCAAATTGCCTTATCTTTGAAAATGTTAATGGTTCATTTCCACTCACCTAAAGTCCTAACTGGATAATACAACTCTAGGAAATACAAACGTTCTGTAGTATTGGTCCCTGTGGATTAACTAATTATTGTCAACAAAGTAATTAACAATGAAACTATTCCCCTAAAGGAATGCCAGAGTCTTTATGTTCGTGTTATTTCCTGTTCGTAAATTTTCGCAAAAACCTTTCAGTCTTTTAATCAGCAATTTCTTCTTCTCTCTCAGATTTGTCTCTTGTGTTGTGTTCTGTTTACTTTTGTCAGTATCTATAGATGATAAGGCAATACTGGGTAGAGAGTAAAGTTTATCATCATTTGTGGTTGAACACATTATCTTTGCTCCCATCTGTTTTATTGATTTCGTAAATACATGTTCTCTCTTACGTTCGCGCTTGTAATGCGAATTTGTCTGCATTTTAAGATTTTGCGTAGTGGTTTGCTTTGCGAGTTTTTTATCTTTAACATTCGTTCCGTCCACACTGATTTTTTCTTGTAATTGAATCTTGGATTTATCTACATTACACAATTTCTTCTTCAGTGAACTTTTCGAATTTAAGTTGTGAAATTCGTCAAAAAGCTTACGCTTCAGTTTTTCATCTTCTCCACAGGACTCAGTAGAAGCAGTCGCATCAATATCAATATCGCAAGAATCTTCACGATACTTCTGTTCGTTCATAGGGTTACAAATTTCCTTCAATGCTGGTGAAGTACAAGAAAGAAAATCAATGTCTGTATTCCTCGTAATCTCGGAATTTCTGGTAATTTTCTTTAGTTGTTCATCAAAATCAATTTGTGCCCTTGGTTTCGGAGTGCTAAAACGACGCAAATACTGCTTTTCGATAGTCGAGTCACTACTCAAAGACCACGTGACCACGCTGCCCGTCTTAGCGGTGTTTCGATATATTTTGGACAGAACCAAATGATCTTCCATCATGGTAGATGAAGCGATAGGTTTAGAAAGAGTTTTTATTTGATTTTTTTCTTTAGACATCTTCATGCTTGTTCGGTGCTGTGAGCGCAGTGTGTTGTTTAATGTACTCGAGATAGAATGATAGCTTCTACCTGGAAACGGTTACGTAATTTTGTAATGGTCGCTGTTTTATCTGGAAAGAAATATTGAATAAAACGTGAAGTTCTATATTATAACGTATTATTATCATCATTATTCGTACTCAAATAAAATGTCGTATTTCACAGAAAGTTTGTTGATGAGCAAATATTCAATGAAACCCTGTCATAACGCTACAAGAAGTGGACGCTAAGCGTGAATAACTAAACATTTTATTCTTTTTTTGTTTTAACCCACTCTGCGTTGATGTCAAAATATCAAAATTACAAGCAGCAAAATTTCCCCATAATGCCACAGGAGATTTAACCAAATCAGACATATTTGAGTTCTGTCAAAGAAGATTGAATTGATTGAGTTCAAAATAGCATTATGGAAGAATCTGTTGCTTGTAAGTTTAGTAATCTGACATCAGTGTTGAGGGGTTCTACTTAGCTTAGGGCTCGATGCAATATTTCAGAGCATAAAATGAAAAATAATGAAATAATTGGAACATTTATTACACACCTATTATGTTTCCACCACATTGCAATTTTTATAAATCTGCACAGAACATGATTTCCATACGGAATTCCGTTTACAGACTATTTTTCCACCTGACGTCACGGATGTATCAAAAGAACTAACTCCGTCATTTTTCGTGATCGGCCAATCGAAACGTCATATTCTGACCCCGATGAGGGCGGATGCTGCGGTAAAAGCCGATAAATCGTATGTCAATTGGAATATTTACAAAGGGATTTAAAGTTTGAAATTGTCTGTGCGTGATGTTTGAATCTTTAAATTAATTGCGTCTTTGTCGAGGAGGCGTGTAATAAACACAGAACCTTACGATGTGTGAGTGTGTTCGTAAATACGACACTCATGCCATCGCGGAAGGATAGAACTCGAAACTGCGAGCGTTATTTAGCCCTTTGAACTCGTAAGACCAATTTTTCGGCCCAGTGCATAATTGCGTCACATTTTTGCTTACTTTATAAGAAGTTTATATACGGGGCATTGATGATAAAATAATAACTACGGTCTGCAGTTATTATTTTATCCTCCCTATATATTGATAGTGGACTGACCCATCTCACTGTAAGTGTACACAAGGGCGACACCATTCCAGGAAGCGAGGGTTCAAAAGGCTAACGTAAGACTTTAGAAGGGCGACAACGCCAATATAGTTATAAATAAATGCACAGGCAATAAAGCATACAAAAGCAATTCTTCGGAAAATGTTGAAGCACATAGGGCAGAAAGTACTAATGGATTTTGTCTTTGTTTCAAAGTTAAATATAAGGTATTCGAACACTTGATAAATTAGAGGCCACTCGACCGAATGTATTCCCACGTCTCTTATGGCATATCCTGAGTTTTGGAATTCCACTACCTCGACATTCGACTTTCAAAAACAATACATATTTAGCTCTTATCGTGTGATAATCCGATACCAAGTCTGCTTTCAAAGTCGGTCAATATGCAAACAGACCCTTGTGCGTCAGTCGTTAGTAAATCAGACGTTCTTATTCATTATTCAACAAAAAGAAGTGTTCTCCAATTTCGACGTTAGTACTTAATTTTGGAATCCTGCGACTTTGGCTTTCAAAAACAATAGATATTTAGCTCTTATCATGTCGAATTCGGGTACCAAGTCTGTACTCAAAGTCAGTCAAAGACGCTTTTTCTAAGATACAAACAGATATTTTTATCAACACGCAAACTCCCGCTTAGCACAAGTGAACCCACGATACAACACTCATCAAAATTGGTCTCCCGACTGACGAGGGCGGGAACGCAGCCCTTTGGAAACTGAGTAGAAGTTTCACCAAACAAGTAACATGCTCAATTGAAATGAATCCTTGATTGGAAATATCCACTTCTCGGTCCACATCCCTCACCTCCCCCATCCCCCACCCCCTTCGCAGACAAGCACCGTACTGCTTCACCACTGGATATATATCAATTGTGTAATAATCAGGTTCAGGTTAATGCAATGTTTCGCCCTGTCAAATATGCTATATCAAGAAGAAACCGTCTATTATTTTTCGTAGTAATTTATGGGGATACACTTGCGATCTCAATTCAAATGTGTATCTTACCATTTTATGTTAACTTTACTCTTCAAGTTTGGGAATAATAACGTTTCGTCAAAAGTCATCCCATGTTTTACACTGTCTTCATTGTCATTCCTTCAAAGCTAGATAACCGCCTCATTTGATCTTGGGCCACAACGAAAAGCCCTCAGTGGCAGGCCGAAATTAGCCGGAAGCTGCTGAAGAAGGGCGGTCTATTTAAACATACAAACCTTGACTTAGGGGAAAGGAAGAGCTTTCCGCGAAGCGATGCCTTAAGGGTTAAAGTTACAAGCAAAGAAAAAAAATACCTCATAAATGTTCTTATGCTTATCGCACCACTTATTTCAGCTGGTGCTGTAACAATGGCATTGGACATTTCCGAAATGCATTACAACCTTTACTGATAGAGTACTAAATTAACTGTAGCCATCCCATCCTAATTTGTTCACTTGTCTTTGCCTTGTTACTGCTTATACGGCAGTGCTTACAGACAGTAACAAGACAAATACACATACAGACAAAATTTATGTTCCATTATAGCATATCTACACAGAATACCAAGACTTTTAATTATTATGGAATCGGTACTTGTTAATAAATAAAGTATAAATATGGGCTTTCAACAGTCAACCATTGATGCTCAGGATAATGCTATTGCGCTCTTTTGCTCTCATGTCTACATTTTTCCGGGGAGACACTCCCACCTCACCCCCACCCCCACCCCAAAACCCACAATGCCAATCCAAAGGAAGACAAACTTTCACCAAAGCCAGTGTTTTACTTTCCGACGTATGCCTGTATATACTTGATCAATACCCCAGTCCGAGATTTTTAACCCCTTCCCTAGCTCTTGAATACCAGGAGGGGCGCGGTGGCTCAGTTGGTAGAGGTGCAGGCTGCAAGCCGATAGGTCCTCGGTTCGAATTCCACCTGCGGCTACCGCGTTGTGTCCTTGGGCAAGACACTTCACCCCGATTGCCTACATGGGGGCACGATGACGCTGTGTACTGAGGCGTACTGCACGTCGATGATGCGCATGTCTTCAACCAATCTAACCCTGCCTGTTCTGCGGTGCAGAGTTCAGAGTTACGATGTTGGAGAGCTGACAGCTACTCGTCGTTGCTCGGTGGTTCTCTCCGGGTACTCCGGCTTCCTCCGCCCGTAAAACTGTCACGGTCACGATTAGCCATTGTGCATAAGTATGTGACCTTAAACACCAATAAATAAATAAATATTGAATACCAGGCATCCTAGCTTTGTTTTTTGCACAGTGGCTGTGCAATACTCACTTCCGGAGATGTGGTCTAAACATTTTCCCATTCATTGCAATTAGATCAAAGCAGTGAATTATGAAAAGTTCCCGCTGAAGATATTGTAATACACTATCCATTTACCCATAGTGACGCCTAAAACTCGTCAGTACCGTTCTCAAAAAGTACCCTTCAAGTATTTTTTTTTATTTTTTATCTCAAAGACATAGCTTATGGTCCATCGTTTCAAATCAGGTGGAGCGATAACTCACCTCAAAACGATAGGCATGAGTGAATAAATAGTTTGGGTTATACTAAAAATTTAAGTCCACAAACGAATTAAATCATCCAGGAAAAGATAAATGATTAAACCCTTACCTCCGATTGTACTATGTTCCTATCACGAAAAATATTAAAATGCTCTGAACCTTCGTATGTATTTTTCTTTCTGATCGAGTCACGGTCATTGAGAATGATGTAAATTTGAATCTGGTTCCTGTATTTATAGGTACAGCGACTGAGCAAACAAATAAGGAAGCTACTATAAACCAATATTGTGAGACAAAAATTAGATTTTAAATCAATAAAACTATCAACAAACAGATATAAAAATGATGACAGATATTGTCACATTATTATTTCTATAATATAAATATATAAGTAAATAATATATTTATATAGGATTAATGATTGTTATAGGTATATCACACGTGTGTGAATTACTTGGATTCATAATGGTGACATGATGATAATACGTGAGGTATGAGGCGTGATCACCCACGGGATATTTCTTCTTAATAATGTTATGCCTGAGGCAGTGAAAAATATGTTTTTTCCAACTAATTACAAATTATGCACAAAATCCATTCGATAACAGACAACCAATAATAAAATATATATGGTCTGTCATGGATATTACACGTTCCCATGGATATTCGGCCCCACTCTCCACCCCTTAATTTAATTGTGGACGTTTGCGTCTTTCTTATCGGGTCGAATTTATATGAGTTGTAGAGCCATTAAAGAGGAAAACAAGACGAGAGGCGTTAAAGTTTTTACCATCTCCATGTGCAGTACAGTCGTTGTGGACTGGTCGTAATCCGCGTATGGGGAGTGATGTCCACGCATGCGTTTACCAGGTAATAAAAATCATCAGCAGCAAAATTTTAATTAATGAAATATTGCCCACACATGGAAGGTGACCAGTTCACGAAGGCCCTACTGTAGATCTGTGGAGTTGGCTGTGTATCCATATACCTATGTTTAGTTATGTGACCTTCATATTCTGTAATCTGGACTTATATATTATAAATACGCCATATTTTGTTATACTTTCTGTTTGTACATACAATGAATAAATAAATATTCTTATTTCCAAATGAAACAAAATAATGTATTTTGATTGGCTGAGAAGTAAGGTGTAACTTGCAATCCACAGTGGCCTTTTTTACACCGTGTTTAACCACGGTGTAAAAACAAGAATATACAAGAGCAAGCTATATGGCTAAAAAAGTATCCGTTTTTAATTATTAATTCATACCTTCTGCTCGGTTATGTTAGAATAAAATTAAAATACAAGAAATTTGATATTTATGTGCAATAAAATATTGCAGATATGGATGTCATTGGAACTGGCTCATTGAGCCAGTTCCAATGACATCCATATTTGTTTGGTTTTATTTAAGAAACTTGCAAAGTACAATTGTTCTATCAGTTTTTGCCCACAATGTTGGTTAAAGTATTAAGTACACCAAAATTCTTGGAAATAAATCCGTTATCCTTGTGTTTTCCAGGGTGTATGGGAATTTACACCGGTTTGGGAACCCATACACCCTTCGGCTTCGCCTCAGGGTGTATGAGTTCCCAAACCGGTGTAAATTCCCAAACACCCTGGAAAACACAAGGATAACTAATAATCTGCACAGAAACACACAACAACAAACAGAAGATAAGAACACCCATATAACAACGATCGGAAAAGAGTAAAAGACAACCCTAGAGACTGTACCGACTTAACATTGTACCCTAGCTAGGCGTCGGGAGAACAGTGCCCCCTCTCACAAGCTTTTCCGTTCATGTCCACTATAATAATAAATTGAGTATTTTAGGAGCCATTAATTGTATTATTATTAGTAGTATTTTATGATTTTTTTGCGGGGGTGGGGGGGGAGGGTAACCCCGTCTCTTGGGTATATTCCTCACTGTAAACAAAGCTATTTAATAGCTGGTAAGAGTGGAATATTGCATGCAATATTAAGTGCTTCAAAAGTCTCCCTCGCTGGACTTTTTGATGATATAAATTGATTTAAATTAATTTATTATTTTATCACATCTGGTGTATTTCTTTATTGGTGTTTAATGTCACAATGGCTAATTGCGTCCACCACGGTTTTGCGGGTGGAGGAAGCCGGAGTACCCGGAGAGAACCACCGAGCAACGGCGAGCAACTGTCAGCTCCCCAACATACTAACTCCACGCAAGCAGGTTTAGCATTGGTTGAAGACAAGTGCACCATTGACGTGCAGTACGCCTTAGTACACAACGTCACCGTGCCCTCATATGGGCAGCGGGGGAGAATTGTCTTGCCCAAGGACAACGCGGTTGTTGCAGGCGGGATTCGAGCTTGCAGTCTGCACCTCTACCTACTGAGCCACCGCGCACCCATCTGGAGTATTGAAATGTTACACGTTAAAATACTTCAGTACTAAATACAACACCCTAAAAACGGTTGGGTTAAAAATTAACCCAAATGATCTTTGTTGAGTGAATATGAAGCAATTGAGTTCATATCAAACCCAACCCAACTGATTTCGATTGATTTTTAACCCAACTGATTTTAAAAAAAACAATCCAAATTAACTGGGTGGAGTGAATATGAACCCTATTGGGCTTATATCGAGATGCTCTCTATGTGGTAGCCAACATAGAAAGCATTTCGTAAAACCAACGGTCTTTTCAATCAGATCTATTTCGACTTTTAGTCATTTTCAGGAAATTTCATGCGACAACAGGTGTTGGGCTGCGTAAGCGTTGGGCCCCTGGGGATGAAGCTCCCAATAAGAGGGGGGGGGGGGCATCGGGAACTATCCCTGGGGCCCATACGGCCAATCCGCTTCTGACTTTTACGGCACACTACCAGACGACGCTTCCAAAAACATTCTAGAATGGCTAAAAGTTTTCATTTCTTACCTCAAAATTATAGCTTATGTCTCTTCAACAGAACGAGGCGCTGAACTGACGGGTTTTGCGAAGTTATGGTATGTTTTAAGCCTAAAGAGGGTAACGAATGCAGGGGTTTTATCGGAATTTCTTTGGTGTTCCTGCATGACATCGCCTAGTCCTAACTAGGCCTCTCCGGTCAAACTCACGCTCCACACTTTCCCTGAATGGATGTGGGATGAGGGGTAATGGCCGGGGAGACCTAGTTAAGACAAGGTGATGTATGGCCGGAAGGGGTGCGTCCCTGTTCGGATAAGTGAAAAAGAGACCCAACCCCCACCCCAGACAACATCCGGCAGCTTCTATGGAATGGTCATATTTAACACTCAAATATTTTTTTGTTTTCAGTGGGGTGTGTACTTTTTGGGGGTATTGGGGGCACAGTACTCCGTAGCCCCCACCCACCCACCCGCCCACCCACCCACCCCCACCCCCGTTTACACCCATGCGAAGGGATATCATGACTCACGAGCCGTTCTCGAGTCTGTTTTGTTTTTCTCTTTTTCACTCTTTGGAGTACAATTTTGCGGTTGTCAAGGACTTCCGGTGGATGCAATACTTTTCGCATTTGTAATTTTGAACAGAAAACTGTTTAATAATCACGTTTGTCACCTGTAAATATTCGGTACAACTAAATATCTCGCATAATTTCCTCACTCGAAACGCATATTTCCCCCCTTGGGCACAAAGTAACCAAAACAAGTATAAGACATCCTTCCAGATTGTCTCGCCTCGTACATTGTTCATTATCGCTTTGCCGACAATTTAAGATAATTCACACACGTGTAATATGCTCATAACAATAATTAATTCTACATTACTTAATTGTTTAATTACATATTTATATTATAAAAATAATGAAGTGATAATGTATGTCATCATTTTAATGTCTGTTTGTTGATAGTTTTATTGGTGTCGTCTACTTTCGCCTGCAGTGCACTTTCGCCTTCAAAAATTATCAGGTAAAAGTGTAGGCGATAGTGCACTAATTAAGGTATGGATATTACTAGATAATTACCTGCTCTACCTACAGTAAATGGACTGACCGACCATTTTCTAATGTTATGTGTTTTTTTCTTATGTTATGCGTTTGTTTGTTACAAACAGAACATGAGTGTAGGATTTCTATTCCCAAAAGATCAGTCTATTTTATTGTGGGTAGAGATGGTAATTAGCCACTAATATCTATACCTTAATTAGTGCACTTTCGCCTACACTTTTACCTGCTAATTTTTGTAGGCGAAAGTAGACTGAACCGTTTTATTGTCTTTGCAATTCCTTGTCATCACAATACTGTCCCTACGACTACTCCTGTATTTCCCTTCCACTGTAACGCATGCAATGTAATACAAGACTTGCTACTGATTTTCATTATTCTATTAGCGCCGATGGTTGGGATTCTGAAATAAACTTACACGCTAAAAACTAAAGTGTTAAAAACTGCACATGAAGTGCTGTATTCAACACTTACTAAGTGCTGAACTAGCACTTTGTTCAAGTGTAGATATCCCAGAACTTGACTGGTGTTACAATAATACCACTTGACAAGTGTAATGTCGCGACACTTAAAAGGAAACAACGCAGATGACGCGGATCAGGCTCGAACTCTCGAGCCTGATCCGCGTCATCTGCGTTGTGTCCTTTTAATTATGTACCAAACAGGCGCAAATCAAATTATGGACGTGTAATATGCTCATAACAATAATTAATTCTACATTACTTAATTGTTTACTTATATATTTATATTATAAAAATAATGAAGTGATAATGTATGTCATCATTTTAATGTCTGTTTGTTGATAGTTTTATTGTCTGAGCAATACTGCCCATAAGACTACTCCTGTATTTCCTTCCCACTTGTAACACAGACAATGTAATACAATACTCGCTACTGATTTTCATCATTCTATTAGAGCCTTTTTTAACTTGACTTTATTACGCTCAAACCATATTTATGGTACATGAGGTACAGCAAATAAAAATAACATCAAACAATTAGAATGAGGACAATGGAGCAGGTAACTAAAATGTAGAGTGACACAATGTAAATAAAGGGGTGTCTCTATATTAATGGTATTGTTGGTAGGTGAATTTCAGTGAGGTGGGTATGGGGTGCGGTCAGAGTTTTACAAACCTATATTCCATGAACTTGGTGTGAATTTCGTGTAGCAATTCGTCCCATGAGCGCACCAAAGCGCTGCCGGCAGTCTCAGACTTCCAGATCTCGTCCTGGTGCACCCAAGGGGCGAATTGATTCTGTATAAGGACTTGTCTGGTTGCCAACAGTGTTGTTGAGTACGAAGGTGGGGGGGGGGGGGGGTGGTGAATATGAATAAGGGATACAACGGCATAGTTTCTACTCGAGTATATTCAAACATATTCAAATGGGAAATGATAGCATAACATTTTCCCAGTCACCTAATCTTTGTTGAAAACGAAAGTTTCGCCCATCATGACCGGATCTGCGTTCAATACATCCGACCGCCAGGCGAGGAAAGTCAAGAAATTGGGCTCTAGGGAATGCTAGGACTAAGCCTTTGTCCTATTCAGCACATATGCGGCATCGTAAGTTAGTGGTCTTCTCTCGGCTGTAAAGCGCATGTGCGATCTGGCACTACAGATACGCGTGAATCACACGGCTCGGGCTTTCTGATTAGACGCAGTGATTTCACCAAGTATTTAATGTTGAGCCGCAGAATACACGCCCACCCCAACCAAAACAAGCACCGCGACAACAAATACAGAATCACTCGCTAATGGTTGTTAAGATGTACTTCAAACTAAAAAGAGAGTGGTTTTAATGGACGTAAAGCAAAAGAATATGAGAAAGATTCACAGGAGGAAACCGGGGGACTATCCTTTGTCTATAATTAGGCTAAATGATAAGTTTCCTGCATGTTGATTATTTTTCTGTTAATAATTTTAACCAATTTGGATATATCGATCAATTCCTTTTTGTTGGAGCTGGACATTAGTGCAGCAAACTTCACTATATTCGGGTGAGTATAGAGAGATTCGTGAATATATTTCTTTCGATGGGCAACTACACTCGGGCATTCTAAAATATAGTGATATTCGTCACTTTATGATTGCGCATCGCAAAAAGTACAAAGTCGCTCTTTTCTGGGCGTTCTAGTCCAGCGACCGGTTTCTATGGGAAGCTGGTGATTTGAAGCTCTGAACTCAAAAATACCCTTGCCAGGCCAGTGGGGAGTTTATTCTAATAATCCTCAAATTCGAATGTTGTCTTAAAAGTGCGAAAGATACAGCCAATAGGCGAATTAATTACCTCCGTGTTCCACGACTGGATAAACTGATCAACAAGAGTTACTTTGACACACGATTTGAACCATTCGGGGTTAGGACAGTACAAGTTATCCCAAACAGAACACAGACCACACGAGTTCAAAATGCAACTCAAGTGATCCATCCACGAATATCCGATAGTATCTGACATATGCTGCTTATATACATACCTATAAAGACCCAGGGAAATTTTAGTTGTGCTATTGCTGATCAATCGAGCCCAGAATGCAAGCATTCTCCACTTAATCGAGATTTCTATGGGACAAACGCCTACCTCTCCATACACCATAAATGATGGAGTGCTATTTTTAGGCCAAGAATCAACTTCAAATATTTGAGTTGCTATTTTCGAAACATTCCTAAGTTTTCAAACCCCCAAATTTCACTACCGTATAAAACTATCGGTTCTATAATTTTATTAGAAAGATCAAGGTGGCAATCTATTGATAGATTTAAACTTCTTGCCTTTCTTATAATGTTGTGCATTGCCTTTGTTGTTTGTTCAAGATTATTTTTTCTCGACTTTGCAAATGATCCGTTTTGAGAGAATATTATGCCCAAATATTTTATCTCTTTTACTTCTTCGACCTGCAAATTCTGGATTTTAAAATATTTTTTGGCGGTTGCGATTTCCAAAGATAAGAATTTTTGTTGCCGATGGTTGGGATTCGGAAATAAACTTACTCCCAATAGGTTGTGGTACACTACAGTCGCCATCAACTAGTCGTAATTCACGTACTGTCAGTGATGTCCACGCATGCGTCTATCAGGTGATAAAAATCATCATGAACAAAATTTTAATTAATGAAGCACCGGGTACAACCCACTGGTACAACCCACTGGTACAACCTACTGGTGCAACCCACTGGTACAACCCACTGGTACAACCCATTGGTACAACCCGGTGCTTCATTAATTAAATTTTTGAAAATTATTCCTATAATTAGTGTATGCAATCTAATATCATTGCACCCGTAGAAATATTGTCCACCCGTGGAAAGTGATCAGTCCACGGCGTCCATACTGAATTTTAATATTCCGATTGAAAAAGTTTTAAACTTTAAGATATGGTTACATTTTATCATTTTTAAACAATTTTCAAATTTTCTGTTTATTTATTATTATTGCTGTCTAAGGTAACATATTTCTGCACAATGGCTTATAGTGACCGCAATATGAGGATAAAATCAGGTTCAGTCAATCGTTTGTACCCATGTTGCTCATTTTATTGATGACTGGGTGCTATTTTGCAAGTAAAACAGAGCTCCTTCACCACAGTGAACAAGCACTGCTTCACTTCCCGGAGTTCCCACGGGGAAATTTTCTCTTTATAGATATAAGTGATTAAGTATTTACCGATTATATACTTATCAAACCTCTGTCCATTTGACCGTCAATTCATCACAATAACTTTTGTTACTTCCCGCATATGAGCTGATCGGTCTATGATATAATAATCGCCAGAATGAGTATTATATACATTTGACAGCCAAACTGGTTTTTTTTATTAGGGTTTAACGACACATTAACAGTCAAGGTCATATCATGTCGGTGTCAGTTTTACGGGTGGAGGATGCCGGAGTACCCGGAGAGAACCACCGAGCAACGGCGAGCAGCTGTCAGCTCTCCAACATCGTAACTCTGAACTCTGCACCGCGGCACAGGCAGGGTTAGATTGGTGGAAGACATGCGTACCATCGACGTGCAGTACGCCTTAGTACACAGCGTCATCGTGCCCCCATGTAGGCAATCGGGGTTAAGTGCCTTGCCCAAGGACACAACGGGGGAGCACGAATCAGTCGCTGAAATGGTCACCCATCCAACTCCTAACCGCGCTCGACGTTGCTTAACTTCGGTGGTCTGACGAGAAACGGTTACCGCGACGCCACCGCGACCCGCCCAATTGGTTAATTATTTCCTATTCGACTTACGAATGATGTACATAGTGTCATGTGTTCATTCACTGTCACGTGTGCTTTTTAGAATGTACTCTTCAAGTCAAAATTGTGAAACAGAAAATGTTCAAATGGTCGTCGTTCTGGATAATATTCACCATTTAACCCTTCACCTAACAAGAAAAGTAGACGACACTTGCAAAACATATTCTTGAATGGCTAATTTTTTATCATTTTGTGTCTCAAAAACATAGGTTATGGCCCCTCATTGGAACGATCTCGACGAGCTCGTTCCAATGAGGGGGCATAACCTATGTTTTTCAGACAAAAAATTAAAAAAGTAATGAAATTAATTTGCGATTTTTGAGAATAGCGCTGGCCGGTTTTGGCCGTTACGTTGGGTTAAGGAATAGCAAATATGTTTTACAAAACATTCTGAAAAGTTTATTTCCAGCATACATTAGTATACATTAAAGGAAGGTTTGTGAAAAGCTCGCCCCGAAACACTGAGATTATTTCTCGGGACACGTTGAAAAGTAAAGAGATGGAGATTTTTTCTATTTCCTTCAACAATACCACATTTGGTGTAAAATGGTATCGAACTTGGCTCAAAGATACAAAGTGAGATCCGCGTTATAACGACCACTGGCCCTCGTAGTTTGATCAATATTCTGAAAAACAGGCACCATCATCAAATATTGTATTGATATTTGATGATGGTACCGGTATTTAAGAATATTCTGGATAAAATTCATCATTCAAGGAATATCAGACATGTTTTACAAAACATCATCAAAAGGTGAAGTTTTCTCCAGTGTTTATTAGTATAGATTACAGAAAGGGTTTTAGAAAAGCTCGCTCTGAAACATTGAGATCATGTCTCGGGACATGTTGAAAAGTGATAGGATGTTTCTTTTATCTCCTTCAACAATAACACATTTGGTGTAAATTGGCATCGATCTTGGCTCAAAGGTACAAAGTGACATCCATGTTAGATCACAGGCCTCGTAGTTTGATCAATATTCTTAAATACAGGTATCATCATAAAACTTCAGAACAATAAATAAACACGTGTTTTTTATTGCATTGAAAAATGTAGTTTTAGAATTTTGATCAAACAATGGAGGCCAATTCCTAGATGAGATTTGAATAAATACCTTGCAGTTAACGCAATGCATAGAAGACGATATAAAATGTTCTTGTATAAATAAGTGGTTTCACATTTTACCTCCACAAAATAAAGTTTGAATGCTGAGTATTGTGAAGAGCGTTGGGAGGATTTTGCTAACAGTTTGGTGTTACTGACAAACCACGTACGTCGGTGATTTCTACGAAAGTAGACCTGCAAACATAATTTTTTATTATGCATCATAATATATGTACACAGCCTTTTGGGATATCGACCATGAATCTCAATCGGTTCGACGAGCTTGTCGTTCATTTCTCCATGCACACGTCATGCTATGAAAAATGAAAACCCCTCAGCACTGATCAACCCTTTGCTCATTCACGAAAAGTTAAAAACAGAAAATAATATTTTAAGACACTGTTCAGGATAAAATGAAATATATAAAAAAAAATACCGAAACAAATGACGATACAGATGTATTTATTTCATGGTTAATAACGAAAACATAACAAAAATAACAGTAGCACTAACAAACACATTTATATTGCACAATACCCATCATAAAGGAACTACACAAACGTTCACAACAATTATTAGGTACAATAAGATTTTTGGAACTTGATTTTAAACAGGAAAACGTAATTTGAAAATGTTTATTATCCACAAATTGTCTAAAGGTGTTCCAATATCCAAGAAGACCGTGCTTTTCTGGTAATGAAACACCGCTACCAAGCCTACCGTCATCAAATTAACCCTTTAGCACACAATGGCAATTCCCGTTCGAGGCTGCTCTCTAAATTCGCACATTTGCCTAAAAATATAACTTATGATCCCTCCATTGATGGGTAATAACCTACGTTTTAGGTGAAAAATTAAAAAAAATTGATATGCAATAATTTTTGCGAGAAGTCGTCTTCCGTTTGTGTTGGATAAGGGGTTAACGCAAACTGGATTGTTAGGGTTTCACTCTAGCCCGTATGGTTGTTTTTATTACTATTTTCGTTGTGACAATGCGCAATGACTTTTATGACATTTTTACGTCATTTGTAAGGGGAGGTGAACTGATGAACGCCTTGGTCAAGGTTCATACAATTGTCCACAACAGACACTAGCATAAAACTGAAGAGTCAGATTCTTCTAAAGCTTCAACATTTCTACAGACATATAATCTTTAAGATGAACTCTATGAGTTCTTTCCAACCGTAAATCGTATCCGGTGTAAAACGTTTGGGGATGCTACAGGGCTTGAGAGTGAGTGTATTTAGTGATAATGAGAAGTGGGAGATTGCCCCCCCCCCCCCCCCACCCAACCCCTTTTACAATGAGATGTGTTTTGCACAAAACACGTCGAAATGTTAGTTAACTGACTACTATATGTCTTTTGTTTTAGTTTCAAATTATTGGCAAATTTTAAAATCATCCTGGATTACTCCATGGTGACCACACCGAAATTCAGCTTTGACAACTGTGTACACTAAAAGAAGATGTGACTCTGTACCAGAAAAGTCAAACTGTATATTGGGTGGAGAGGTCAAGACAATTAAAATCTTCTGTCAGATGTTTGCTACTTGCGGCACGCTGTGATGCCTTAGCATCGCTAACTTCAATCGGGAGTTTAATGGTCCCGACCCCATCAAAATTACCGATATACGGCTCGATTACTGATCTCAAGACAAAGAAAATAATGCCTCGAATCATTGACGGAAAGAAAAATAAGGTTGAGTTTCAAAGCAACAAACAGATGAACGTGAAGTACTTTTACACCTATTTTGTAACTGTTAATTCATGAAATCTTACTTTGTTTGAGATAATTCTCGTACATGGAACAACACAACTGAAATATTCTGGCTGTCAGATTTGGTAGCAGACTTTCACAAACTCAGTGTATGAAAAGTTGCTGACACACCACAAGCACTATCTATACATGCCGGGGAATGCATACACCTGTTACAAGGCAGAGTCAATAGCCTGAGGGGCCAATACTATAAAAAAAATATAATTGTATTTTCTAGAATTGTGTTGGCTTCCTATTAATATAACTGACTAAAATGAATCACTGGCATTAAAAAGATATGGCAAATGGTCAACTGGCAAATTGCCTCATCTTTGAAAATGTTAATGGTTCATTTCAACCCTCTTAAAGTCCTAACTAGAAAATACAATTCTATAAAATACTAGTGTAAACGTTCTGTAAGTATTGGTCCCTGGTGATTAACTAATTATTGCCAACAAAGTAATTAACAACATAAATATTTCCCTAAAGGTATGCTAGGGTCATTATATTTGTGTTATTTCCTGTTCGTAAGTTTTCACAAAAACCTTTCAGTCTTTTAATCAGCAATTTCTTCTTCTTTCTCAGATTTGTCTCTTGTGTTGTGTTCTGTTTACTTTTGTCAGTATCTATAGATGATAATACAATACTTGGTAAAGAGTAAAGTTTATCATCATTTGTGGTTGAACACATTATCTTTGCACTCATCAGCTTTGTTGATTTCGTAAATACATTGTCTCTCTTTCGTTCGCGCTTGCAATGAGAATTTATCTGCTTTTTAAGATTTTGCGTAGCCGTTTGATTTACGAGTTTTTTATCTTTAACGTTTGTTCCGCTAACACTCATTTTCTCTTGTAATTGAATCTTGGATTTATCTACATTACACAATTTCCTCTCCAGTGTGGTTTCATAATTTAAGTTTTGAAATTCGTCAAAAAGCTTACGCTTCAGTTTTTCATCTTCTTCACAGGACGCAGTAGAAACAGTCGCATCAATATCAATATCACAAGAATCGTCTCGATATTTCTGTTCGTTCATAGGATTACACATTTCTCTCAATGCTGGTGAAGTGCAAGAAAGAAAATCAATGTCTGTATTCCTCTGAGCATTTCTGGTAATTTTCTTTAGTTGCTCATCAAAATCAATTTGTGCCCTTGGTTTCGGGGTGCTAAAACGACGCAAATACTGCTTTTCGATAGTCGAGTCACTACTCAAAGACCACGTGACTACACTGCCCGTCTTAGCTGTGTTTCGAGACATTTTGGACAGCACCAAATGATCTTCCAGCATGGTAGATGAAGCTATAGGTTTAGATCTTGTTGAAAGAGTTTTAATTTGATTTTTTTCTGTAGACATCTTCACGCTTGTTGGGTACAGTGAGCGCAGTGTGTTGTGTAATGCCCTCGAGATGGAATGGTAGCGCTTCTACCTGGAAACGGTTACGTAATTTTGTAATGGTAGCTGTTTTATCTGGAAAGAAATAATGAATAAAGCGTGAAGTTATATATTATAACGTATTATTATCACTATTCGTACTCAAATAATAAGTTATATTTCACAGAAAGTTTGTTGATGAGCAAATATTCTATGAAGCCCTGTCGTAACCCTACAAGAAGTGGACGCTAAGCGTGAATAACTAAACATTTTCTTCTTTTTTTATTTTAACCCACTGCGCGTTGATGTCGAAATATCAAAATTGCAAGGAGAAAAATTTCCCCATAATGCCACAGGAGATTTAACCAAATCAGACATATTTGAGTTCTGTCAAAGAAGATTGAATTGACTGAGTTCCAAGTTGCATTGCGGAAACATTTGTTGCTTGTAATTTTAGTAATCTGACATCAAAGTTGAGGGGTTCTATTTATCTTTGGGCTCGAGGCAATGTTTCAAGAGCATAAAATGAAAAATAATGAAATAATATATTATGAAATAAATATGTTTCCTCCATATTGCATTTTTTGTATAAATTGAATGTCATTTGGAATAATTACAAAGGGAATTAAAGTTTGAAACTGTCTGTGCGTGATGTTTGAATTTTTAAATTAATGGCGTCTTTGTCGAATAGATGTGCGATAAACACAGAAGGCCACCATGTATGAGTGTGTTCGTAAAAACGGCACTCATGCCATCGCGGAAGGATAAAACTCGAAACTGCGCCTCTCGTTATCTCCTTCCGCGATGGCGATACTCAAGCGTTATTTAGCCCTTTGAAATCGTAAGACCAATTTTTCGGCCCAGTGCATCATTGCGTCCAATTTTTGCTTACTTTAAAAGAAGTTTATCTACGGGGCAATGATGATAAAATAATAACTGCAGTCTGCAGCCAGCTGCAGACTGTAGTTATTATTTTATCCTCCCTGTATATTGATAGTGGACTGACCCATTTCACTGTAGGTGTACACAAGGGCGAAACCATTCCAGAACGCGGGGGTTCAAAGGGCTAACGGAAGACTTTAGAAGGGTGACATCACCAATTTAGTTATAAACGCACAGGCAATAAAGCACACAAAAGCAATTTGTCGGAAGATGTTGAAGCACAAAGGGCAGAAAGTACTGATGGATTTTGTCTTTGTTTCAAAGTTAAATATAAGGCATACGAACACTTGATAAATTAGAGGCCGCTCGACCGAAATGTATTCCCACGTCTCTTATGGCATATCCTGAGTTTTGGAATTCCACTACCTCGGCATTCGACCTTCAAAAACAATAGATATTTAGCTCTTATCGTGTGATATTCGGGTACCAAGTCTGCATTCTAAGTCAGTCAAAGAAGAAAATAGACCCTTGTGCGTCAGTTGTTAGTAAATCAGACTTTCTTATTCATTATTCAACAAAAAGAAGTTTTCTCCAAGTTTGACGTTAGTACTGAATTTTGGAATCCCGCGACGTTAACTTTCAAAAACAATAGATATTTAGCTCTTATCATGTCGAATTCGGGTACCAAGTCTGTACTCAAAGTCAGTCAAAAACGTTTTTTCTAAGATACAAACAGACATTTTTATCAACACGCAAACTCCCGCGTTGCAGTCTTTACTAATTCATACACTGTTATTCCATATTCAACAAGAAAAAAGAAGTGTTCTCCAAAAGTAATTTCGTAGTTAGCACAAGTGAAACCACGATACAACACTCATCAAAATTGGTCTCCCGATTGACGAAGGTGGGAACGCAACTCTTTCGAAATTGAGTAGAAGTTTCACCATACAAGTAACATGCTGAATTGAAATGAATCCTTGATTGGAAACATCCACTTCTCAGTCCACATCCCGCATCCCCCCCCCCCCCCCCCCCCCCTTTCCTTCGCAGACACACACCGTGCTGCTTCACCACTGGATATATATCAATTGTGTGATAATCAGGTTAATGCAATCTTTCGCCCTGTCAAATATGCTGTATCAAGAAGAAACCGTCCATTACTTTTCGTAGCAATTTTATGGGGATACACTTGCGATCTCACTTCAAATGAGTATCTTAGCATTTTATGTTAACTTTACTGTTCAAGTTTGGGAATAACAACGTTTCGTCAAAAGTCATCCCATGTTTTACATTGTCCTCATTGTCATTCCTTCAGAGCTAGATAACCACCTCAATTGATCTTGGGCCACAACGAAAAGCCCTCAGTGGCAGGCCAAAATTGGCCGGAAGCTGCTGAAGAAGGGCGGTCTATTTAAACATCCAAACCTTGATCTTAGGGGAAAGGGAGAGGCGATGTCGTCAACGGTTGAAGTTACAAGCAAAGAAAAAAATGCCACATAAATGTTCTTATGCTTATCGCACCACTTATTTAAGCTGGTGCTGTAACAATATCATTATACATTTCCGAAATGCATTACAGCCTTTACTGGTAGAGTGCTAAATTAACTGTAGCCATCCCATCCTAATTTGTTCACTTGTCTTTGCCTTGTTGCTTTATATAGGACAGTGCCTACAGGCAGTAATAAGACAAATACGCTTACAGACAAAATTTATAATCCATTAGAGCATATCTGCATAGAATACCAAGACTTTTAATTATTATGGCATCGGCACTTGTTAATGAAGTGTAAATATGGGCTTCCAGCACTCAACCATAGATGCTCAGGATAATGCGATAGCGCTCTTTTGCTCTCATGTGTACATTTTCCTGGGGAGACACTCCCACCCCACCCTACACCCCACCAATAAGCCACCCACAATGCCAAACCAACGGAAGACAAACTTTCCCCAAAACCACTGTTTTACTTTCCGACGTATGCCTTATATACTTGGTCAGTACCCTTTTAACCCTTTACCTAACATGAAAAGCAGACGACACTTGCAAAAATAATTCTTGAATAACTAATTTTTTTCATTTTTTGTCTCAAAAACATAGGTTATGACCCCTCGTTGGAACGAGCTCGACGAGCTCGTTCCAACGAGGGGTCATAACCTATGTTTTTGAGACAAAAAATGAAAAAAATAATGAAAATTAATAGGCGATTTTTGTGAATAGCGCTGGCCGGTTTTGGCCGTTACGTTAGGTAAAGGGTTAACCCCCTCCCTAGCTCTTGAATACTGGTCATCCTAGCTTTGTCGTTTGCTCAGTGGCTCTGCAATACTCGCTTCCGGAGATGTGGTCTAAACATTTCCCATTCATTGCATCAAGATCAAAGCAGTGAATTATGAAAAGTTCCCGCTGAAGATATTGTAATACACTCGTTGTAATGTCCCTCGTTGGAACTAGCTAGGTCATAAGGTATGTGTCTGAGGTAAAATAAAACATTTTGCAATCATTCAAGAGTCGTCTTCTATTTGGGTTGCGTAAAGGTACTACAGTACATGTCAAAGTACATCGAAATCACCCACGTGCGTCTATTAGTATTCGTTAGTTTATAAATACTTTTCTAGGTGGGTGTTTGCCGCTATCCCTATTTTCAAATCAGGTGGAGCGATAGCTCGCCTCAAAAAGTCCACAAACGAATTAAATCATTCAGAAAAAAATAAATGATAAAACCCTTACCTCCAATTGTACTATGTCCCTGTCATGAATAATATTAAAATCCTCTGAACTTTCGTATGTATTTTTCTTTCTGATCGAGTCACGAGAGTCAGTGAGAATGATGTAAATCTGGTTTATGAATTTATAGGTAACGCGATTGAGCAAACAAATAAGGAAGCTACTATAAAACCAATATTGTGAAACAAAAATTACATTTTAAATCAATAAAACTATCAACAAACAGATATTAAAATGATGACAGATATTATCACATTATTATTTCTATAATATAAATATATAAGTAAATAATATATTTATATAGGATTAATGATTGTTTTAGGTATATCACACGTGTGTGAATTACTTGGATTCACAATGGTGACATGATGATAATACGTGAGGTATGAGGCGTGATCACCCACGGGGTATTTCTTCTCAAAATGTTATGCCCGAGGCAGTGAAAAATATGTTTTTCCCACTAATTACAAGTAATGCATAAAATCCATTCGATAACAGACAGCCAATAATAAAATATCGTGAATGTTGTCTGTCATGGATATTACACGTTCCCATAGATATTCGGCCCCACTCTCCACCCCTTAATTTAATTGTGGACGTTTGCGTCTTTCTTATCGGGTCGAATTTATATGAGTTGTAGAGCCAGTAAAGAGGAAAACTGGACGAGATGCGTTAAAGTTTTTACCATCTCCCTGTGCAGTACAGTCGTTGTGGACTGGTCGTAATCCGCGTGTGGGAAGTGATGTTTACGCATGCGTTTACCAGGTAATAAAAATCATCAGCAGCAAAATTTTAATTAAAGAAGTTGAACCCGGTGCTTCATTAATTAAAGTTTTGACGATTATTCCAATAATTAAAGTTTGGAATGTAATATTATTGCGTGCATGGAAATATTGCCCATAGTGGAAATGACCAGTCCTCAGAGGCCATACTGTAATCACTATGGTCACCACATGTATTAATGTGTTTCCCTCAATAAAAATAGTTTCTGGCTTAGAGGAATGTTTAGTGTTCTAAAATATTCATTTTCATAATTTTAGTGCCACAGTAAAAACACACCAACTTAATCAATTGTCGCAATCTGCAGAAACTACCACCAACAGTACGTGGAGAGTGGATTGTAACTCAATCACCCGCGGAGTGGAGTTATCACCCAAGCTATAACTTTCAAATTTTGTACATATCGACAAAAAACACAAGCGATGTTTCAGCCAATGGACCTCCGGGTTTAACCCGGAGGTCCAATGGCTGAAACTTTTCTTGTGCTGGTTAAGCTTTGCAACAAATTTGCAGTTATTACTTGGGTGGAATCTTCACTCTGCAGGTGATTTAGTGATAATACTCTCTCCACGTACTGTACAATACAGTCATCGTGGGCTGCTCATAAACTACGCGTGAGCAGTGATGTCCACGCATCTGTTTACCAGGTTATAAAAATCATAATCAGCAAAATTGTAATTAATGAAGTATCGGGTTGTTAACGGTGCTTCATTAATTAAAATTTTTATCATTATTCCGGTAATTAGTGTTTGGAATCTAATATTATTGCGTCCGTGGAAATATTGTCCACACATGGAAAGTGTTCAGTCCACGGCGGCCCTACTGTAGATCTGTGGGAGTTGGGTGTATATCCATAAACCTATTTTTAGTTATGTGTCCTTGCTATTCTGTAATCTGGACTTATATATTATAAATACGCCATAATTTGTTGTACTTTCTGTTTGTACATACCAATGAATAAATAAATATTCATCTGTACAGAAACACCCAACAACAAAGAGAGGAAAAGAACACCCATATAACAACGATCGGAAAGAGTAAAAGACAACCCTAGAGACTGTACCGACTTAACATTGTACCCTAGCAACGCGTTGGGACAACAGAACCCCCTCTCACAAGCCTTTCCGTTCATGTCTACTCTAATAATAAATTGAGTATTTTACGATTTAAACCTTTAGCCATTAATTGTATTATTATTAGTAGTATTTTTTGATTGTTTTGCGGGGGTGGGGGGAGGGGTAACCCCGTCTCTTCGGTATATTCATCACTGTAAAGAAAGCTATTTAATAGCTGGTAAGAGCGGAATATTGCATGCAATATTAAGTGCCTCTAAAGTCTCCCTCGCTGGACTTTTTGATGATATAAATTGATTTAAATTTATCATTTTATCACACACATCTGGTGTATTTCTTTATTGTGTTTAATGTCACAGTGGCTAATCATGTCCACAACAGTTTTATGGGTGGAGGAAGCCGGAGTACCCGGAGAGGACCACCGAGCAACGGCGATCAGCTGTCAGCTCCCCAACATACTAACTCCACACAAGCAGGTTTAGCATTGGTTGAAGACAAGTGTACCATTGACGTGCAGTACGCCTTCGTACACAACGTCACTGTGCCCTCATATGGGCAGTGGGGGAGAATTGTCTTGTCCAAGGACAACGCGGTTGTTGCAGGCGGGATTCGAGCTTGCAACCTGCACCTCTACCTACTGAGCCGCCGCGCCTTCATCCGGTGTATTGAAATGTGACACGTTAAAATACTTTAGTACTTAAAACAACACCCTAAAAAACGGTAGGGTTAAAAAGTAACCCAAATGATCTTTGTTGAGTGAATATGAAGCAATTGAGTTCATATCAAACCCAACCCAGCTGATTTCGATTGATCTTTAACCCAATTGATTTTTTAAAAAAAACAATCCAAATTAACTGGGGGGAGTGAATATGAACCCTATTGGGCTTATATCGAAATGCCCTCTACGGGACAGTCCACGTAGAAAGCATTTCGTAAAACCAACGATCTTCGCAATCAGATCCATTTCGCCTTTTAGTCATTTTCAGGAAATTTCATGCGACAACAGGTGTTGGGCTGCGTAAATGTTGGGCCACTGGGGATGAAGCTCCCAATAAGAGAGGGGGGATCATTGGGAACTATCCCGGGGGCCCATACGGCCAATCCGCTTCTGACTTTTGCGGCACACTACCAGACGACGCTTCCAAAAACATTCTAGAATGGCTGAAAGTTTTCATTTCTTACCACAAAATTATAGCTTATGTCTCTTCAGCAGAACGAGGCGCTGAACTGACGGGTTTTGCGAAGTTCTGGTGTGTTTTAAGCCTAAAGAGGGTAACGAATGCAGGGTTTTTTTCGGAATTTCTTTGGTGTTCCTGCATGACATCGCCTAGTCCTAACTTGGCCTCTCCGGTCATTACCACGCCCCACACTTTCCCTGAATGGATGAAGGAGGAGGGGTAATGGCCGGAGAGACCTAGTTAAGACAAGGTGATGTATGACCGGAAGGGGTGTGTCCCTGTTCGGATAAGTGAGAATGAGACCCAACCCCCACCCCAGATCCCAGATAACATCCGGCAGCTTCTATGGAATGGTCATATTTAACACTCAAATATTTTTTTTGTTTTCAGTGGGGTGTGTACTTTTGGGGGTTATTGGGAGCACAGTACTCCGTTGCCCCCTCCCCCGTTACACCCATGCAAAGGGGGTATCATGACTCATGAGCCGTTCTCGAGTCCGTTTTGTTTTTCTCATTTTCACTCTTTGGAGTACAATTTTGCGGTTGTCAAGGACTTGCGGTGGATGAAATACTTTTCGCATTTGTAATTTTGAACAGAAAACTGTTCAATAATCATGTTTGTCACCTGTAATCATTCGGTACAGCTGAAAATCTCACATAATTTCCTGATTCGAAACGCATATTTCCCCCCTTAGGCACAAAATAACCAAAACAAGTATAAGACACCCTTCTAGATTGCCTTGCCTCGTACATTGTTCATTATCTCCTTGTCGACAATTTGAATTGAGATAATTCACACACGTGTAATATGCTCATAACAATAATTAATTCTACATTACTTAATTGTTTAATTACATATTTATATTATAAAAATAATGAAGTGATAATGTATGTCATCATTTTAATGTCTGTTTGTTGATAGTTTTATTGTCTTTGCAATTCCTTGTCATCACAATATAACGTCTACTCCTGTATTTCCCTCTCCACTTGTAACGCAGGTAATGTAATACAATACTCGCCACTGATTTTCATATTTATGGTACATGAGGTACAGCAAATAAAAATAACAAACAATTAGAATGAGGACAATGGAGTAGGTAACTAAAATGTAGAGTGACACAATGTAAATAAAGGGGTGTCTCTATATTAATGGTATTGTTGGTAGGTGAATTTCAGTGAGGTGGGTATGGGGTGCGGTCAGAGTTTTACAAACCTATATTCCATGAACTTGGTGTGAATTTCGTGTAGCAATTCGTCCCATGAGCGCACCAAAGCGCTGCCGGCAGTCTCAGACTTCCAGATCTCGTCCTGGTGTACCCAAGGGGCGAATTGATTCTGTATGAGGACAGCCTTTTAGTAAATATCACGACCACTTGTCAGGTTGCCAACAGTGTTGGAGAGGAAGAAGGGGGGGGGGGGGGGTGTGGTGGTTGAATACGAATAAGGGATAGAACGGCATAGTTTCTACTCGAGTATATTCAAACATATTCAAATGGGAAATGACAGCATAACATTTTCCCAGTCACCCAATCTTTGTTGAAAACGAAAGTTCGCCCATCATGACCGGATCTGCGTTCAACACATCCGACCGCCAGGCGAGGAAAGTCAAGAAATTGGGCTCTAGGGAATGCTAGGACTAAACCTTTGTCCTATTCAGCACATATGGGGCATCGTAAGTTAGTGGTATTCTCTCGGCTGTACAGCGCATGTGCGATCTGGTTCTACAGAGAGGCGTGAATCACACGGCTCGAGCTTTCTGATTGGACGCAGTGATTTCATCAAGTATTTAATGTTGAGCCGCAGAATACACGCCCACCCCAACCAAAACAAGCACCGCGACAACAAATACAGAATCACTCGCTAATGGTTGTTAAGATGTACTTCAAACTAAAAAGAGAGTGGTTTTAATGGACGTAAAGCAAAAGCATATGAGAAAGATTCACAGGAGGAAACCAGGGGACTATCCTTTGTCTATAATTAGGCTAAATGATAAGTTTCCTACATGTTGATTATTTTTCTGTTGATAATTTTAACCAATTTTGATATATCGATCAATTTCTTTTTGTTGGAGCTGGACATTAGTGCAGCAAACTTCATTATATTCGGCTGAGTATAGAGAGATTCGTGAATATATTTCTTTCGATGGGCAACAACACTTGGGCATTCAAAAATATAATGATGTTCGTCACTTAATGATTGCGCATCGCAAAAAGTACAAAATCGCTCTTCTCTGGGCGTTCTAGTCCAGCGACCGGTTTCTATGGGAAGCTGGTGATTTGAAGCTGGCCAGTGGGGAGTTTATTCAAATAATCCTCAAATTCGAATGTTGTCGTAAAAGTGCGGTAGATACAACCAATAGGCGAATTACTTACCTCCGTTTTCCACGACTGGATAAACTGATCAACAAGAGTTGACACACGATTTTAACCATTCGGGGTTAGGACAGTACTGGTTACCCCAAACATAGCACAGACCACACGAGTTCAAAATGCTACTCAAGTCATCCATCTACGAATATCTGATAGTACTTGACATATGCTTCTTATATGCATACTTATAAAGAGCCAGGGAAATTTTAGTTGTGCTATTGCTGATCAGTCGAGCCCAGAATTCAACCATTCTTAACTTAATCGAGATTTCTATGGGACAAACTCCAACTTCTCCATACACCATAAATGATGGAGTGCTATTTTTTAGACCGAGAACTAACTTCAAATATTTGAGTTGCAATTTTCGAAACATTCCTAAATTTTCAAACCCCCAAATTTCACTACCGTATAAAACTATCGGTTCTATAATTTTATTAAAAAGATCAAGTTGGCAATCTATTGCTAGATTTAAACTTCTTGCCTTTCTTATAATGCTGTGCATTGCCTTTGCTGCTTGTTCAAGATTATTTTTTCTCGACTTTGCAAATGATCCGTTTTGAGAGAAGATTATGTCCAAATATTTTATCTCTTTTACTTCTTCGACCTGCAAATTCTGGATTTTAAAAATATGTTTTTGGCGGTTGCGATTTCCAAAGATAAGAATTTTTGTTGCCGATGGTAGGGATTCGGAAATAAACTAGGTTGCTTTACACTACAGTCGCCATGGACTAGTCGTAATTCACGCGTTGGCGGTGATGTCCACGCATGCGTCTACCAGATGATAAAAATCATCATCAACAAAATTTTAATTAATGTATCACCGGGTACAACCCACTGGTACAACCCACTGGTACAACCCACTGGTACAACCTACTGGTACAACCCACTGGTACAACCCACTGGTACAACCCACTGGTACAACCCACTGGTACAACCCGGTGCTTCATTAATTAAATTTTTGAAAATTAATCCTATAATTGGTGTACGTAATCTACTATTATTGCACCCGTGAAAATATTGTCCACCCGTGGAAAGTTACCAGTCCACGGCGTCCATACTGTATTTTAATATTCCGATTAAAAATTTTTTAAACTTTAAGATATGGTTAAATTTTAGCATTTTTAAATCTATTTTCAAATTTTCTGTTTATTTATTATTATTGCTGTCTAAGGTCACATATTTCTGCACAATGGCTTATAGTGACCGCAATATGGGGATAAAATCAAGTTTAGTCAACCGTTTATACCCATGTTGACCATTTTAGAGGACTTCCACCCGAACCATTGATGACTGGGTGCTATTTTACAAGTAAAACAGAGCTTCTTCACCACAGTGAACAAGCACTGCTTCACTTCCCGGAGTTCCCACTGGGAAGGTTTCTCTTTATAGATTTTAGTGATTAAGTATTTACCGATTATATAACTTATCAAACCTCTGTCCATTTTACCGTCACGTCAATTCATCACAATAACTTATGTTACTTCCCGCAAATGAGCGGATCAGTTTTTGAATAAATAATCGTCAGAATAAGTATTATATACATTTGACAGCAAAACTGGTTAGTTATTTCCTATTATTACCACTTTAGCGTGCGTTCACTAGTATATTAATGGAGTTTAGCGGAGCGGTAAGGCTCAGTAATATATGACGCCATGCAACCGGAAGCGAGCCGCGGGCGTTAATGAAAACAAAATTCATTAACAGCCCGCTGCCCGCTTCCGGTCATGGTAATAATAGTAATAACATGATTTTGTCGAGCATCCCGGTTTATTAACGGCCCTCGAGGAATAACAGACCTCTGGCTTATTAACGGCCCTCGACTTCGTCTCGTGCCGGTACTAAACCCTCGAGCTGTTATTCATTCCTCTCGGGCCGTTATATTTTACCTACGAATGATGTACATAGTGCCATGTGTTCATTCATTGTCACGTGTACTTTTTCGAATGTACTCTTCAAGTCAAAACTGTGAAACAGAAAATGTTCAAATGGCCGTCGTTCTGGATAAAATTCACCATTTAACCCTTTACCTAACACGAAAAGCAGACGACACTTGCAAAAAAAGTTCTTGAATGGCTAATTTTTTTTTTTCATTTTTCGCCTGAAAAACATAGGTTATTACCCCTCATTGGAACGAGCTCGACGAGCTCGTTCCAATGAGGGGGCATAACATATGTTTTTCAGACAAAAAAAATTAAAAAAAGTAATGAAAATAATTTGCGATTTTTTAGAATAGAGCTGGCCGGTTTTGGCCGTTACATTGGGTTAAGGAATAGTAGATATGTTTTACAAAACATTCTGAAAAGTTTATTTCCAGCATACATTAGTATACATTAAAGGAAGGCTCGTGGAAAAGCTCGCCCCGAAACACTAAGATTATTTCTCGGGACACGTTGAAAAGTAAAGAGATGGGGATTTGTTCTGTTTCCTTCATCAATACCACATTTGGTGTAAAATGGTATCGAACTTCGCTCAAAGATACAAAGTGAGATCCGCGTTATAACGACCTCTGGCCCTCGTAGTTTGATCAATATTCGTAAAAACAGGTACCATCATAAAATGTAGAATATTGTATTGATATTTGATGATGGATGGTATCTGTATTTAAGAATATTCTGGATAGAATTCATCATTCAAGGAATATCAGACATGTTTTACAAAACATCATCAGAAGGTGAAGTTTTCTCCAGTGTTTATTTGTATAGATTACAGGAAGGTTTATAGAAAAGCTCGCTCTCTAACATTGAGATTATGTCTCGGGACATGTTGAAAAGTGATAGGATGTTTCTTTTATCTCCTTCAATAATAACACATTTGGTGTAAATTGGCATCGATCTTGGCTCAAAGGTACAAAGTGAGATCCATGTTAGAACACAGGCCTCGTAGTTTGACCAATATTCTTAACCCTTTACCCAACGCAGACGATATCAACTTTTTTTATTTTAAATATCATTTTTTCAAATTTTTCAAAACAATTCAACAAAACCATATCATGTGATCCCTCGTTGGAACGAGCTCGACGAGATCGTTCCAACGAGGGGTCACAGGATATGGTTTTGTTGAAATGTTTTGAAAAATACTATTTTTTCAACTGCTGAATTTGCATATTACGCGGGCGGATGCGGCCGATTCGTTGGGTAAAGGGTTAAATACAGGTACCATCATAACATTTCAGAACAATAAATAAACACGTGTTTTTTATTGCATTGATATCTGTAGTTTAAGAATTTTGATCAAACAACGAGGGCCTATTCCTTAGATGAGATTTAAATAAATACCTTGCAGTTAACGCAATGCATAGAATACGATACAAAATGTTCCTGTAAAAAAAGTGGTTTCACTTTTACCTCCACAAAATAAAGTTTGGATGCCGAGTATCGTGAAGAGCGTTGGGAGGATTTTGCTAACATTTTTGGTGTGACTGACAAACCACGTACGTCGGTGATTTCTACGAAAGTAGACCTGCAAACATAATTTTTTATTATGCATCATAATATATGTACAGAGGTTTTTGGGATATCGACCATGAATCTCAATAGGTTCGACGAGCTTGTCGTTCATTTCTCCATGCACACGTCATGGCGATTAAATGCTATGAAAAATGAAAAACTGTTAAAACTGGTCAACCCTTTGCTCATTCACGAAAAGTTAAAAACAGAAAATAATATTTTAAGACACTGTTCAGGATATAATGAAATATATAAAAAAAATACCGAAACAAATGACGGTACAGATGTATTTATTTCATAATTAATAACGAAAACATAACAAAAATAACAGTAGCACTAACAAACAAATTTATATTGCACAATACCCATCATAAAGGAACTACACAAACGTCCACAACAATTATTGGGTACAATAAGATTTTTGGAACTTGTCTTTAAACAGGAAAACGTTATTTGAAATTGTTTATACACAAACTGTCTAAAGGTGTTCCAATATCCAAGAAGACCGTGCTTTTCTGGTAATGAAACACCGCTACCAAGCCTATCGTCATCAAATTAACCCTTTAGCACACAATGACAATTCCCGTTCTAGGCTGCTCTCTAAACTCTCACATTTGCCTAAAAATATAGCTTATGATCCCTCCAATGATACGTAATAAGCTACGTTTTTGGGCGAAAAATTAAAAAAAATTGATATGCAATAGTTTTTACGAGAAGTCGTCTTCCGGTTGTATTGGATAAGGGGTTAACGCAAACTGGATTGTTGGGATTTCACTCTAGCCCGGTTGTTTTTATTACTATTTTCGTTGTGTCAATGCGCAATGACTTTTATGACATTTTTTCCGTTTTTTGTAAGGGGAGGTGAACTGACGAACGCTTTGGTCAAGGTTCATTCAATTGTCCACAAAAGACACTAGCATAAAACTGAATAGTCAGATTCTGCTAAAGCTTCAACATTTCTACAGACAGATAATCTTTAAGATGAACTCTATGAGTTCTTTCCAACCGGAAATCACATCCGGTGTAAAACGTTTGGGGATACTAAAGGACTTGAGTGTGAGTGCATTTAGTGATAATGAGAAGTGGGAGAATGCCCCCACTCCCCCACCCCCACCCCCACCCCATTACAATGTGATGTGTTTTGCACAAAACACGTCGAAATGTTAGTTAACTGACCACCATGTGTTTTTGTTTTAGTTTCAAGTTATTGGCAAATTTTAAAATCATCCTGGGGACTACTCCAAGGTGACCAGACCGAAAATCAGCTTTGACAACTGTGTATACCAAAGGAAAATGAGACTCTGTACCAGAAAAAGTCAAATTGTATATTGGGTGGAGGGGTCAAGACAATTAAAATCTTCTGTCAGACATTTGCTACTTGCGGCACGCTGTGATGCCTAAGCATCGCTAACTTCAATCAGGAGTTTAATGGTCCCGACCACATCAAAATTACCGATATACGCCTCGATTACTGATTTCAAGAAAAAGAAAATAATACCTCGAACCACTGGCGGAAAGAAAAATAAGGTTGAGTTTCAAAGCAACAAAAAGATGAACGTGAAGTACTTTTACACCTATTTTGTAACTGTTAATTCATGAAATCTTACTTTGTTTGAGATAATTCTGGTACATGGAACAAAACAACTGAAATATTCTGACTGTCAGATTTGGTAGCAGACTTTCACAAACTCAGTGTATAAAAAGTTGCTGAAACACTACAAGCACTATCCAAACATGCCGGGGAATGCATACACCTGTTACAAGGCCGAGTCAATATCCTGAGGGGCCAATACTATAAAGATTTGATAATTGTATTTTCTAGAATTGTGTTGTCTTGGCTTCCTATTAATTTTACTGAGTAAAATGAATCATTGGCATTTTGAAAGATATGGCAATTGGCCAACTGGCAAATTGCCTCATCTTTGAAAATGTTAATGGTTCATTTCAACCCGCTTAAAGTCCTAACTGGAAAATACAATTCTATAAAATACTAGTGTAAACGTTCTGTAAGTATTAGTCCCTGGTGATTAACTAATTATTGTCAACAAAGTAATTAACAACATAAATATTTCCCTAAAGGTATGCTAGGGTCATTATGTTCGTGTTATTTCCTGTTCGTAAGTTTTCACAGAAACCCTTCAGTCTTTTAATCAGCAATTTCTTCTTCTTCCTCAGATTTGTCTCTTGTGTTGTGTTCTGTTTACTTTTGTCAGTATCTATAGACGATAATGCAATACTGGGTAGAGAGTGAAGTTTATCATCATTTGTTGTTGAACACATTATCTTTGCTCCCATCTGTTTTATTGATTTCGTAAATACATGTTCTCTCTTGCGTTCGCGCTTGCAATGGGAATTTATCTGCATTTTAAGATTTTGCGTAGCCGTTTGCTTTGCGAGTTTTTTATCTTTAGCGTTTGTTTCACTAACACTCACTTTCTTTTGTAAATGAATCTTCGATTTATCTCCATTACACAATTTCTTCTCTGGTGTGGTTTCAGAATTTAAGTTTTGAAATTCGTCAAAAAGCTTACACTTCAGTTTTTCATCTTTTTCACAGGACGCAGTAGAAACAGTCGCATCAATATCAATATCACAAGAATCATCACGATATTTCTGTTCGTTCAGAGGATTACAAATTTCTCTCAATGCTGGTGAAGGACAAGAAAGAAAATCAATGTCTGTATTCCTCTGAACATTTCTCGTAATTTTCTTTAGTTGCTCATCAAAATAAATTTGTGCCCTTGGTTTTGGGGTGCTAAAACGACGCAAATACTGCTTTTCGATAGTCGAGTCACTACTCAAAGACCACGTGACCACACTGTCCATCCTAGCTGTGTTTCGCGATATTTTGGAAAGCACCAAATGATCTTCCAGCATGGTAGATGAAGCTATAGGTTTAGATCTTGTTGAAAGAGTTTTAATTTGATTTTTTTCTGTAGACATCTTCACGCTTGTTGGGTGCAGTGAGCGCAGTGTGTTGTGTAATGCACTCCAGATGGAATGGTAGCGCTTCTACCTGGAAACGGTTACGTAATTTTGTAATGGTCGCTGTTTTATCTGGAAAGAAATAATGAATAAAGCGTGAAGTTATATATTATAACGTATTATTATCACTATTCGTACTCAAATAATAAGTTATATTTCACAGAAAGTTTGTTGATGAGCAAATATTCTATGAAGCCCTGTCGTAACCCTACAAGAAGTGGACGCTAAGCGTGAATAACTAAACATTTCCTTCTTTTTTTATTTTAACCCACTGTGCGTTGATGTCGAAATATCAAAAAATTGCAAGCAGCAAAATTTCCCCATTATGTCACAGGAGATTTAACCAAATCAGACATACTTAAGTTCTGTTAAAGAAGATTGAATTGACTGAGTTCCAAGTGGCATTGCGGTAAAATTTGTTGCTTGTAATTTTAGTAATCTGACATCAAAGTTGAGGGGTTCTACTTATCTTAGGGCTCGACGCAATGTTTCAAGAGCATAAAATGAAAAATAATGGAATAATTGGAACATTTATTACACACCTATTATGTTTCCTCCATATTGCATTTTTTATAAATCTGTACAGAACATGTGTCCCATACGGATTTCCGTTGACAGACTATTTTTCCACCAGACGTCATGGATGTATCAAAAGTTTCGTAATCAGTCAATCGAAACATCGTCTTCTGACTGCGATCAGGTCGGATGCTGCGGTGACAGCCGATAAATCGTATGGGATAATTACAAAGGGATTTAAAGTTTGAAACCGTCTGTGTGTGATGTTTGAATTTTTAGATTAATGGCGCCTTTGTCGAATAGATGTGCGATAAACACAGAAGGCCACCATGTGTGAGTGTGTTCGTAAATACGGCACTCATGCCATCGCGGAAGGATAGAACTCGAAACTGCGCCTCTCGTTATCTCCTTCCGCGATGGCGATACTCAAGCCTTATTTAGCCCTTTGAACTCGTAAGACCAATTTTTCAGCCCAGTGCATAATTGCGTTCCATTTTTGCTTACTTTATAAGACGTTTATATACCTGTCATTGATGATAAAATAATAAATGCAGTCTGCAGCGAGACGGCTGCAGACTGCAGTTATTATTTTATCCACCCTGTATATTGATAGTGGACTGACCCATCTCACTGTAAGTGTACGCAAGGGCAATACCATTCCAGAACGCGAGGGTTCAAAGGGCTAACGGAAGACTTTAGAAGGGTGATATCACCAATGTAGTTATAAATGCACAGGCAATAAAGCACACAAACGCTATTCGTCGGAAAATGTTGAAGCACATAGGGCAGAAAGTACTGATGGATTTTATCTTTGTTTCAAAGTTAAATATAAGGCATACGAACACTTGATAAATCAGAGGCCACTCGACGTAAATGTATTCCCACGTCTCTTATGGCATATCTTGAGTTTTGGAATTCCGTTACCTAGACATTCGACCTTCAAAAACAATAGATATTTAGCTCTTATCGTGTGATATTCCGGTACCAAGTCTGCGTCCAAAGTCAGTCAAAGATGCAAACAGATCCTTGTGCGTCAGTCGTTAGTAAATCAGACTTCCTTATTCATTATTCAACAAAGAGAAGTGTTTTCCAATTTCGACGTTAGTACTGAATTTTGGAATCCCGCGACTTTGACCTTCAAAACAATAGATGTTTTCCTCTTATCTTGTCGAATTCAGGTACCAAGTTTGTACTCAAAGTCAATCAATGACGTTTCTTTCTAAGATAAAAACAGACATTTGTATCGACACGCAAACTCACCCGTGGCAGTCGGTATTCATATATTGTTATTCCATATTCAACAAGAAAAAAGCAGTGTTTTCCAAGGGTAATTTCGTAGTTAGCACAAGTGAAACTACGATATAACATTCACGAAAACTGAAGATGAGAACGCAATCCTTTGAAACAGTTCACTGAGTAGAAGTTTCACAAACAAGTAACATGGTTAAGTGGAATGAATCCTTGATTGAAAACGACCACTTCTCAACCCACATCCCTCACCCCCACTCCCACCCCACCACTCCCACCCCACCATACACACACAATGCAGCTTCACCACTGGATATATCTGAACTGTGTAATAATCCGATTAATGCAATCTTTGGCCCTGCAAAATATGCTATATCAAGAAGAAACAATCAATTATTTTTCGAAGAAATTTTACTGGGATACACTTGCGATCTCAATTCAAATGTGTATCTTAGCATTTTATGTTAACTTTACAGTACAGTTTCGGAATAAAAACGTAACATTTTATCAAAAGTCATCCCGTGTTTTACTTTGTCTTCATTGTTATTCCTTCTAAGCTAGATAATCGCCCCATTTGATCTTGGGCCACAACGAAAAGCCCCTAGTGGCAGCCGAAATTAGCCGGAAGCTGCTGAAGAAGGGCGTTCTGTTTAAACATCCAAACCTTGATATCATTTCGGGGGAAAAGGGGAGCTTTCCGTGAAGCGATGTCGTCAACGGTTAACCCTTTACCCAACGAATCGCCCGCACCCGCCCGCGTAATATGCAAATTTAGTAGTTGAAAAAATATTATTTTTCAAAAAATTTCAACAAAACCATATCATGTGACCCCTCGTTGGAACGAGCTCGCCGAGCTCGTTCCAACGAGGGGTCACATGATATGGTTTTGTTGAAATTTTTTTAAAAATTTTAAAAAATGGTATTTAAAATAATAAATTTTGATATCGTCTGCGTTGGGTAAAGGGTTAAAGTTACTTGCAAAGACAAAAATACTACATACATGTTCTTGTGCTTATCGCACAACTGATTTCGGCTGGTGCTGTGACAATGGCATCAGACATTTCCGAAATGCATTACAACCTTTACGGGTACAGACCTAAATTAATTGTAGCCACCCCATCCTAATTTGTTCTATTGTCTTTGCCTTGTTACTGTTTATACGACAGTGCTTACAGGCAGTAACAAGACAAAAACACATACAGACAAAGTTTCGGTTCCATTAGAACATATCTACACAGAATACCAAGACTTTTAATTATTATTATACCGACACTTGTTAATGAAGTCTTAATATGGGCTTCCAGCACTCAACCATAGATGCTCAGGATAATGCTATAGCGCTCTTTTGCTCTCATGTCTACATTTTCCTGGGGAGACACTCCCACCCCCACCCTACACCCCCACCAATAAGCCACCCACAATGCCAAACCACAGGAAGACAAACTTTCCCCAAAACCAGTGTTTTACTTTCCGAAATATGCCGAAATATACTTGGTTAAAACTCCACGCCGAGACTTTTAACCCCCTCCCTAGCTCTTCTTGAATACCAGGCATCCAAAGGGAGACAAACTTTCCACAAAACCGGTGTTTTACTTTCAGAAGTATGCATGTATATATTTGGTCTGTACCCTAGACAGAGACTTTTAACCCCCTCCCTAGCTCTTGAATACAGGCATCCTAGCTTTGTCTTTTGCTCAGTGCAATACTCGCTTCCAGAGATGTGATCTGAACATTTTGCCATTTATTGCACAAAGACCAAATCAGCGAATTATTAAAAAGTTCCTGCTGAAGATATCACAATACATTATCCGTTTACCCATAGTGACGCCTAAAACTCATCAGTACTATTCTCAAAAAGCGACCTTCAGTTAATTTTTTCCATATTTTGTCTCAAAGACATAGCTTATGATCCCTCATTGGAACTAGCTAGGTCATAAGGTATGTGTCTGAGGTAAAATAAAACATTTTGCAATCATTCAAGAGTCGTCTTCTATTTGGGTTGCGTAAAGGTACTACAGTACATGTCAAAGTACATAGAAATCACCCACGTGCGTCTTTTAGTATTCGTTAGTTTATAAAGACTTTTCTAGGTGGGTGTTTGCCGCTATCCCTATTTTCAAATCAAGTAGAGCGATAGCGCGCCTCAAAACGATAGGCATGAGTGAATAAATAGTTTGGGTTATACTAAAAATATAAGTCCTCAAACGAATTAAATCATCCAAGAAAAGATAAATGATTAAACCCTTACCTCCAATTGTACTATGTCCCTATCACGAATAATATTAAAATCCTCTGAACTTTCGTATGTATTTTTCTTTCTGATCGCGTCACAGTCATTGAGAATGTTATAAATTTGAATCTGGTTCCTGTATTTATAGGTACAGCGACTGAGCAAACAAATAAGGAAGCTACTATAAACCAATATTGTGAGACAAAAATTACATTTTAAATCAATAAAACTATCAACAAACAGATATTAAAATGATGACAGATATTATCACATTATTATTTCTATAATATAAATATATAAGTAAATAATATATTTATATAGGATTAATGATTGTTATAGGTATATCACACGTGTGTGAATTACTTGGATTCATAATGGTGACATGATGATAATACGTGAGGTATGAGGCGTGATCGCCCACGGGGTATTTCTTCTCAATAATAATGTGCCCGAGGCAGTGAAAAATATGATCTTTCCAACTAATTAGAAATTATGCAGAACATCAGTTCGACAACAGAATGGTGAAAACTTTACCGCATCTGAGCAAATCACCATGGCAAGTTTTGATCTGCCAATTAAGCTACAGAAAGCTTTGTCAGCTCTGGGCGTCTCCTGCCCTTTAAACTGGACTCGCCAGATGGTGTCCTCCCAGATGATCTAATTTTCAGAACTGGAATCCCGTAAGAAAGTTAGATCATGTGGGATTTTCAAGGATGACTGATTACTGGATTTACTGGGGAGACATTTTGGTGAGTCCATCATTTAGCTTTTGGTGGGAGAAAATAATGATAAAAAATGAATAGTTGTATACGTTAATAAACTACTTTTATGAATGAATGAATGAATTTTACTCTCAATCCGCGAGTACATGCGCAATATTTGTTGAAAAAAGTTGATTGATACGAGATAGTTGCGGCGCCTCATAGTGAGAATCCCCTCAAATATTTTTCCAATACGGATAAGCAAGCTAACTGGGCGGTAGTTAGAAGTGTGGCTAAGGTATTTGTCGGGCTTTGGTATCATGACTCCTGTGACCACTTTCCAACATTTTGAGAAGTATCCATAGAAGAGACCGCAGTTTAGGAGTTTATCGACACAGAGAACACATTTTATCACCAACCAAATTTGAAAGGGGAACCATTGTTACTATTTCGTCCCCTGAGTTCCAACGTAGAGGACGATTTTTAGCTATCGATATCGATATCGGGCCTTTGGTCGAAGTTGGGTTCTTTGAAAATTGAGTTGTTATCTTGGACAAATTTATTTGCTTTTACCTTGCAAAATAGACAGAAAAAAACAGAAAGAAACGAACAGCACTTAAAGTATAAACACAAAACACCCCCAGGAAACCAAAGTAGAGTAACCCACTCAAACTTAGGGGTCCAGTGGGCATGTAAATTAAATTATCTGGGAACAACGTTAATCACCAGTAATTGGATTATAGCGATGGGGTAGAGGTGAGAAATTAGACAAACTGAGACTGAACCCTCCAGATGAGAGGCATGAGCGTTCATCTGACTCCGGAGTTTGACGGAGTGGAAATAACCACCACACCTTCTTCGGGGAGAGGTAGCACCTTTCGTGAGAGGAACCCCTCTCACACTGGTCCTCACCAGAAAAAGCTTGGACCTGGCCCTGAAAAGAAGGAAAAGAAGACCAAGAAGAAGAAGAGCCCATCAACCAGGCGCCGTGATGCCCGGCGGCTGGAAAGGAAGAAGGAAGAAAAGGCGAAACAGAAGACAGAGGAGGCCACTACCATTTCCCCACCTCCAACTCCTGTGACTCCCATCCACGCCCAGGCTACCTCTCCTCTGAAGGGCAACCTGGAGGATGGCGACGTCAGCAGTGACGCGGAGATGGAAACTGTATCCCCGAAGTCTTCTACTCCAATCTCTCCCCTCCCTCCCGATCAGGAGCTGGATCACAAACAAGCCATTCTCGAAGACGAATTTCAAAAAGAGCGCAGAAACGAGCTAAATACCATGGAAAACCAGCTAGCAGAACTCAGGAAGGCAGCGGCGACACTACGTTCCAATGTCGCCTTCGCAACTGCTCTAGCCCAAAGCAGGACAACAACACCACAGCCTCCATCGCCTCCTTCGCCTCTAGTAAATAATTCGCCACCTCCACCTCCAAAGAAGAAACGGAGGAAACAAAGGAATTAGAAACCAAGAGCAGCCTCCTGTTCATTACGAGCGGTAGAAATACGAGCAAAACAACACAGACATCTATCCACTTATGGGATGCACGTTGTATCCCCAAGTGCAGAATCTTTCTCACGATTCGACAATAGACAAGCAGTAATGGAATACAGAGAATATTTTCAGCCAGAGTCATTAGACGCTCCCCATAGATATTCGGCCACACTCGCAACCCCTTAATTCAATTGTGGACGTTTGCGTCTTTCTTATCGGGTCGAATTTATGAGTTGTAGAGCCAGTTAAGAGGAAAACAGGACGAGAGGCGTTAAAGTTTTTACCATCTCCCTGTGCAGTACAGTGGTTGTGGACTGGTCGTAATCCACGTGTGGGAAGTGATGTCCACGCATGCGTTTACCAGGTAATAAAAATTATCAGCAGCAAAATTTTAATTAATGAAGCACCGGTTTGAACCCAGAGCTTCATTATTTCAATTTTTGACGTTTATTCCTATAATTAGTGTTTGGAATGTAATATTATTGCGTGCGTGAAAATATTGCCCATCGTGGGAAATGATCAGTACTCAGAGGCCATACTGTAATCACTATGGCCGCATCGCGTGTTACTGGGTTTCCCTCAATAAAATAGTTTCTGGCTCAGAGGAACGTTTAGTGTTCTAAAATATTCATTTTCATAATTTTAGTGTCACAGTTAAAACACACCAACTTAATCAATTATCGCAATCTGCAGGAACTACCACCTACAGTACGTGGAGAGTGGATTGTAACTAAATCACCCGCAAAGTGGAGTTATCACTCAAGCTATAACTTTCAAATTTTGTACATATTGACAAAAAACACAAGCAATGTTTCAGTCAATGGACCTCTGGGTTTAACCCGGAGGTCCATTGGCTGAAACTTTGCTTGTGCTGGCTATGCTTTGCAACACATTTGCAATTATTGCTTGGGTGTAATCTCCACTCTGCGGGTGATTTAGTGATAATACACTCTCCACGTACTGTACGTTTACCAGGTTATAAAAATCATAATCAGCAAAATTGTAATTAATGAAGTATCGGGTTGTTAACGTTGCTTCATTAATTAAATTTTTTATCGTTATTCCGGTAATTAGTGCTTGGAATCTAATATTACTGCGTCCGTGGAAATATTGTCCACACATGGAAAATGACCAGTCCACGGCGGCTCTACTGTAGATCTGTGGGAGTTGGGTGTATATCCATAAACCTATTTTTAGTTATGTGTCCTTGCTATTCTGTAATCTGGACTTATATATTATAAATACGCCATAATTTGTTGTACTTTCTGTTTGCACATACCAATGAATAAATAAATATTCATCTGTACAGAAACACCCAACAACAAACAGAAGATAAGAACACCCCTATAACAGCGATCGGAGAAGAGTAAAAGTCAACCCAAGAGACTGTACCGACTTAACATTGTACCCTAGCTAGGCGTCGGGACAACAGAACCCCCTTTCACAAGCTTTTCCGTTCATGTCTACTCTAATAATAAATTGAGTATTTTACGATTTAAACCTTTACCCATCATTGTATTATTAGTAGTAGTATTTTATGTTTTTTTTGCGGTGGGGTGGGGGGAGGGTAACCCCGGGTATATTCGTCACTGTAAACAAAGCTATTTAATAGCTGGTAAGAGTGGAATATTGCATGCAATATTAAGTGCCTCAAAAGTCTCCCTCGCTGGACTTTTTGATGATATAAATTGATTTAAATTTATTATTTTATCACATCTGGTGTATTTCTTTATTGGTGTTTAATGTCACAATGGCTAATCATGTCCACCACAGTTTTACGGGTGGAGGAAGCCGGAGTAACCAAAGAGAACCATCGAGCAACTGCGAGCAACTGTCAGCTCCCCAACATACTCCATACAAGCAGGTTTAGCATTGGTTGAAGACAAGTGCACCATTGACGTGCAGTACGCCATAGTACACAACGTCAGCGTGCCCTCACTTGGGCAGTGGGAGAGAATTGTCTTGCCCAAGGACAACGCAGTTGTTGCAGGCGGGATAGGAGCTTGCAGCCTGCACCTCTACCTACTGAGCCACCGCGCCCCCATCTTGAGTATTGAAATGTGATATGTTAAAATACTTCAGTACTAAATGCAACACCCTAAAAATGGTTGGGTTAAAAATTAATCCAAATGATCTTTGTTGAGTGAATATGAAGCAATTGAGTTCATATCAAACCCAACACAGCTGATTTCGATTGATTTTTAACCCAACTGATTTTTTTTTAAAATCAGTCCAAATTAACTGAGTGGAGTAAATGTTGCCCCCCTGGGGATGAGGCTCCCAATGAGGGGGGGGGGGAGGGCATCGCTAACTTTCCCGGTGGCCCATACGGCCAATCCGCTTCTGACGGCACACTACCAGACGACGCTTCCAAAAACATTCTAGAATGGTTAACAGTTTTCATTTCTTACCTCAAAATTATAACTTGTGTATCTGAACTGACGGGTTTTGCGAAGTTCTGGTATGTTTTAAGCCTAAATAGGGTAACGAATTCAGGGGTTTTATCGGGATTTCTTTGGTGTTCCTTCATGACCTCCTCTAGTCCTAACTAGGCGTCTCCGGTCTTTACCCCGGCCCACACTTTCCCTGAATGGATGTGGGAGGAGGGGTAATGGTCGGTGAGACTTAGTTAAGACAAGGTGATGTATGACCGGAAGGGTGTGTCCCTGTTCGGAAAAGTGAAAATGAGACCCAACCCCCACCCCAGAAAACATCCGGCAGCTTCTAGGGAATTGTCATATTTAACACTCAAATATTTTTTTTGTTTTCAGTGGGGTGTGTACTTTTGGGGGGTATTGTGGTCACAGTACTCCGTTGACCCCCACCCCAGAAACCCCCACCCCCACCCCCACCCCCGTTACACTCGTGTGAATGGGATATCATGACTCATGAGCCGTTCTCGAGTCCGTTTTGTTTTTCTCCTTTTTCACTCTTTGAAGTAAAATTTTGCTGTTGTCAAGGACTTGCGGTGGATGAAATACTGTTCGCATTTGTAATTTTTAAAGAAAACTGTTCAATAATCATGTTTGTCACCTGTAATTATTCGGTACAGCAGAAAATCTCACATAATTTCCTCACTCGAAACGCATAATTTTCCCCTTGGGCATAAAATAACCAAAACAAGTATAAGACACCTTTCTAGACTGTCTTGCCTCGTACATTGTTCATTATCGCCTTGTCGACAATTTGAATTGAGATAATTCACACACGTGTAATATGCTCATAACAATAATTACTTCTACATTACTTAATTGTTTACTTATATATTTATATTATAAAAATAATGAAGTGATAATGTATGTCATCATTTTAATGTCTGTTTGTTGGTATTTTTATTGTCTTTGCAATTCCTTGTCATCACAATACTGTCCCTAGGACTACTCCTGTATTTCCCTTCCACTTGGAACGCATGTAATGTAATACAAGACTTGCTACTGATTTTCATTATTCTATTAGCGCCGATGGTTGGGATTCTGAAATAAACTTACACGCTAAAAACTAAAGTGTTAAAAACTACACATGAAGTGCTGTATTCAACACTTACTAAGTGCTGAACTAGCACTTTGTTCACGTGTAGATATCCCAGAACTTGACTGGTGTTACAATAATACCACTTGACAAGTGTAATGTCGCGACACTTAAAAGGAAACAACGCAGATGACGCGGATCAGGCTCGAACTCTCGAGCCTGATCCGCGTCATCTGCGTTGTGTCCTTTTAATTATGTACCAACCAAGCGCAAATCAAATTATGGACGATTCTGGAAGAATCACCAATGCTAGACACATGGGAAGTGCCATCCATTCAAGTTTCAGATGCCTGACGATTGTAATGTCTAAGTGCTTAAAGCATTGCACTTTGAGTGTTAAAATCAAACCCTAAGAGTTAAAATGGGTTTAACCCATTGAAAGTGTCAGTTTTAACACTTTAGTTTTTAGTGTGTACTCGCAATAGGTTGCTGTACACTACAGTCGCCATGGACTAGTCGTAATTTACGCGTTGTTGGTGATGTCCACGCATGCGTCTACCAGGTGATAAAAATCATCATCAACAAAATTTTAATTAATGAAGCACCGGGTACAACCCACTGGTACAACCCACTGGTACATACAACCCACTAGCACAACCCACTGGTACAACCCACACTGGTACAACCCACTGGTACAACCCACTGGTAGAACCCAGTGCTTCCTTAATTTATTTTTTGAACATTGTTCCTATAATTAGTGTATAGAATGTAATATTATTGCACCCGTGGAAATATTGTCCACCCGTGGAAAGTGACCAGTCCACACCGTCCGTACTGTATTTTAATATTCCGATTGAAAAAGTTTTAAACTTTAAGATATGGTTACATTTTATCATTTTTTAAACTATTTTCAAATTTTCTTTTTATTTATTATTATTGGTATTTAAGGTCACATATTTCTGCACAATGGCTTATAGTGACCGCAACATGGAGATAAAATCAAGTTTAGTCAATCGTTTATACCCATGTTGCCCATTTTAGAGAACTTCCACCCGAAGCATTGATGACTAGGTGCTATTTTATAAGTAAAACAGAGCTTCTTCATCACAGTGAACAAGCAGTGCGTCATTTCCTGGAGTTCCTACGGGAAAATTTTCTCTTTATAGATTTAAGTAATTAAATATTCACCGTTTATATACTTATTACGATACGTTTCTTAAATCATCCTTAATCATTTACAGGGACCGATCAGGACTATTTAAAATACGCTCTAGCCTCGGAGCCTATTTTTCAATTCATGCGCCAGATTTCAATTTACGGCGTCACACTGCTGTTTGTAACACACACTGCAAGTATATAATAGCTCTCATCATTTTCATTTAGTACACTATAGCAAACATTAATCTTCACTGTGGTTTCTGATCAAGTCTTGGCTGCCTATTTAGGCAGCCAAGACTTGATCAGAAACCACAGTGAAGATTAATGCTTGGTAATTAAGACTTGAAGTATTAACTTAAGCACTCTACAACAATGATAAATGATAATCATATATATAATACATGTAAGAGTGTCTCTCTCGATTATCCATCGAAAGAATATCAAAATATGATCTGAGAAGTTACGCGCCAACTGAGAAGCCTATTTCTGAGATTTAAGAGCCAGGTCCTCATGTTTCAGAACCAAATACACACTGGCGTATGCCCAGGTCGGTCCCTGCCTTTACCTAACACGAAAGTCGGTCGGCACTTATAAACTTCTTAAATAACTTCTTTTTTTCATTTTTTTGGTCTCCAAAGCATAGCTTATGACCCCTTACTGGAACGAGCTAACAATTCGACAAAACTTGAAAAAATAATGAAAACTGAATGGTAATTTTTGTGAATCGCGGTTTTGGCCGTTACGTTTTGGTAAAGGGTTAAATGAATGTCGTCTTATGGGCATAGAAAAAAGAGGTGTATGTGTTAGGTGGATTAATGCCTCCTCCCCAATAATTGATCACGTTGGGAATTTCCGTCTGGATTTCACTCTTAGATATCGATACGCTCCTGCTAGTTATCATCTCTGACTTATATCGTCATGAAAAATCGACTTTCGATAAAGTTATCTCCCCTGAAATTATTAGATGAGCGAGGAAGGTCCAATTAACCCTTTACCCAACGCCGACGATATCAAAATTTATTAATTTAAATATCGTTTTTTTAATTTTTTTTCGAAAATTTCAACAAAACCATATCATATGACCCTTAATTGGAACGAGCACGACAAGCTCTTTCCAAGGAGGGGGTCACATGATATGGTTTTGTTGAAATGTTTCGAAAAATAATATTTTTTTAGCTACTGAATCTGCATATTACGCGGGCGGATGCGGACGAATCATTGGGTAACATCAGTATAACAATAACATGACTTCAGGAGGGCGTTATGGTTCATTAACGGCCCACCATAAATGATTAACAGCCCCAGGGCGTTATAACGGCCCGAGACGAAGTCGAGGGGCGTTATAAGGCCAGTGGGCTGTTAATCATTTATGGTGGGCCGTTAATGAACCATAACGCCCGACTATGGAAGTCATGTTATTACTATTATTACCACTTATTACCACATTGTTAACGGTACCTAGTATATTTTAAAGATAAAGTAAATTATTCAATTTCAATTAACAGTTTAATGAACATATATACAAACATATTTTGTGACATAAAATTTAACGGTCTCAACATTCAGCATAACATTTCTCAAGGAAAGTTAAGTTGTTCAACAACTTCACTTTCCTTGATAAATGTTTATGCTGCAGTTATTAAATGTTGCACCCGACATCAACTGATGCAAAAGTTGGGTTTGTGGCTGGAAGTTCTGAAGCGTAGTTTGACTAGTGTTGGTTGGAATGTCAATGTTATAGACTGTCCCTGGTTCAGAGTTTCCAGGAATAGTAAGAATTCCATCAGCAGAGTAGAGATTGACAGTCTTGGGTTCAGAATGGTCAGGACATGTTTCAACAGAACTGGCATCGGGTTCGGAGCGACTATTAATAGAATTGGTAGCAGTGGGTTCAGTACTGCCATTGTCAACATTACTGACAGTGTTGTAATTTATAACACTTGCTGAGTCTCCAATAACACTAGTGTCTATGTTAAATGTTCCTACAGTGAACTCTTCGTTGTCAGAAAATTCATCATGTTCTGGGTTTACACTTAATGATGCACTCAACACATTTGAACAATGCCGTTTCTGAGTTGTTGAAATGTCAGACAAGTAATGTTTTAAACTCTGGGTATTTTTATGGTTGGTGACAGTAATAATGCTACTTGGGTCTACTCCTGCCTGGTAAAGCGTTGTAATTGTACTTGCGCGAACACAGTGGCAAGTGTAAATTTGTGATAATGATGCTTTTTTAGAAATTCTCTGCATCATTTGTGATAAAGTGTTCTTTCCCATTGCTTCATTTTTAAACCATACCTGGTCATCTAGGCTGTAAATTTGTTTTGGTGTCTGGAATAACCTATCACACTTCTCACTAAGTTTTGCAATATAAAATTTGAATATACCAACACCATTACCGTACATTTTTTGTGTGTTATAGTTAATATCGCACTGTTTGTATCCACCCTGGTGGTTTTTTGTAACCTCAGTTTTAGACAACTCAACAAACTCTGTCCCGTCACTGTCCATCCCTACACTAAAGGTATCTTTACACATTGAGGCCCATCCTTCTCGACCACGGCGACCAAAATAAAAGCATAGCATAAACCACATTGATTCCACCAGAACAACAGCATTTGAATTAAAATTTTGAAAATAAACCCCCAACTTCCGCATATCCTCTTCTCCAATGCTCGATTTGTGTTTTCTTTTTGAATTATTGCATTTCATGAAAAGTTTGCAGCGTGCAACAAACATATGGTTGGCACTGGTGAATTCTCGATCTTTAATTATATTGAGTGGCCTTCTTAATGGCGCAGATGTTACATGTCTATGGATTCCAGCTCTAATAGATGTTAAAGTGCTTGGTGTAAGACTCGTTCCTTCCTTCGATTTCACCTCTGCATAAAATTTCCTTAATAGTTCGTTTAACATTTCAGGAGAAATTGTCTCAAAATCACAAAATTTTCCACGTCGAGCAAGCCACTCTTTAAACTTTTTGATGCCATATTGGGTTGATCTGGCTGTGCTTGCTGGAGTAGCACTGTTTTCGAGAAACATTAGATCTGTTTCGCTCAAGTCGCTATTTTGACTCATTTTTGCGATGTCGGTCAATTACAGAAAGCACATGTATCGTCTGCTTTGTTGACAAACAAAATCACGTGATTATCACGTCATTTATTTACTTCGAAATTAGGACACATTGTATTTCAAAGAACCGAACATTTCAGGAGAAAATACGTTTAAAAATATATATTATTTAAAAAATTGTTCGATTACTCACCTATAATACGTATAATATCCAACAAGTTTGAAATCCAGTGATCCAGATCATTTTATAAACTTTATACATTTCAGCAGAATGTTGGAACGAAAATGCGCGTTCGATCATGGGAGGTAATTTGTGTCTCTATTTCAAACATTTTTGGGAGGCAATTGCAAATGAGAAACCGGAAGTAAGTGGCGGGCCGAAAAATCACAACAAAATTTCATAACGGCCCGATGCAATTCACTACCGTGCGTTATGATATTCCACCGTATCAATAAACTCGCGATAACCTACAGGGAACGCCCTCTGAAGTGGTAATAATAGAAAATAAAGCCAAGTTTGCCTTTGTTTTTCTAATAAACAAAAACAACAGACAGCTCTCGGAGCTGTCTGGGTTTTTTTTTTTTTTTTTTTTTTATTAAAAGCGAGAAAAAGGAAACCTGACTTCTATGGCAAGTTAATTTAGCAGTAAAAATAAGCAAATCTCACCTCCTAGACGTTTATATTGATGGAAAGGACAGTGGACAGTGTCTTTATTATGTGTCACGATCCGCGCAGTGTTGATGTAATGGACAGAAAACGGTTACAGAACTTCAAAATTTGCTGAAAATACACAGAATCGATATGGCACGAGTGCCAGCGCAGAAGGATGAAACGAGAAGCCGTTCTGTGTTTATTACAAGTCTTCACGCCTATGAAAGCAGTTATTAGCAGGACACTCAGCAATGTTTCTTCAACACGCCTTGACGTCCTTCAATACGCCTTGACATGTGAGAGCCATCCTATACAGTCACAGAGGGTCGAAAGGGGCTTGTCCCCCATACCGTCCCTGCGCGCCTTCGGCGCGCGAAATCATCATTTCGATTCACTTAGCAATTCATTTGACAACTATCAACAAAAAACAACACATTTTATCGCCAACCAATTTTGCGAGAGGATATCTTGTTACTTTTCATGCCTTGAGTTCCAATGTGTTCTATGTGCCTACTGGCACATAGAACACGTTGGAACTCAGGGGACGATTTTCATCTATCGCTAGCGATTCAAATTTTAATTGCGTTGCACAATTTGTAGAAAATTCCAGCGAAATTTCGCTTCTATTTAAACATACTCCGTCAACGATTTCCTTTCCTCGCGTATGTGCGGAACAGATTTTCATTTTCCGCATGATTTAGTGTTGCTGTAGATAGGGATTACACAGAAACAGTTTTCTTATTTTCACATTTATATTTTTTTATTTTATTTATTGGTGTTTAAGGTCACATACTTATGCACAATGGCTAATCATGACTGTGACAGTTTTACGGGTGGAGGAAGCCGGAGTACCCGGAGAGAACCACCGAGCAATGACGAGCAGCTGCCAGCTCCCCAACATCGTAACTCCGCACTGCAGTCCAGGCAGGGTTAGATTGCCTGAAGACAAGCGCACCAGTCCGAATCGATCTCACAGACAGTCACCAATCCGAGGATTAACCGGGCTCGACGCTGCTGATCTTCGGTGATCTGACGAGAACTGGTTACCTGAACGCAGCCACGTCCCCTCTTATTTTTAAATGGGTTTCAACGGAGTATAATAGTCAATCATTCCAAGTAATTGGGGAAAAGGGGGGGGGGGGGTCAACTTCTGTATTTCTATACTAGCCTACAAGAAAATGCCTGAATTTGTGAAATGATGTATACATCGATGATACAAATTCTCTTACATTTCGAAATTTCAATCTTTGTATGAAAATTCCCATACCCTTAGTGTTAAATTAGAGGAAGCTAACTGTCCCGTAAATCTCTTCCAGTGACTAAAATTCTCAGCCATGTACTTAACAAATGGACTAGATTTGATAATTAAGACTTACAGTACGTGGAGGGTGGATTGCAACTAAATCACCCGCGGAGTGGAGTAGTTATTACCCAAACTATAACTTTCAAATTTTGTGCATATTGACAAAAAACACAAGCAATGTTTCAGCTAATGGACCTCCGGGTGTAACCCGGAGGTCCATTGGCTGAAACTTTGCTTGTGCTTGGTATGCTTTGCAACAAATTAGCAATTATTGCTTGGGTGGAATTTCCACTTTACGGGTGATAATACACCCTCTACGTACTGTATGTTACACACTGTCGGTTATACTAATGGACGTCTGTGGTACTCGATTCGGGAAGCTGGGAGCAGCTTGAGAACAGCGCGTGTTGGTAGCACCACAGTCATCGTAAACTGGTCATAGTCCACGCGTGGGCAGTGATCTCCATCCATGCGTTTACGAGGTGATAAAACTCATCATCTGCAAAATTGTAATTAATGAATTATCGGGTTGTACCCGGTGCTTCATTAACTAAATTTTTGACGATAATTCCTATTATTGGTGTTTGGAACCTAAAAATATTGCGTCCGTTAGAATGTTGTCCACCCGTGGAAAGTGAAAAGTCCACGACAGCCGAACTGTGTAAGAGGAAGTCACGTTACGATTACTCCGTGCATATTTTAGTCAAGTTTTTTAATTATAATCTCGACTGACTAATAGGTCATTTTGTTATTAGGGTTTAACGACACATTAACAGCCTGGGTCATATCATGTCGGTGACAGTTTTACGGGTGGAGGAAGTCGGAGTACCCGGAGAGAACCACCGAGCAACGACGAGCAGCTGTCAGCTCTCCAACATCGTAACTCTGAACCCTGCACCGCGGCACAAGTAGGGTTAGAATGGTCGAAGACATGCGCACCGTCGACGTGCAGTAAGCCTTAGTACACAGCGTCATCGTGCCCCCATGTAGGCAATCGAGGTTATGTGCCTTGCCCAAGGGCACAACGCGGGTGCACGAATCAGTCGCTGAAATGGTCACCCATCCAACTACTAACCGCGCTCGACGTTACTTAACTTCGGTGATCTGACGAGAACCGGTTACCGCGACGCCACCGCGCCACCAATAGTCCAATTACATCAGCAGTTGATAATTCAGTTGAAATACTTTTCAGTTGGGACCCGAGCCATTACAGAAGGTGCAAATCAGATCTATAACCCCAAGCCCTACCCCCCATGACTCTATTCTTCATAATTTTCCAGAGACTTTGCAAGAATAAGTTGAGGCGTCAGACTTTGTTGTTGTGTGTGTGTGTGTGTGTGTGTGTGTGTGTGTGTGTGTGTGTGTGTGTGTGTGTGTGTGTGTGTGTGTGTGTGTGTGTGTGTGTGTGTGTGTGTGTGTGTGTGGGTTTGTCTTACCAACTTGACGAGGTAACTAGACAAAAGAGTTTGCGTGTTTCGCCTTACCGAGGTACAAAAGACAAAAGAAACCCTTTACCTCGGTTGTTTTCCCAGAACTGTACCGGCAAAACGAGGTTGAAACCGTTAGTCCACGCAAAGGACAAACAATGGGGTACCTCGGTATGTAGGGAAGACAAGACTCTGTGTGTGTTTGAGGTTAAAAAATCGCACTGGCACAGACATTTCCTACTGAAACGTTTTTTTCTTTTAATATGCCACTGAAAAATTGTTTTCATTTACTGAACCCTGATGGGTTTCAAACGTAACAAAAAAGTACATAAAATTGATTTAAACTAAGTGATGAGCTTAGGAACTGGTTAAACTGACTGGCAATAATTGATGTTATTCATTGATGGGCTCTAATTTAGTCCTTACAAGGATGTTACGCAAGCTTTTGTTTTTCTTATAGGCGATGACAGGTCGAAGATTCAAAGGTTCATTTAATTTAGCATTGGTAAAATTGAATTCATCTTTTAACATTTTTGCTATTTCGATATTCATTCTGTTGTACGTTAAAGTGAAAGGAATGATGGACCTCCTTTCGCATTCGCCCTCTGATATGTTCATACCAAATGGCCAGAGGGTTTGAAGCGTATTGATCCAAAAAGCTTCACGTTTTTTTCTAAATTCATCCGTTTCTTCTAATGTGTCTTTAATTGGTGGTTGTTCAATAGGATGGATTTCGAAATCGTCCAAAGAATGGCCAGGAAGGTTAAAATGTTGTGCTACTGGGGCATCAGCATTATGTTTTATATCCTGTTTGTGTCTAGTAGCACGTTCTCGGAAAGGGTTTTGACTTTGACCAACATACTGTTTCCGACATCGCTTACAAGTGATAAGGTAAATAATGTTTGGTGAATCACAATGGAGGGGGTTACGGATCTGATAATGATTTTTCGTTTGTTCGGAGGAAAATTCCTCTTTCTGAGTGTGTGTGTGTGTGTGTGTGTGTGTGTGTGTGTGTGTGTGTGTGTGTGTGTGTGTGTGTGTGTGTGTGTGTGTGTGTGTGTGTGTGTGTGTGTGTGTGCGTTTGTCTTACCAACTTGACGAGGTAACTAGACAAAAGAGTTTGCGTGTTTCGCCTTACCGAGGTACAAAAGACAAAAGAAACCCTTTACCTCGGTTGTTTTCCCAGAACTGTACCGGCAAAACGAGGTTGAAACCGTTAGTCCACACAAAGGACAGACAATGGGGTACCTCGGTATGTAGGGAAAACAAGACTGTGTGTGTGTGTGTGTGTGTGTGTGTGTGTGTGTGTGTGTGTGTGTGTGTGTGTGTGTGTGTGTGTGTGTGTGTGTGTGTGTGTGTGTGTGTGTGTTGAGGTTAAAAAATCGCACTGGCACAGACATTTCCTACTGAAACGTTTTTTTCTTTTAATATGCCGCTGAAAAATTGTTTTCATTTACTGAACCCTGATGGGTTTCAAACGTAACAAAAAAGTACATAAAATTGATTTAAACTAAGTGATGAGCTTAGGAACTGGTTAAACTGACTGGCAATAATTGATGTTATTCATTGATGGGCTCTAATTTAGTCCTTACAAGGATGTTACGCAAGCTTTTGTTTTTCTTATAGGCGATGACAGGTCGAAGATTCAAAGGTTCATTTAATTTAGCATTGGTAAAATTGAATTCATCTTTTAACATTTTTGCTATTTCGATATTCATTCTGTTGTACGTTAAAGTGAAAGGAATGATGGACCTTCTTTCGCATTCGCCCTCTGATATGTTCATACCAAATGGCCAGAGGGTTTGAAGCGTATTGATCCAAAAAGCTTCACGTTTTTTTCTAAATTCGTCCGTTTCTTCTAATGTGTCTTTAATTGGTGGTTGTTCAATAGGATGGATTTCGAAATCGTCCAAAGAATGGCCAGGAAGGTTAAAATGTTGTGCTACTGGGGCATCAGCATTATGTTTTATATCCTGTTTGTGTCTAGTAGCACGCTCTCGAAAAGGATTTTGACTTTGACCAACATACTGTTTCCGACATCGCTTACAAGTTCGGAGGAAAATTCCTCTTTCTGATCAGGCATAAAAGTATGCAGTCTACAACGAGGCTTTTTGCAATTAAATACCGCGCCACTACCATTCTGCAACGGTCTGTTGTGTTCAATCTTCAGTGGTTCGAAATCGGTAGTTTCAGCTGGACTTTCGAGCTTTTTCAGGGTTTGGGATTTCAGGCTACGCAAGAGGCGCAGCGAGTACCCTCTCGATCTGAGGGCGCCAAATAGAGTAGAACAAGCCTCATTGAAATTTACCTTATGACTTGAATTGCGGTGGAAACGAATGAGTTGTGATTTGATGATACCTTTAAATGTATGTTGAGGATGAAATGATTTTGTGTGCAACAATTGATGTGAATCAGTTGGTTTAAAATACACTTTATAATCCAAATGACCAGACGCCTGAAATTGCTTGCCTTTATACACGGTCACATCGAGAAAATCAACAGAAGTTTCACTGATAGTAGCTTTCAATTTAATATTTGGATCGTGATTGTTCAAAATTTCTAAAAATTCATCAAAATCTTCTTTTGAATGTTCCCAAATAATAAAAATGTCATCTAAATACCTGAGATATACGAGAGGATGCTTTGCACATTTGCTTAAGGCATTTTCCTCCCATTCCGCTACATAAATGCTTGCAAAATTAGGACTGAATCTTTTGCCCATAGGACAACCCATTATTTGTAGAAAATATTCTCCATTGAATTGAAAGTCATTACCTTTTAAGCTCAGCTCTAAAAGATCCAAAATTTGTTCATCCGGGCGTTTCGCATCCGGATATTTTTCAAATGCATTTTTAACTGATTTAACACCTTTATCAATATCAATGTTCGTATACATACTGTCGATATCCAAAGTAGCCAGAATTGCATTTTTCGATATTTTCAATTTCGAAATTTTTGACAGGAAATCCTGTGTATTTTTTAGATAGCTCGGATGTCTATTTGCTATAGGTTTCAGATGATAATCAATTAATTCCGAGATCGCATAAGATTCCGAATTACAATCTGATACAATTGGCCTCCCGGGTGGAGTTAAGTCATCCGTCCATGAAGAACGGTCCTTGTGGATCTTTGGTAGGATATAAAATTGTCTTGTTTGAGCACTGAGCTTAGCCGTTAAATATTTCAATTGTTTTTTGGTAATGTGACCTTCGTCGAGGAGAAATTTTAAGATCTTATTGAATTTTTCGATATTACTAGGCCAAATAAGTGAATCTATTTTCTTATAATGTTTAGTATTGCTGAGTTGTCTCATGGCTTCCTTTATATAATTATCCCGAGATAGAACAACTACCGACCCACCTTTGTCGGCTGGTTTAATTACTAATTTCTTATTTTTTCGAAGTTTCGTGAGGGCTCTCCGTTCACCAGCTGTTAAATTGTCTTTATCGGAGAGTATGTTCATGCTGAACACCTTTTTGATGATTCGTTTGCTAGCCTCAATAATTTCGGGATCTACTTCACTATCTGGAGGTGACCAACCAGATGATTCTGTAAAAGGAAGTTTCCGACCGCTGGAGTTTCTAAAGCGGTCTGCTAATTTCATTTGCCTAAGAAAATTACAGTTGTATGATGGTAAATTTGTTTGGTTATCAGTTTTAGGCTTTGGTGCAGGTACAAAAGTTAAACCGCGATCTAAAAGAGATTTCTCTTGGGTTGTTAGGTCATTGGTGCCAGACAGGTTAACCACATTAGTTCCTAATCCCACATCTGTTAGGCGGCTGTTACCTTTGCCTTTACTTAGTTTAAATTTAGGTGGTTCAACCAGTGATCGTACATAATATTGGCGGTTCTCGTGGTCCAATGGATTAAATCCTGAGCAACATCAAACCTCGCGTCATCAATTTTTGGTATCACGTTAACGTCCTTCACTTTCAGAATGGTTTCGTTGATGATGCTCAGGGTTCTCCTCTCAGCCTGAGGGAGTTTTTGCGAAAAGTTTAGTTCAGCGAAATAAATTTTTGCTGATCTAAACTTGACCCTGATATCGCTAAGCATATTCCGCAACTGCTTAACTACGAGATCAGAATTATCGTTTCGAGAATTCACGCCAATATTTAATAATATTTTTTGGGGACTGGACTGGCCCCTGTGCCCTTTAAACATAGAGCGTAGATGATTGAATTTGGCGCCGGGGTAACACTCCACCTGGATGTCCGGATGGGGATTTCGATCAATGCGTCCTAAATTTGAACTTCCAATCATAAGGATGTTTTTACAAACATCGGGGAGGCGCCAATTCCTTTTGTCAAAATTAACTCCGCTTTTATGCCGAAACTGGGAGAATTTAGAATCAAATGAGCGGCCCGAGTTGCGGCTCGGTGATTTGACTTTCTCTGAGTACGATATACCTGGTTGAACCACACTAGAGGCAGGAGAAGGGGGAGAGGAAACAGAAGCAGGAGAGGAAACAGAAGCAGGAGAGGAAACAAAAGCAGGAGAAGAAACAGAAAGAGGAGTTCTAGTAAGAGCACTGGGAGAACCAGAGAAGAAAGGCTGAGGAGGAGTAGGAGGTAGAGGAGCAAGACGAGGCGAGACAGCGTTACTCAATTTGCGAGCATCTTCAGTCACAATATGGACCGGAGATGTTTGCAAATTGAGGCGCTTACTCTGAGAGAAAGAAGAAGTAGAAGGAAAAGAAGAGGGAGAAGTGCTTTGCCTTGATCTTTTCTTATTTTGCTTTTCGCGTTGGGGTAGAGGGACAACACGGGCCGGAGTTTGCTTGCTCCCTCCCGTATTGTTCCTTACTCCAGACGCTGGGCGAAGTTCCGAAATGTAAGACTCATAGGCCGAAATCGTCTTATCTGTCAACTTATTTTTAAAGTTCTTTTTAGCCCAGATCAAGGCACGCGCCGAAGCGCTGTTGAAGTCTATTTTTTCGAGTCCAGGAGGTGGTCGCATAGCCAAAGTTATCTTAGACTTCAACTGGTTTAAATTTACCTTATAATGCTCAACTAAAGCATTTAACGTTTGATTGGCCCATCCCACACTAATCTGTCGAAAAACAGAAAAAATGTGTGGGGTGGGAAGAGCTGGCTTTAGAAAGCCACCTAACTCATCCACTTTCTTCTCCAGCTGTTTCGGGAAATCCCGATTTGCCAAATGGTGCTCTAATAGCCCAATGTGGTGCAAACATTGAAGCACCTGAAACAAAGCCTTAACCCGCCTAGAATAAGCCTGGAACGATTGTTCCTGGCCAGTTCCGGACTGGGCAACTCTCTGCCTCTGATGCCTCTGCCCTTTTCTTGCCATTGTTAAAGAAAGTAGTTGAATTAAGTATAAATAAAATATGAAAGTGATGAAATAAATAAAATTGGAAAATTAGATATTACCTATTAAAGAAGATACCTGGATTGGTTGCAGTCTTCAGCAAAGGTAGAAATAATCCGTCTGTGTGTGGGTGTGTGTGTGTGTGTGTGTGTGTGTGTGTGTGTGTGTGTGTGTGTGTGTGTGTGTGTGTGTGTGTGTGTGTGTGTGTGTGTGTGTGTGTGTGTGTGTGTGTGTGTGTGGGTTTGTCTTACCAACTTGACGAGGTAACTAGACAAAAGAGTTTGCGTGTTTCGCCTTACCGAGGTACAAAAGACAAAAGAAACCCTTTACCTCGGTTGTTTTCCCAGAACTGTACCGGCAAAACGAGGTTGAAACCTTTAGTCCACACAGAGGACAAACAATGGGGTACCTCGGTATGTAGGGTAGACAAGACTCTGTGTGTGTGTGTGTGTGTGTGTGTGTGTGTGTGTGTGTGTGTGTGTGTGTGTGTGTGTGTGTGTGTGTGTGTGTGTGTGTGTGTGTGTGTGTGTGTGTTTGAGGTTAAAAAATCGCACTGGCACAGACATTTCACACTGAAACGTTTTTTTCTTTTAATATGCCTCCGAAAAATTGTTTTCATTTACTGAACCCTGATGGGTTTCAAACATGACAAAAAAGTACATAAAATTGATTTAAACTAAGTGATGAGCTTAGGAACTGGTTAAACTGACTGGCAATAATTGATGTTATTCACTGATGGGCTCTAATTTAGTCCTTACAAGGATGTTACGCAAGCTTTTGTTTTTCTTATAGGCGATGACAGGTCGAAGATTCAAAGGTTCATTTAATTTAGCATTGGTAAAATTGAATTCATCTTTTAATATTTTTGCTATTTCGATATTCATTCTGTTGTACGTTAAAGTGAAAGGAATGATGGACCTCCTTTCGCATTCGCCCTCTGATATGTTCATACCAAATGGCCAGAGGGTTTGAAGCGTATTGATCCAAAAAGCTTCACGTTTTTTTCTAAATTCATCCGTTTCTTCTAATGTGTCTTTAATTGGTGGTTGTTCAATTGGGTGGATTTCAAAATCGTCCAAAGAATGGCCAGGAAGGTTAAAATGTTGTGCTACTGGGGCATCAGCATTATGTTTTATATCCTGTTTGTGTCTAGTAGCACGTTCTCGGAAAGGATTTTGACTTTGACCAACATACTGTTTCCGACATCGCTTACAAGTGATAAGGTAAATAATGTTTGGTGAATCACAATGGAGGGGGTTACGGATCTGATAATGATTTTTTGTTTGTTCGGAGGAAAATTCCTCTTTCTGATCAGGCATAAATGTATGCAGTCTACAACGAGGCTTTTTGCAATTAAATACCGCGCCACTACTATTTTGCAACGGTCTGTTGTGTTCAATCTTCAGTGGTTCGAAATCGGTAGTTTCAGCTGGACTTTCGAGCTTTTTCAGGGTTTGGGATTTCAGGCTACGCAAAAGGCGCAGCGAGTACCCTCTCGATCTGAGGGCGCCAAATAGAGTAGAACAAGCCTCATTGAAATTTACCTTATCACTTGAATTGCGGTGGAAACGAATGAGCTGTGATTTGATGATACCTTTAAATGTATGTTGAGGATGAAATGATTTTGTGTGCAACAATTGATGTGAATCAGTTGGTTTAAAATATACTTTATAATCTAAATGACCGGACGCCTGAAATTGCTTGCCTTTATACACGGTCACATCGAGAAAATCAACAGAATTTTCACTGATAGTAGCTTTCAATTTAATATTTGGATCGTGATTGTTCAAAATTTCTAAAAATTCATCAAAATCTTCTTTTGAATGTTCCCAAATAATAAAAATGTCATCTAAATACCTGAGATATACGAGAGGATGCTTTGCACATTTGCTTAAGGCATTTTCCTCCCATTCCGCTACATAAATGCTTGCAAAATTAGGACTGAATCTTTTGCCCATAGGACAACCCATTATTTGTAGAAAATATTCTCCATTGAATTGAAAGTCATTACCTTTTAAGCTCAGCTCTAAAAGATCCAAAATTTGTTCATCCGGGCGTTTCGCATCCGGATATTTTTCAAATGCATTTTTAACTGATTTAACACCTTTATCAATATCAATGTTCGTATACATACTGTCGATATCCAAAGTAGCCAGAATTGCATTTTTCGATATTTTCAATTTCGAAATTTTTGACAGGAAATCCTGTGTATTTTTTAGATAGCTCGGATGTCTATTTGCTATAGGTTTCAGATGATAATCAATTAATTCCGAGATCGCATAAGATTCCGAATTACAATCTGATACAATTGGCCTCCCGGGTGGAGTTAAGTCATCCGTCCATGAAGAACGGTCCTTGTGGATCTTTGGTAGGATATAAAATTGTCTTGTTTGAGCACTGAGCTTAGCTGTTAAATATTTCAATTGTTTTTTGGTAATGTGACCTTCGTCGAGGAGAAATTTTAAGATCTTATTGAATTTTTCGATATTACTAGGCCAAATAAGTGAATCTATTTTCTTATAATGTTTAGTATTGCTGAGTTGTCTCATGGCTTCCTTTATATAATTATCCCGAGATAGAACAACTACCGACCCACCTTTGTCGGCTGGTTTAATTACTAATTTCTTATTTTTTCGAAGTTTCGTGAGGGCGCTCCGTTCACCAGCTGTTAAATTGTCTTTATCGGAGAGTATGTTCATGCTGAACACATTTTTGATGATTCGTTTGCTAGCCTCAATAATTTCGGGATCTACTTCACTATCTGGAGGTGACCAACCAGATGATTCTGTAAAAGGAAGTTTCCGACCGCTGGAGTTTCTAAAGCGGTCTGCTAATTTCATTTGCCTAAGAAAATTACAGTTGTATGATGGTAAATTTGTTTGGTTATCAGTTTTAGGCTTTGGTGCAGGTACAAAAGTTAAACCGCGATCTAAAAGAGATTTCTCTTGGGTTGTTAGGTCATTGGTGCCAGACAGGTTAACCACATTAGTTCCTAATCCCACATCTGTTAGGCGGCTGTTACCTTTGCCTTTACTTAGTTTAAATTTAGGTGGTTCAACCAGTGATCGTACATAATATTGGCGGTTCTCGTGGTCCAATGGATTAAATCCTGAGCAACATCAAACCTCGCGTCATCAATTTTTGGTATCACGTTAACGTCCTTCACTTTCCGAATGGTTTCGTTGATGATGCTCAGGGTTCTCCTCTCAGCCTGAGGGAGTTTTTGCGAAAAGTTTAGTTCAGCGAAATAAATTTTTGCTGATCTAAACTTGACCCTGATATCGCTAAGCATATTCCGCAACTGCTTAACTACGAGATCAGAATTATCGTTTCGAGAATTCACGCCAATATTTAATAATATTTTTTGGGGACTGGACTGGCCCCTGTGCCCTTTAAACATAGAGCGTAGATGATTGAATTTGGCGCCGGGGTAACACTCCACCTGGATGTCCGGATGGGGATTTCGATCAATGCGTCCTAAATTTGAACTTCCAATCATAAGGATGTTTTTACAAACATCGGGGAGGCGCCAGTTCCTTTTGTCAAAATTAACTCCGCTTTTATGCCGAAACTGGGAGAATTTAGAATCAAATGAGCGGCCCGAGTTGCGGCTCGGTGATTTGACTTTCTCTGAGTACGGTATACCTGGTTGAACCACACTAGAGGCAGGAGAAGGGGGAGAGGAAACAGAAGCAGGAGAGGAAACAGAAGCAGGAGAGGAAACAAAAGCAGGAGAAGAAACAGAAAGAGGAGTTCTAGTAAGAGCACTAGGAGAACCAGAGAAGAAAGGCTGAGGAGGAGTAGGAGGTAGAGGAGCAAGACGAGGCGAGACAGCGTTACTCAATTTGCGAGCATCTTCAGTCACAATATGGACCGGAGATGTTTGCAAATTGAGGCGCTTACTCTGAGAGAAAGAAGAAGTAGAAGGAAAAGAAGAGGGAGAAGTGCTTTGCCTTGATCTTTTCTTATTTTGCTTTTCGCGTTGGGGTAGAGGGACAACACGGGCCGGAGTTTGCTTGCTCCCTCCCGTATTGTTCCTTACTCCAGACGCTGGGCGAAGTTCCGAAATGTAAGACTCATAGGCCGAAATCGTCTTATCTGTCAACTTATTTTTAAAGTTCTTTTTAGCCCAGATCAAGGCACGCGCCGAAGCGCTGTTGAAGTCTATTTTTTCGAGTCCAGGAGGTGGTCGCATAGCCAAAGTTATCTTAGACTTCAACTGGTTTAAATTTACCTTATAATGCTCAACTAAAGCATTTAACGTTTGATTGGCCCATCCCACACTAATCTGTCGAAAAACAGAAAAAATGTGTGGGGTGGGAAGAGCTGGCTTTAGAAAGCCACCTAACTCATCCACTTTCTTCTCCAGCTGTTTCGGGAAATCCCGATTTGCCAAATGGTGCTCTAATAGCCCAATGTGGTGCAAACATTGAAGCACCTGAAACAAAGCCTTAACCAGCCAAGAATAAGCCTGGAACGATTGTTCCTGGCCAGTTCCGGACTGGGCAACTCTCTGCCTCTGATGCCTCTGCCCTTTTCTTGCCATTGTTAAAGAAAGTAGTTGAATTAAGTATAAATAAAATATGAAAGTGATGAAATAAATAAAATTGGAAAATTAGATATTACCTATTAAAGAAGATACCTGGATTGGTTGCAGTCTTCAGCAAAGGTAGAAATAATCCGTCTGTGTGTGTGTGTGTGTGTGTGTGTGTGTGTGTGTGTGTGTGTGTGTGTGTGTGTGTGTGTGTGTGTGTGTGTGTGTGTGTGTGTGTGTGTGTGTGTGTGTGTGTGTGTGTGTGTGTGTGTGTGTGTGTGTGTTTGAGGTTAAAAAATCGCACTGGCACAGACATTTCATACTGAAACGTTTTTTTCTTTTTAATATGCCGCCGAAAAATTGTTTTCATTTACTGAACCCTGATGGGTTTCAAACATGACACAAAATTGATTTAAACTAAGTGATGAGCTTAGGAACTGGTTAAACTGACTGGCAATAATTGATGTTATTCATTGATGGGCTCTAATTTAGTCCTTACAAGGATGTTACGCAAGCTTTTGTTTTTCTTATAGGCGATGACAGGTCGAAGATTCAAAGGTTCATTTAATTTAGCATTGGTAAAATTGAATTCACTAGACAACAAAAGACAAACAATGGGGTACCTCGGTATGTAGGGAAGACAAGACTGTGTGTGTGTGTGTGTGTGTGTGTGGGTTTGTCTTAACAACTTGACGAGGTAAGTAGACAAAAGAGTTTGCGTGTTTCGACTTACCGAGGTACAAAAGACAAAAGAAACCCTTTACCTCGGTTGTTTTCCCAGAACTGTACCGGCAAAACGAGGTAGAAACCGTTAGTCCACACAAAGGACAAACAATGGGGTACCTCGGTATGTAGGGTAGACAAGACTCTGTGTGTGTGTGTGTGTGTGTGTGTGTGTGTGTGTGTGTGTGTGTGTGTGTGTGTGTGTGTGTGTGTGTGTGTGTGTGTGTGTGTGTGTGTTTGAGGTTAAAAAATCGCACTGGCACAGACATTTCATACTGAAACGTTTTTTTCTTTTTAATATGCCGCCGAAAAATTGTTTTCATTTACTGAACCCTGATGGGTTTCAAACATGACACAAAATTGATTTAAACTAAGTGATGAGCTTAGGAACTGGTTAAACTGACTGGCAATAATTGATGTTATTCATTGATGGGCTCTAATTTAGTCCTTACAAGGATGTTACGCAAGCTTTTGTTTTTCTTATAGGCGATGACAGGTCGAAGATTCAAAGGTTCATTTAATTTAGCATTGGTAAAATTGAATTCACTAGACAACAAAAGACAAACAATGGGGTACCTCGGTATGTAGGGAAGACAAGACTGTGTGTGTGTGTGTGTGTGTGTGTGGGTTTGTCTTACCAACTTGACGAGGTAAGTAGACAAAAGAGTTTGCGTGTTTCGACTTACCGAGGTACAAAAGACAAAAGAAACCCTTTACCTCGGTTGTTTTCCCAGAACTGTACCGGCAAAACGAGGTAGAAACCGTTAGTCCACACAAAGGACAAACAATGGGGTACCTCGGTATGTAGGGTAGACAAGACTATGTGTGTGTGTGTGTGTGTGTGTGTGTGTGTGTGTGTGTGTGTGTGTGTGTGTGTGTGTGTGTGTGTGTGTGTGTGTGTGTGTGTGTGTGTGTGTGTGTGTGTGTTGTCTTACCAACTTGACGAGGTAAGTAGACAAAAGAGTTTGCGTGTTTCGACTTACCGAGGTACAAAAGACAAAAGAAACCCTTTACCTCGGTTGTTTTCCCAGACTTACCGAGGTACAAAAGACAAAAGAAACCCTTTACCTCGGTTGTTTTCCCAGAACTGTACCGGCAAAACGAGGTAGAAACCGTTAGTCCATACAAAGGACAAACAATGGGGTACCTCGGTATGTAGGGTAGACAAGACTCTGTGTGTGTGTGTGTGTGTGTGTGTGTGTGTGTGTGTGTGTGTGTGTGTGTGTGTGTGTGTGTGTGTGTGTGTGTGTGTGTGTGTGTTTGAGGTTAAAAAATCGCACTGGCACAGACATTTCATACTGAAACGTTTTTTTCTTTTAATATGCCGCCGAAAAATTGTTTTCATTTACTGAACCCCGATTGGTTTCAAACATGACAAAAAAGTACACAAAATTGATTTAAACTAAGTGATGAGCTTAGGAACTGGTTAAACTGACTGGCAGAAATTGGTGTTATTCATTGATGGGCTCTAATTTAGTCCTTACAGGGATGTTACGCAAGCTTTTGTTTTTCTTATAGGCGATGACAGGTCGAAGATTCAAAGGTTCATTTAATTTAGCATTGGTAAAATTGAATTCATCTTTTAACATTTTTGCTATTTCGATATTCATTCTGTTGTACGTTAAAGTGAAAGGAATGATGGACCTCCTTTCGCATTCGCCCTCTGATATGTTCATACCAAATGGCCAGAGAGTTTGAAGCGTGTTGATCCAAAAAGCTTCACGTTTTTTTCTAAATTCATCCGTTTCTTCTAATGTGTCTTTAATTGGTGCTTGTTCAATAGGATGGATTTCGAAATCGTCTAAAGAATGGCCAGGAAGGTTAAAATGTTGTGCTACTGGGGCATCAGCATTATGTTTTATATCCTGTTTGTGTCTAGTAGCACGTTCTCGAAAAGGATTTTGACTTTGACCAACATACTGTTTCCGACATCGCTTACAAGTGATAAGGTAAATAATGTTTGGTGAATCACAATGGAGGGGGTTACGGATCTGATAATGATTTTTCGTTTGTTCGGAGGAAAATTCCTCTTTCTGATCAGGCATAAACGTATGCAGTCTGCAACGAGGCTTTTTGCAATTAAATACCGCGCCACTACCATTCTGCAACGGTCTGTTGTGTTCAATCTTCAGTGGTTCGAAATCGGTAGTTTCAACTGGACTTTCGAGCTTTTTCAGGGTTTGGGATTTCAGGCTACGCAAGAGGCGCAGCGAGTACCCTCTCGATCTGAGGGCGCCAAATAGAGTAGAACAAGCCTCATTGAAATTTACCTTATCACTTGAATTGCGGTGGAAACGAATGAGCTGTGATTTGATGATACCTTTAAATGTATGTTGAGGATGAAATGATTTTGTGTGCAACAATTGATGTGAATCAGTTGGTTTAAAATATACTTTATAATCTAAATGACCGGACGCCTGAAATTGCTTGCCTTTATACACGGTCACATCGAGAAAATCAACAGAATTTTCACTGATAGTAGCTTTCAATTTAATATTTGGATCGTGATTGTTCAAAATTTCTAAAAATTCATCAAAATCTTCTTTTGAATGTTCCCAAATAATAAAAATGTCATCTAAATACCTGAGATATACGAGAGGATGCTTTGCACATTTGCTTAAGGCATTTTCCTCCCATTCCGCTACATAAATGCTTGCAAAATTAGGACTGAATCTTTTGCCCATAGGACAACCCATTATTTGTAAAAAATATTCTCCATTGAATTGAAAGTCATTACCTTTTAAGCTCAGCTCTAAAAGATCCAAAATTTGTTCATCCGGGCGTTTCGCATCCGGATATTTTTCAAATGCATTTTTAACTGATTTAACACCTTTATCAATATCAATATTCGTATACATACTGTCGATATCCAAAGTAGCCAGAATTGCATTTTTCGATATTTTCAATTTAGAAATTTTTGACAGGAAATCCTGTGTATTTTTTAGATAGCTCGGATGTCTATTTGCTATAGGTTTCAGATGATAATCAATTAATTCCGAGATCGCATAAGATTCCGAATTACAATCTGATACAATTGGCCTCCCGGGCGGAGTTAAGTCATCCGTCCATGAAGAACGGTCCTTGTGGATCTTTGGTAGGATATAAAATTGTCTTGTTTGAGCACTGAGCTTAGCTGTTAAATATTTCAATTGTTTTTTGGTAATGTGACCTTCGTCGAGGAGAAATTTTAAGATCTTATTGAATTTTTCGATATTACTAGGCCAAATAAGTGAATCTATTTTCTTATAATGTTTAGTATTGCTGAGTTGTCTCATGGCTTCCTTTATATAATTATCCCGAGATAGAACAACTACCGACCCACCTTTGTCGGCTGGTTTAATTACTAATTTCTTATTTTTTCGGAGTTTCGTGAGGGCTCTCCGTTCACCAGCTGTTAAATTGTCTTTATCGGAGAGTATGTTCATGCTGAACACCTTTTGGATGATTCGTTTGCTAGCCTCAATAATTTCGGGATCTACTTCACTATCTGGAGGTGACCAACCAGATGATTCTGTAAAAGGAAGTTTCCGACCGCTGGAGTTTCTAAAGCGGTCGGCTAATTTCATTTGCCTAAGAAAATTACAGTTGTATGATGGTAAATTTGTTTGGTTATCAGTTTTGGGTTTTGGTGCTGGTACAAAAGTTAAACCGCGATCTAAAAGAGATTTCTCTTGGGTTGTTAGGTCATTGGTGCCAGACAGGTTAACCACATTAGTTCCTAATCCCACATCTGTTAGGCGGCTGTTACCTTTGCCTTTACTTAGTTTAAATTTAGGTAGTTCAACCAGTGATCGTACATAATATTGGCGGTTCTCGTGGTCCAATGGATTAAATCCTGAGCAACATCAAACTTCGCGTCATCAATTTTTGGTATAACGTTAACGTCCTTCACTTTCCGAATGGTTTCGTTGATGATGCTCAGGGTTCTCCTCTCAGCCTGAGGGAGTTTTTGCGAAAAGTTTAGTTCAGCGAAATAAATTTTGGCTGATCTAAACTTGACCCTGATATCGCTAAGCATATTCCGCAACTGCTTAACTACGAGATCAGAATTATCGTTTCGAGAATTCACGCCAATATTTAATAATATTTTTTGGGGACTGGACTGGCCCCTGTGCCCTTTAAACATAGAGCGCAGATGATTGAATTTGGCGCCGGGGTAACACTCCACCTGGATGTCCGGATGGGGATTTCGATCAATGCGTCCTAAATTTGAACTTCCAATCATAAGGATGTTTTTACAAACATCGGGGAGGCGCCAATTCCTTTTGTCAAAATTAACTCCGCTTTTATGCCGAAACTGGGAGAATTTAGAATCAAATGAGCGGCCCGAGTTGCGGCTCGGTGATTTGACTTTCTCTGAGTACGATATACCTGGTTGAACCACACTAGAGGCAGGAGAAGGGGGAGAAGAAACAGAAGCAGGAGAGGAAACAGAAGCAGGAGAAGAAACAGAAGGAGGAGGAGGAGTTCTAGTGAGAGCACTAGGAGAACCAGAGAAGAAAGGCTGAGGAGGAGTAGGAGGTAGAGGAATAAGACGAGGCGAGACAGCGTTACTCAATTTGCGAGCATCTTCAGTCACAATATGGACCGGAGATGTTTGCAAATTGAGGCGCTTACTCTGAGAGAAAGAAGAAGTAGAAGGAAAAGAAGAGGGAGAAGTGCTTTGCCTTGATCTTTTCTTATTTTGCTTTTCGCGTTGGGGTAGAGGGACAACACGGGCCGGAGTTTGCTTGCTCCCTCCCGTATTGTTCCTTACTCCAGACGCTGGGCGAAGTTCCGAAATGTAAGACTCATAGGCCGAAATCGTCTTATCTGTCAACTTATTTTTAAAGTTTTTTTGAGCCCAGATCAAGGCACGCGCCGAAGCGCTGTTGAAGTCTATTTTTTCGAGTCCAGGAGGTGGTCGCATAGCCAAAGTTATCTTAGACTTCAACTGGTTTAAATTTATCTTGTAATGCTCAACTAAAGCATTTAACGTTTGGTTGGCCCATCCCACACTAATCTGTCGAAAAACAGAAAAAATGTGTGGGGTGGGAAGAGCCGGCTTTAGAAAGCCACCTAACTCATCTACTTTCTTCTCCAACTGTTTCGGGAAATCCCGGTTGGCCAAATGCTGCTCTAGGAGCCCAATATGGTGCATACACTGAATCACCTGGAAAAGGGCCTTGACCAATCTAGAATAGGCCTGGAACGATTGTTCCTGGCCTCTTCCAGACTGGGCAACTCTCTTTCCCTGATGCTTCTGTCTTTTTTGAGCCATTTGAAGAATAGGTAGATGAATTTAAAATGAAATTAAGATGAAGAAATGAAATAAATTAAAATGAAATCTAGATATTACCTATTAGAGAAGATACCTGGATTGGTTGTAGTCTTCAGCAAAGGTAGAAAATAATCCGTCTGTCTCGACGCGTTTCGCTTGGTTTGGCTTTTTCAAAGAGACTTTGAGGAAAATGAATCCAACTTTGGGAGGGCATGCATGGTATATATCCATATGTGGGCTGGGGGTGTTTTTCACAGCTCAGTATATAATTAAACTCGGTAACAAGCTGACAAATGTCACTCATCTAATTAATTCTTTTCAATCTGAGATGTCCCAAGTTTGTTTTTCACAACTCAGTTTGTGTCGTCCAAACAAATTAGATGAAGCCCTATTGATTGGCTTCCATTGAATTTTAATCAGTCAGTGAGTGGTTTGCTTTACAGACCCCATGAAGCCCTATCGGTTGGCTTTGATTTAAGTAAAACCAATCGGAAGCGGTTTGCTTTACTGGCTTCAGAAGTATGTGAAAATAATATGAAAAAATGGTTTGATAAAATATATTGAGACTAAAGAAATAAATGAAAAAATAACGCCAAAGATCATGATGCCGCACGAATGTTATCAGTTGGAATGAATATCCCCCGACGGAGGTTTATGACGGAAAATATTTTACACCACGTAGAAATTGTGTGTTTTACCTTCTGAACCTCTACTGTGTGAAAGGTATGAAAAATTAAAAATAAAAATAAAAATAATAATTTAAATAAATGAATCAACCAAATAAATAAATAAATAAATAAATAAATAAATAAATAAATAAATAAATAAATAAAAATTAATAAAAAATTTAAAATAATCAATAAATAAATATATAAATAATAATTTTATTTAGGAAATAAATACACATGATTGAAACTAGAACCTATTTTGTTTTTGGGCATATATGAACTCTGGCACTCGCCTGTGTGTGTTTGAGGTTAAAAAATCGCACTGGCACAGACATTTCATACTGAAACGTTTTTTTCTTTTAATATGCCGCCGAAAAATTGTTTTCATTTACTGAACCCTGATTGGTTTCAAACATGACAAAAAAGTACACAAAATTGATTTAAACTAAGTGATGAGCTTAGGAACTGGTTAAACTGACTGGCAGAAATTGGTGTTATTCATTGATGGGCTCTAATTTAGTCCTTACAAGGATGTTACGCAAGCTTTTGTTTTTCTTATAGGCGATGACAGGTCGAAGATTCAAAGGTTCATTTAATTTAGCATTGGTAAAATTGAATTCATCTTTTAACATTTTTGCTATTTCGATATTCATTCTGTTGTACGTTAAAGTGAAAGGAATCATGGACCTCCTTTCGCATTCGCCCTCTGATATGTTCATACCAAATGGCCAGAGAGTTTGAAGCGTGTTGATCCAAAAAGCTTCACGTTTTTTTCTAAATTCATCCGTTTCTTCTAATGTGTCTTTAATTGGTGCTTGTTCAATAGGATGGATTTCGAAATCGTCCAAAGAATGGCCAGGAAGGTTAAAATGTTGTGCTACTGGGGCATCAGCATTATGTTTTATATCCTGTTTGTGTCTAGTAGCACGTTCTCGAAAAGGATTTTGACTTTGACCAACATACTGTTTCCGACATCGCTTACAAGTGATAAGGTAAATAATGTTTGGTGAATCACAATGGAGGGGGTTACGGATCTGATAATGATTTTTCGTTTGTTCGGAGGAAAATTCCTCTTTCTGATCAGGCATAAAAGTATGCAGTCTGCAACGAGGCTTTTTGCAATTAAATACCGCGCCACTACCATTCTGCAACGGTCTGTTGTGTTCAATCTTCAGTGGTTCGAAATCGGTAGTTTCAGCTGGACTTTCGAGCTTTTTCAGGGTTTGGGATTTCAGGCTACGCAAGAGGCGCAGCGAGTACCCTCTCGATCTGAGGGCGCCAAATAGAGTAGAACAAGCCTCATTGAAATTTACCTTATCACTTGAATTGCGGTGGAAACGAATGAGCTGTGATTTGATGATACCTTTAAATGTATGTTGAGGATGAAATGATTTTGTGTGCAACAATTGATGTGAATCAGTTGGTTTAAAATATACTTTATAATCTAAATGACCGGACGCCTGAAATTGCTTGCCTTTATACACGGTCACATCGAGAAAATCAACAGAATTTTCACTGATAGTAGCTTTCAATTTAATATTTGGATCGTGATTGTTCAAAATTTCTAAAAATTCATCAAAATCTTCTTTTGAATGTTCCCAAATAATAAAAATGTCATCTAAATACCTGAGATATACGAGAGGATGCTTTGCACATTTGCTTAAGGCATTTTCCTCCCATTCCGCTACATAAATGCTTGCAAAATTAGGACTGAATCTTTTGCCCATAGGACAACCCATTATTTGTAAAAAATATTCTCCATTGAATTGAAAGTCATTACCTTTTAAGCTCAGCTCTAAAAGATCCAAAATTTGTTCATCCGGGCGTTTCGCATCCGGATATTTTTCAAATGCATTTTTAACTGATTTAACACCTTTATCAATATCAATATTCGTATACATACTGTCGATATCCAAAGTAGCCAGAATTGCATTTTTCGATATTTTCAATTTAGAAATTTTTGACAGGAAATCCTGTGTATTTTTTAGATAGCTCGGATGTCTATTTGCTATAGGTTTCAGATGATAATCAATTAATTCCGAGATCGCATAAGATTCCGAATTACAATCTGATACAATTGGCCTCCCGGGCGGAGTTAAGTCATCCGTCCATGAAGAACGGTCCTTGTGGATCTTTGGTAGGATATAAAATTGTCTTGTTTGAGCACTGAGCTTAGCTGTTAAATATTTCAATTGTTTTTTGGTAATGTGACCTTCGTCGAGGAGAAATTTTAAGATCTTATTGAATTTTTCGATATTACTAGGCCAAATAAGTGAATCTATTTTCTTATAATGTTTAGTATTGCTGAGTTGTCTCATGGCTTCCTTTATATAATTATCCCGAGATAGAACAACTACCGACCCACCTTTGTCGGCTGGTTTAATTACTAATTTCTTATTTTTTCGGAGTTTCGTGAGGGCTCTCCGTTCACCAGCTGTTAAATTGTCTTTATCGGAGAGTATGTTCATGCTGAACACCTTTTGGATGATTCGTTTGCTAGCCTCAATAATTTCGGGATCTACTTCACTATCTGGAGGTGACCAACCAGATGATTCTGTAAAAGGAAGTTTCCGACCGCTGGAGTTTCTAAAGCGGTCGGCTAATTTCATTTGCCTAAGAAAATTACAGTTGTATGATGGTAAATTTGTTTGGTTATCAGTTTTGGGTTTTGGTGCTGGTACAAAAGTTAAACCGCGATCTAAAAGAGATTTCTCTTGGGTTGTTAGGTCATTGGTGCCAGACAGGTTAACCACATTAGTTCCTAATCCCACATCTGTTAGGCGGCTGTTACCTTTGCCTTTACTTAGTTTAAATTTAGGTAGTTCAACCAGTGATCGTACATAATATTGGCGGTTCTCGTGGTCCAATGGATTAAATCCTGAGCAACATCAAACTTCGCGTCATCAATTTTTGGTATAACGTTAACGTCCTTCACTTTCCGAATGGTTTCGTTGATGATGCTCAGGGTTCTCCTCTCAGCCTGAGGGAGATTTTGCGAAAAGTTTAGTTCAGCGAAATAAATTTTTGCTGCTCTAAACTTGACCCTGATATCGCTAAGCATATTCCGCAACTGCTTAACTACGAGATCAGAATTATCGTTTCGAGAATTCACGCCAATATTTAATAATATTTTTTGGGGACTGGACTGGCCCCTGTGCCCTTTAAACATAGAGCGCAGATGATTGAATTTGGCGCCGGGGTAACACTCCACCTGGATGTCCGGATGGGGATTTCGATCAATGCGTCCTAAATTTGAACTTCCAATCATAAGGATGTTTTTACAAACATCGGGGAGGCGCCAATTCCTTTTGTCAAAATTAACTCCGCTTTTATGCCGAAACTGGGAGAATTTAGAATCAAATGAGCGGCCCGAGTTGCGGCTCGGTGATTTGACTTTCTCTGAGTACGATATACCTGGTTGAACCACACTAGAGGCAGGAGAAGGGGGAGAGGAAACAGAAGCAGGAGAGGAAACAGAAGCAGGAGAGGAAACAGAAGCAGGAGAAGAAACAGACGGAGGAGTTCTAGTAAGAGCACTAGGAGAACCAGAGAAGAAAGGCTGAGGAGGAGTAGGAGGTAGAGGAGCAAGACGAGGCGAGACAGCGTTACTCAATTTGCGAGCATCTTCAGTCACAATATGGACCGGAGATGTTTGCAAATTGAGGCGCTTACTCTGAGAGAAAGAAGAAGTAGAAGGAAAAGAAGAGGGAGAAGTGCTTTGCCTTGATCTTTTCTTATTTTGCTTTTCGCGTTGGGGTAGAGGGACAACACGGGCCGGAGTTTGCTTGCTCCCTCCCGTATTGTTCCTTACTCCAGACGCTGGGCGAAGTTCCGAAATGTAAGACTCATAGGCCGAAATCGTCTTATCTGTCAACTTATTTTTAAAGTTTTTTTGAGCCCAGATCAAGGCACGCGCCGAAGCGCTGTTGAAGTCTATTTTTTCGAGTCCAGGAGGTGGTCGCATAGCCAAAGTTATCTTAGACTTCAACTGGTTTAAATTTATCTTGTAATGCTCAACTAAAGCATTTAACGTTTGGTTGGCTCATCCCACACTAATCTGTCGAAAAACAGAAAAAATGTGTGGGGTGGGAAGAGCCGGCTTTAGAAAGCCACCTAACTCATCTACTTTCTTCTCCAACTGTTTCGGGAAATCCCGGTTGGCCAAATGCTGCTCTAAGAGCCCAATATGGTGCATACACTGAATCACCTGGAAAAGGGCCTTGACCAATCTAGAATAGGCCTGGAACGATTGTTCCTGGCCTCTTCCAGACTGGGCAACTCTCTTTCCCTGATGATTCTGTCTTTTTTGAGCCATTTGAAGAATAGGTAGATGAATAAAATGAAATTAAAATGAAGAAATGAAATAAATTAAAATGAAATCTAGATATTACCTATTAGAGAAGATACCTGGATTGGTTGTAGTCTTCAGCAAAGGTAGAAAATAATCCGTCTGTCTCGACGCGTTTCGCTTGGTTTGGCTTTTTCAAAGAGACTTTGAGGAAAATGAATCCAACTTTGGGAGGGCATGCATGGTATATATCCATATGTGGGCTGGGGGTGTTTTTCACAGCTCAGTATATAATTAAACTCGGTAACAAGCTGACAAATGTCACTCATCTAATTAATTCTTTTCAATCTGAGATGTCCCAAGTTTGTTTTTCACAACTCAGTTTGTGTCGTCCAAACAAATTAGATGAAGCCCTATTGATTGGCTTCCATTGAATTTTAATCAGTCTGTGAGTGGTTTGCTTTACTGACCCCATGAAGCCCTATTGGTTGGCTTTGATTTAAGTAAAACCAATCGGAAGCGGTTTGCTTTACTGGCTTCAGAAGTATGTGAAAATAATATGAAAAAATGGTTTGATAAAATATATTGAGACTAAAGAAATAAATGAAAAAATAACGCCAAAGATCATGATGCCGCACGAATGTTATCAGTTAGAATGAATATCCCCCGACGGAGGTTTATGACGGAAAATATTTTACACCACGTAGAAATTGTGTGTTTTACCTTCTGAACCTCTACTGTGTGAAAGGTATGAAAAATTAAAAATAAAAATAAAAATAATAATTTAAATAAATGAATCAACCAAATAAATAAATAAATAAATAAATAAATAAATAAATAAATAAATAAATAAAAATTAATAAAAAATTTAAAATAATCAATAAATAAATATATAAATAATAATTTTATTTAGGAAATAAATACACATGATTGAAACTAGAACCTATTTTGTTTTTGGGCATATATGAACTCTGGCACTCGCCTGTGTGTGTTTGAGGTTAAAAAATCGCACTGGCACAGACATTTCATACTGAAACGTTTTTTTCTTTTAATATGCCGCCGAAAAATTGTTTTCATTTACTGAACCCTGATTGGTTTCAAACATGACAAAAAAGTACACAAAATTGATTTAAACTAAGTGATGAGCTTAGGAACTGGTTAAACTGACTGGCAGAAATTGGTGTTATTCATTGATGGGCTCCAATTTAGTCCTTACAAGGATCTTACGCAAGCTTTTGTTTTTCTTATAGGCGATGACAGGTCGAAGATTCAAAGGTTCATTTAATTTAGCATTGGTAAAATTGAATTCATCTTTTAACATTTTTGCTATTTCGATATTCATTCTGTTGTACGTTAAAGTGAAAGGAATCATGGACCTCCTTTCGCATTCGCCCTCTGATATGTTCATACCAAATGGCCAGAGAGTTTGAAGCGTGTTGATCCAAAAAGCTTCACGTTTTTTTTCTAAATTCATCCGTTTCTTCTAATGTGTCTTTAATTGGTGCTTGTTCAATAGGATGGATTTCGAAATCGTCCAAAGAATGGCCAGGAAGGTTAAAATGTTGTGCTACTGGGGCATCAGCATTATGTTTTATATCCTGTTTGTGTCTAGTAGCACGTTCTCGAAAAGGATTTTGACTTTGACCAACATACTGTTTCCGACATCGCTTACAAGTGATAAGGTAAATAATGTTTGGTGAATCACAATGGAGGGGGTTACGGATCTGATAATGATTTTTCGTTTGTTCGGAGGAAAATTCCTCTTTCTGATCAGGCATAAAAGTATGCAGTCTGCAACGAGGCTTTTTGCAATTAAATACCGCGCCACTACCATTCTGCAACGGTCTGTTGTGTTCAATCTTCAGTGGTTCGAAATCGGTAGTTTCAGCTGGACTTTCGAGCTTTTTCAGGGTTTGGGATTTCAGGCTACGCAAGAGGCGCAGCGAGTACCCTCTCGATCTGAGGGCGCCAAATAGAGTAGAACAAGCCTCATTGAAATTTACCTTATCACTTGAATTGCGGTGGAAACGAATGAGCTGTGATTTGATGATACCTTTAAATGTATGTTGAGGATGAAATGATTTTGTGTGCAACAATTGATGTGAATCAGTTGGTTTAAAATATACTTTATAATCTAAATGACCGGACGCCTGAAATTGCTTGCCTTTATACACGGTCACATCGAGAAAATCAACAGAATTTTCACTGATAGTAGCTTTCAATTTAATATTTGGATCGTGATTGTTCAAAATTTCTAAAAATTCATCAAAATCTTCTTTTGAATGTTCCCAAATAATAAAAATGTCATCTAAATACCTGAGATATACGAGACGATGCTTTGCACATTTGCTTAAGGCATTTTCCTCCCATTCCGCTACATAAATGCTTGCAAAATTAGGACTGAATCTTTTGCCCATAGGACAACCCATTATTTGTAAAAAATATTCTCCATTGAATTGAAAGTCATTACCTTTTAAGCTCAGCTCTAAAAGATCCAAAATTTGTTCATCCGGGCGTTTCGCATCCGGATATTTTTCAAATGCATTTTTAACTGATTTAACACCTTTATCAATATCAATATTCGTATACATACTGTCGATATCCAAAGTAGCCAGAATTGCATTTTTCGATATTTTCAATTTAGAAATTTTTGACAGGAAATCCTGTGTATTTTTTAGATAGCTCGGATGTCTATTTGCTATAGGTTTCAGATGATAATCAATTAATTCCGAGATCGCATAAGATTCCGAATTACAATCTGATACAATTGGCCTCCCGGGCGGAGTTAAGTCATCCGTCCATGAAGAACGGTCCTTGTGGATCTTTGGTAGGATATAAAATTGTCTTGTTTGAGCACTGAGCTTAGCTGTTAAATATTTCAATTGTTTTTTGGTAATGTGACCTTCGTCGAGGAGAAATTTTAAGATCTTATTGAATTTTTCGATATTACTAGGCCAAATAAGTGAATCTATTTTCTTATAATGTTTAGTATTGCTGAGTTGTCTCATGGCTTCCTTTATATAATTATCCCGAGATAGAACAACTACCGACCCACCTTTGTCGGCTGGTTTAATTACTAATTTCTTATTTTTTCGGAGTTTCGTGAGGGCTCTCCGTTCACCAGCTGTTAAATTGTCTTTATCGGAGAGTATGTTCATGCTGAACACCTTTTGGATGATTCGTTTGCTAGCCTCAGTAATTTCGGGATCTACTTCACTATCTGGAGGTGACCAACCAGATGATTCTGTAAAAGGAAGTTTCCGACCGCTGGAGTTTCTAAAGCGGTCGGCTAATTTCATTTGCCTAAGAAAATTACAGTTGTATGATGGTAAATTTGTTTGGTTATCAGTTTTGGGTTTTGGTGCTGGTACAAAAGTTAAACCGCGATCTAAAAGAGATTTCTCTTGGGTTGTTAGGTCATTGGTGCCAGACAGGTTAACCACATTAGTTCCTAATCCCACATCTGTTAGGCGGCTGTTACCTTTGCCTTTACTTAGTTTAAATTTAGGTAGTTCAACCAGTGATCGTACATAATATTGGCGGTTCTCGTGGTCCAATGGATTAAATCCTGAGCAACATCAAACTTCGCGTCATCAATTTTTGGTATAACGTTAACGTCCTTCACTTTCCGAATGGTTTCGTTGATGATGCTCAGGGTTCTCCTCTCAGCCTGAGGGAGATTTTGCGAAAAGTTTAGTTCAGCGAAATAAATGTTTGCTGATCTAAACTTGACCCTGATATCGCTAAGCATATTCCGCAACTGCTTAACTACGAGATCAGAATTATCGTTTCGAGAATTCACGCCAATATTTAATAATATTTTTTGGGGACTGGACTGGCCCCTGTGCCCTTTAAACATAGAGCGCAGATGATTGAATTTGGCGCCGGGGTAACACTCCACCTGGATGTCCGGATGGGGATTTCGATCAATGCGTCCTAAATTTGAACTTCCAATCATAAGGATGTTTTTACAAACATCGGGGAGGCGCCAATTCCTTTTGTCAAAATTAACTCCGCTTTTATGCCGAAACTGGGAGAATTTAGAATCAAATGAGCGGCCCGAGTTGCGGCTCGGTGATTTGACTTTCTCTGAGTACGATATACCTGGTTGAACCACACTAGAGGCAGGAGAAGGGGGAGAGGAAACAGAAGCAGGAGAGGAAACAGAAGCAGGAGAGGAAACAGAAGCCGGAGAAGAAACAGACGGGGGAGTTCTAGTAAGAGCACTAGGAGAACCAGAGAAGAAAGGCTGAGGAGGAGTAGGAGGTAGAGGAGCAAGACGAGGCGAGACAGCGTTACTCAATTTGCGAGCATCTTCAGTCACAATATGGACCGGAGATGTTTGCAAATTGAGGCGCTTACTCTGAGAGAAAGAAGAAGTAGAAGGAAAAGAAGAGGGAGAAGTGCTTTGCCTTGATCTTTTCTTATTTTGCTTTTCGCGTTGGGGTAGAGGGACAACACGGGCCGGAGTTTGCTTGCTCCCTCCCGTATTGTTCCTTACTCCAGACGCTGGGCGAAGTTCCGAAATGTAAGACTCATAGGCCGAAATCGTCTTATCTGTCAACTTATTTTTAAAGTTTTTTTGAGCCCAGATCAAGGCACGCGCCGAAGCGCTGTTGAAGTCTATTTTTTCGAGTCCAGGAGGTGGTCGCATAGCCAAAGTTATCTTAGACTTCAACTGGTTTAAATTTATCTTGTAATGCTCAACTGAAGCATTTAACGTTTGGTTGGCTCATCCCACACTAATCTGTCGAAAAACAGAAAAAATGTGTGGGGTGGGAAGAGCTGGCTTTAGAAAGCCACCTAACTCATCTACTTTCTTCTCCAACTGTTTCGGGAAATCCCGGTTGGCCAAATGCTGCTCTAAGAGCCCAATATGGTGCATACACTGAATCACCTGGAAAAGGGCCTTGACCAATCTAGAATAGGCCTGGAACGATTGTTCCTGGCCTCTTCCAGACTGGGCAACTCTCTTTCCCTGATGATTCTGTCTTTTTTGAGCCATTTGAAGAATAGGTAGATGAATAAAATGAAATTAAAATGAAGAAATGAAATAAATTAAAATGAAATCTAGATATTACCTATTAGAGAAGATACCTGGATTGGTTGTAGTCTTCAGCAAAGGTAGAAAATAATCCGTCTGTCTCGACGCGTTTCGCTTGGTTTGGCTTTTTCAAAGAGACTTTGAGGAAAATGAATCCAACTATTTTAGATGAATAAAATGAAATTAAAATGAAGAAATGAAATAAATTAAAATGAAATCTAGATATTACCTATTAGAGAAGATACCTGGATTGGTTGTAGTCTTCAGCAAAGGTAGAAAATAATCCGTCTGTCTCGACGCGTTTCGCTTGGTTTGGCTTTTTCAAAGAGACTTTGAGGAAAATGAATCCAACTTTGGGAGGGCATGCATGGTATATATCCAAATGTGGGCTGGGGGTGTTTTTCACAGCTCAGTGTGTGTGTGTGTGTGTGTGTGTGTGTGTGTGTGTGTGTGTGTGTGTGTGTGTGTGTGTGTGTGTGTGTGTGTGTGGAGGGGGGGGGGGTTAGGAAGAAGGCGCAGGTCATCCACTGGGGGGGGGGGGGGCTGCGAATTTATTTTAGCCCTTTTCCTAACGTGAATAGAAGACGAGAGCTTACAAAAATATTTCGCGTATAACTAAAAATGTTCATTTTTTGCATCAAAACCGCGGCTTATGCCCCACATTGGCATGAGCTTGTCCAATTAGAGGTCACAAGTCATGCTTTCAAATTTAAAATTTTAAAAAGCGATATTTGTGAATTGCGCTGGTCAGTTAAGACCGTTATATCAGATAAAGAGTTAAAAGTTAATAATGAGTTCGCATGGAGCGAGTGGAGGCAGATGGGACAAAGCCTATTTTCAGACGGAGGCGGGTCAAATTCTCCATGTCTCCTGTTGCACCGCCACAACTACGAATGATCTCAGAAACTATTGAGTACAAGATTATGATGTGGCACGCAGTATGGTAGTCGCTGCAGGGCCGGTGATCATCGATAACCACTTAGCACACCTCCCCAATAAAATTCCTGGCTACGCGTCTGGTTGTGTACATTTTCTCAGAAAAAAAATAAACAAAAAAATAATAATAAAATGTCAAAAAGGATAAAAACACCTTCATATAATGGCCCACCAGCCTCCATCTGGTGGTCAATGAGATGAAAAATTTCATTTCGAAAAGATTTAATGCCGGTGCTGTTTAGCATGTACCCGACAGGGCCCGTTAAGCCGGATCTCATGTGACGTCATAGTCACGTGACTCAGTTACAGTACGTGGAGAGTTGATATGTAACTAACTAAGTCACCCGCGGAGTGGGGTTATCATCCAAGCAATAACTTTCAAATTTTGTACATATCGACAAAAAACACAAGCAATGTTTCAGCCAATGGACCTCTGGGTTTAACCCGGAGGTCCATTGACTGAAACTTTACTTGTGCTGGTTATGCTTTGCAACAAATTTGCAATTATTGCTTGGGTGAAATCTCCACTCTGTGGGTGATTTAGTGATAATACACTCTCCGCGTACTGTACGTCATGTTTGGTTGTCTTGGTAGTCCGTGTGATGGGTCATCTTATGACATCATCCCCATAATGATACATATTATATCAAGAATAATGCACAGAAAACTGAAGATTCAGTGATGGACCAACTGATCAAGTACATTCTATACTATTTGCTGCATATTTCAGTGGTGGTAGGATGTACATGTAGACGACTTGGATGGTATCGGGACAAAATAACGAAGTAGAGTATAACTGAGTGTTCCAGCCCCGACAAATTTTCTTCGTGATGACAGCACAGGCACTCCACGTATTATCAGATTTTATCAATTTTAATAAAATATATTTATTACTTTCCAAAGTGTGATTTACTGGGATTTCCGGGTTTGATTATAAACGATAACTTAACAAGTGGATTATGCAATCAACAATTGGGTGATGTATCCGTGCGCGCAAACGAAGACACTTTGCCGTGGATGTAATGGGGACTGCATTGTTTTTTGTTTTTTTAAAAAGAAAAGCAGACGACACTTGCAAACAAAATTCTTGAATAACTATTATTTTCATTTTTTGTCTCAAAAACATAGGTTATGACCCCTCATTGGAGCGAGCTCAACGAGCTCGTTCCAATGAGGGGTCATAACGTATGTTTTAGAAACAAAAATTAAAAAAATACTGAAACTTAATTGGCGATTTTTGAGAATAGCGCTGGCCGATTTTGACCTTTACGTTAGGTAAAGGGTTAAATAATAATGAAAAGTAATAAACAGAGTAATCGTTTGACTGGACTGATTACGTGAAATAATTCATTCGAGGCAAGGGACTATATTGTAAACCACTCGTGCGCACTCGCGCACTCGTGTTTGTACAACGTCCCTCACCTCTCATGAATTATTTCACGTTACTAGTCCAGTCAAGCCATTACTTTCTTTCTTGTATTATCAATACACAGGTATGGCACTTCCCAGATCGAAATTTTCAACAATCTGTAAAATAGCGAATACCTCATCGATCTCGCTCAAGTAAAAGACAAAATGTCGTGTAATTCGCGGAGCCACTGCGATTTCGAGGCCACGATTGACGAAAGTTTACTTTTATTCGCATTTTTTTCATTTCTTATCGAGTGAATCGAGATTGATTCTTATCGACAAGCGGGGTTATCCGGTAACCGAGCAATGAATGCCACATCGCCCGTCCCTTGGTCGTCTACTTATAGCCAATGCAGAAATTCAAATGTCTGTTTATGTATTACTTGATACAAGACAAGACGACAACAACTGAACTTCAATGAAAACATTTTCAATCGTCGCTCGAAAAACTATGTCTAAACCTACAAAACAACCAGTGATGTTGTCATAGTAACAAGTCATATACAGATACTTAAATTAACATTACTAGTCATATTATTGATATTTTAACCAGAGGGTGACGGGAGATGCTGGAAGGGGAGGGAGGGGTGGGGCGCGTGTCATTCACATGCAAACTATCAAAAATTTTCAATCTAATCCGATACCCTGAATCAATTTTCCATCGCCAGTTTACTATCATTACGTCATAAATACATGTAGTGTACCTGGGAAGTACACTACACTACATTTGGAATTTGGAGGGGGGCAGATAGAAGTTTTCACCCTTACCCCCCCCCCCCCCCACACACACACACACTCCAAACACCCACCCCTTTTGTACCGAAATATGACAGTTGTAAGAAAGAATGAACTGAACACTTTATACATTTTTTTCATTCAAATTGAAATGAACAGCTTTTATTATTTCTGTTTAGGTATGAATAAATTAATATTTTCAGCTTCCAGCTTTTGGACTACAGATTAAAATAATTCAATGATTTAAAGGTATCGGACACCCTTCCCCCCCTCCCCCTGCCCCCCCCCCCCCCCCCTCCAATAACAAAACTCTCTGTTGACATACCCCCCACCCCACTCCCATCCTGTATGCAAAATACAGAATGATTATGAAAACGTTTATTTTTTCTTTGGAACAGTACTAGTGGAAATAACATGCTGGATAGATATCCACATTAAAATTGTTGATCACATTTTCCCCCTACTAATAATATCATTTGAACCTTGACATCATTTCCTCTCAGGGAGAGCTTCCAAAGAAATGGGATGGAATTATCAACAATGGAAAAAATGGGATGGAAATTTTCTTGTGGTTATCCTACAACTTATTTCAGATGATACTTATGGGGAGGGTGGATTACTACCAAATAACAGTGGGGTGTATTTCCTGTCTAACGGTTATTCACAATTTCAGACAACAAGGCACACGCAAATTTTCAGCCCACGGACCACTTGGCGATCAACAAGCCGAAAAGCAATAATTAGTGGGCGGGTGGAAAAACTGCCCTACCATGATATTATACAAATCCACTGTTTACATACTCTATGCATTCAACAAATAATCTGTGTGGTATATATTGAATAAGTAACATGTACTACCAGTACATGTGTGTATTGAGTATTAACTTGTTTCCTATTTGGTTAATTAACTGAATGTGTTGAATGACGTCACTTAGATCTTCCTTTGCTTAAATTTATGTGCCCATACATACACAGAACGACACGCGTGTGTGAATAGGTTAATCGATATGGCACGACTGCCAACGCGGAAGGATATAACGAGAGGCCGCAGGCCTCGAGTTTTATCCTTCCGCGATGACACAAGTGCCATGAGGATTATAGGTTTCAGATGATAATCAATTAATTCCGAGATCGCATAAGATTCCGAATTACAGTCTGATACAATTGGCCTCCCGGGCGGAGTTAAGTCATCCGTCCATGAAGAACGGTCCTTGTGGATCTTTGGTAGGATATAAAATTGTCTTGTTTGAGCACTGAGCTTAGCTGTTAAATATTTCAATTGTTTTTTGGTAATGTGACCTTCGTCGAGGAGAAATTTTAAGATCTTATTGAATTTTTCGATATTACTAGGCCAAATAAGTGAATCTATTTTCTTATAATGTTTAGTATTGCTGAGTTGTCTCATGGCTTCCTTTATATAATTATCCCGAGATAGAACAACTACCGACCCACCTTTGTCGGCTGGTTTAATTACTAATTTCTTATTTTTTCGGAGTTTCGTGAGGGCTCTCCGTTCACCAGCTGTTAAATTGTCTTTATCGGAGAGTATGTTCATGCTGAACACCTTTTGGATGATTCGTTTGCTAGCCTCAATAATTTCGGGATCTACTTCACTATCTGGAGGTGACCAACCAGATGATTCTGTAAAAGGAAGTTTCCGACCGCTGGAGTTTCTAAAGCGGTCGGCTAATTTCATTTGCCTAAGAAAATTACAGTTGTATGATGGTAAATTTGTTTGGTTATCAGTTTTGGGTTTTGGTGCTGGTACAAAAGTTAAACCGCGATCTAAAAGAGATTTCTCTTGGGTTGTTAGGTCATTGGTGCCAGACAGGTTAACCACATTAGTTCCTAATCCCACATCTGTTAGGCGGCTGTTACCTTTGCCTTTACTTAGTTTAAATTTAGGTAGTTCAACCAGTGATCGTACATAATATTGGCGGTTCTCGTGGTCCAATGGATTAAATCCTGAGCAACATCAAACTTCGCGTCATCAATTTTTGGTATAACGTTAACGTCCTTCACTTTCCGAATGGTTTCGTTGATGATGCTCAGGGTTCTCCTCTCAGCCTGAGGGAGTTTTTGCGAAAAGTTTAGTTCAGCGAAATAAATTTTGGCTGATCTAAACTTGACCCTGATATCGCTAAGCATATTCCGCAACTGCTTAACTACGAGATCAGAATTATCGTTTCGAGAATTCACGCCAATATTTAATAATATTTTTTGGGGACTGGACTGGCCCCTGTGCCCTTTAAACATAGAGCGCAGATGATTGAATTTGGCGCCGGGGTAACACTCCACCTGGATGTCCGGATGGGGATTTCGATCAATGCGTCCTAAATTTGAACTTCCAATCATAAGGATGTTTTTACAAACATCGGGGAGGCGCCAATTCCTTTTGTCAAAATTAACTCCGCTTTTATGCCGAAACTGGGAGAATTTAGAATCAAATGAGCGGCCCGAGTTGCGGCTCGGTGATTTGACTTTCTCTGAGTACGATATACCTGGTTGAACCACACTAGAGGCAGGAGAAGGGGGAGAAGAAACAGAAGCAGGAGAGGAAACAGAAGCAGGAGAAGAAACAGAAGGAGGAGGAGGAGTTCTAGTGAGAGCACTAGGAGAACCAGAGAAGAAAGGCTGAGGAGGAGTAGGAGGTAGAGGAATAAGACGAGGCGAGACAGCGTTACTCAATTTGCGAGCATCTTCAGTCACAATATGGACCGGAGATGTTTGCAAATTGAGGCGCTTACTCTGAGAGAAAGAAGAAGTAGAAGGAAAAGAAGAGGGAGAAGTGCTTTGCCTTGATCTTTTCTTATTTTGCTTTTCGCGTTGGGGTAGAGGGACAACACGGGCCGGAGTTTGCTTGCTCCCTCCCGTATTGTTCCTTACTCCAGACGCTGGGCGAAGTTCCGAAATGTAAGACTCATAGGCCGAAATCGTCTTATCTGTCAACTTATTTTTAAAGTTTTTTTGAGCCCAGATCAAGGCACGCGCCGAAGCGCTGTTGAAGTCTATTTTTTCGAGTCCAGGAGGTGGTCGCATAGCCAAAGTTATCTTAGACTTCAACTGGTTTAAATTTATCTTGTAATGCTCAACTAAAGCATTTAACGTTTGGTTGGCCCATCCCACACTAATCTGTCGAAAAACAGAAAAAATGTGTGGGGTGGGAAGAGCCGGCTTTAGAAAGCCACCTAACTCATCTACTTTCTTCTCCAACTGTTTCGGGAAATCCCGGTTGGCCAAATGCTGCTCTAGGAGCCCAATATGGTGCATACACTGAATCACCTGGAAAAGGGCCTTGACCAATCTAGAATAGGCCTGGAACGATTGTTCCTGGCCTCTTCCAGACTGGGCAACTCTCTTTCCCTGATGCTTCTGTCTTTTTTGAGCCATTTGAAGAATAGGTAGATGAATTTAAAATGAAATTAAGATGAAGAAATGAAATAAATTAAAATGAAATCTAGATATTACCTATTAGAGAAGATACCTGGATTGGTTGTAGTCTTCAGCAAAGGTAGAAAATAATCCGTCTGTCTCGACGCGTTTCGCTTGGTTTGGCTTTTTCAAAGAGACTTTGAGGAAAATGAATCCAACTTTGGGAGGGCATGCATGGTATATATCCATATGTGGGCTGGGGGTGTTTTTCACAGCTCAGTATATAATTAAACTCGGTAACAAGCTGACAAATGTCACTCATCTAATTAATTCTTTTCAATCTGAGATGTCCCAAGTTTGTTTTTCACAACTCAGTTTGTGTCGTCCAAACAAATTAGATGAAGCCCTATTGATTGGCTTCCATTGAATTTTAATCAGTCAGTGAGTGGTTTGCTTTACAGACCCCATGAAGCCCTATCGGTTGGCTTTGATTTAAGTAAAACCAATCGGAAGCGGTTTGCTTTACTGGCTTCAGAAGTATGTGAAAATAATATGAAAAAATGGTTTGATAAAATATATTGAGACTAAAGAAATAAATGAAAAAATAACGCCAAAGATCATGATGCCGCACGAATGTTATCAGTTGGAATGAATATCCCCCGACGGAGGTTTATGACGGAAAATATTTTACACCACGTAGAAATTGTGTGTTTTACCTTCTGAACCTCTACTGTGTGAAAGGTATGAAAAATTAAAAATAAAAATAAAAATAATAATTTAAATAAATGAATCAACCAAATAAATAAATAAATAAATAAATAAATAAATAAATAAATAAATAAATAAAAATTAATAAAAAATTTAAAATAATCAATAAATAAATATATAAATAATAATTTTATTTAGGAAATAAATACACATGATTGAAACTAGAACCTATTTTGTTTTTGGGCATATATGAACTCTGGCACTCGCCTGTGTGTGTTTGAGGTTAAAAAATCGCACTGGCACAGACATTTCATACTGAAACGTTTTTTTCTTTTAATATGCCGCCGAAAAATTGTTTTCATTTACTGAACCCTGATTGGTTTCAAACATGACAAAAAAGTACACAAAATTGATTTAAACTAAGTGATGAGCTTAGGAACTGGTTAAACTGACTGGCAGAAATTGGTGTTATTCATTGATGGGCTCTAATTTAGTCCTTACAAGGATGTTACGCAAGCTTTTGTTTTTCTTATAGGCGATGACAGGTCGAAGATTCAAAGGTTCATTTAATTTAGCATTGGTAAAATTGAATTCATCTTTTAACATTTTTGCTATTTCGATATTCATTCTGTTGTACGTTAAAGTGAAAGGAATCATGGACCTCCTTTCGCATTCGCCCTCTGATATGTTCATACCAAATGGCCAGAGAGTTTGAAGCGTGTTGATCCAAAAAGCTTCACGTTTTTTTCTAAATTCATCCGTTTCTTCTAATGTGTCTTTAATTGGTGCTTGTTCAATAGGATGGATTTCGAAATCGTCCAAAGAATGGCCAGGAAGGTTAAAATGTTGTGCTACTGGGGCATCAGCATTATGTTTTATATCCTGTTTGTGTCTAGTAGCACGTTCTCGAAAAGGATTTTGACTTTGACCAACATACTGTTTCCGACATCGCTTACAAGTGATAAGGTAAATAATGTTTGGTGAATCACAATGGAGGGGGTTACGGATCTGATAATGATTTTTCGTTTGTTCGGAGGAAAATTCCTCTTTCTGATCAGGCATAAAAGTATGCAGTCTGCAACGAGGCTTTTTGCAATTAAATACCGCGCCACTACCATTCTGCAACGGTCTGTTGTGTTCAATCTTCAGTGGTTCGAAATCGGTAGTTTCAGCTGGACTTTCGAGCTTTTTCAGGGTTTGGGATTTCAGGCTACGCAAGAGGCGCAGCGAGTACCCTCTCGATCTGAGGGCGCCAAATAGAGTAGAACAAGCCTCATTGAAATTTACCTTATCACTTGAATTGCGGTGGAAACGAATGAGCTGTGATTTGATGATACCTTTAAATGTATGTTGAGGATGAAATGATTTTGTGTGCAACAATTGATGTGAATCAGTTGGTTTAAAATATACTTTATAATCTAAATGACCGGACGCCTGAAATTGCTTGCCTTTATACACGGTCACATCGAGAAAATCAACAGAATTTTCACTGATAGTAGCTTTCAATTTAATATTTGGATCGTGATTGTTCAAAATTTCTAAAAATTCATCAAAATCTTCTTTTGAATGTTCCCAAATAATAAAAATGTCATCTAAATACCTGAGATATACGAGAGGATGCTTTGCACATTTGCTTAAGGCATTTTCCTCCCATTCCGCTACATAAATGCTTGCAAAATTAGGACTGAATCTTTTGCCCATAGGACAACCCATTATTTGTAAAAAATATTCTCCATTGAATTGAAAGTCATTACCTTTTAAGCTCAGCTCTAAAAGATCCAAAATTTGTTCATCCGGGCGTTTCGCATCCGGATATTTTTCAAATGCATTTTTAACTGATTTAACACCTTTATCAATATCAATATTCGTATACATACTGTCGATATCCAAAGTAGCCAGAATTGCATTTTTCGATATTTTCAATTTAGAAATTTTTGACAGGAAATCCTGTGTATTTTTTAGATAGCTCGGATGTCTATTTGCTATAGGTTTCAGATGATAATCAATTAATTCCGAGATCGCATAAGATTCCGAATTACAATCTGATACAATTGGCCTCCCGGGCGGAGTTAAGTCATCCGTCCATGAAGAACGGTCCTTGTGGATCTTTGGTAGGATATAAAATTGTCTTGTTTGAGCACTGAGCTTAGCTGTTAAATATTTCAATTGTTTTTTGGTAATGTGACCTTCGTCGAGGAGAAATTTTAAGATCTTATTGAATTTTTCGATATTACTAGGCCAAATAAGTGAATCTATTTTCTTATAATGTTTAGTATTGCTGAGTTGTCTCATGGCTTCCTTTATATAATTATCCCGAGATAGAACAACTACCGACCCACCTTTGTCGGCTGGTTTAATTACTAATTTCTTATTTTTTCGGAGTTTCGTGAGGGCTCTCCGTTCACCAGCTGTTAAATTGTCTTTATCGGAGAGTATGTTCATGCTGAACACCTTTTGGATGATTCGTTTGCTAGCCTCAATAATTTCGGGATCTACTTCACTATCTGGAGGTGACCAACCAGATGATTCTGTAAAAGGAAGTTTCCGACCGCTGGAGTTTCTAAAGCGGTCGGCTAATTTCATTTGCCTAAGAAAATTACAGTTGTATGATGGTAAATTTGTTTGGTTATCAGTTTTGGGTTTTGGTGCTGGTACAAAAGTTAAACCGCGATCTAAAAGAGATTTCTCTTGGGTTGTTAGGTCATTGGTGCCAGACAGGTTAACCACATTAGTTCCTAATCCCACATCTGTTAGGCGGCTGTTACCTTTGCCTTTACTTAGTTTAAATTTAGGTAGTTCAACCAGTGATCGTACATAATATTGGCGGTTCTCGTGGTCCAATGGATTAAATCCTGAGCAACATCAAACTTCGCGTCATCAATTTTTGGTATAACGTTAACGTCCTTCACTTTCCGAATGGTTTCGTTGATGATGCTCAGGGTTCTCCTCTCAGCCTGAGGGAGATTTTGCGAAAAGTTTAGTTCAGCGAAATAAATTTTTGCTGCTCTAAACTTGACCCTGATATCGCTAAGCATATTCCGCAACTGCTTAACTACGAGATCAGAATTATCGTTTCGAGAATTCACGCCAATATTTAATAATATTTTTTGGGGACTGGACTGGCCCCTGTGCCCTTTAAACATAGAGCGCAGATGATTGAATTTGGCGCCGGGGTAACACTCCACCTGGATGTCCGGATGGGGATTTCGATCAATGCGTCCTAAATTTGAACTTCCAATCATAAGGATGTTTTTACAAACATCGGGGAGGCGCCAATTCCTTTTGTCAAAATTAACTCCGCTTTTATGCCGAAACTGGGAGAATTTAGAATCAAATGAGCGGCCCGAGTTGCGGCTCGGTGATTTGACTTTCTCTGAGTACGATATACCTGGTTGAACCACACTAGAGGCAGGAGAAGGGGGAGAGGAAACAGAAGCAGGAGAGGAAACAGAAGCAGGAGAGGAAACAGAAGCAGGAGAAGAAACAGACGGAGGAGTTCTAGTAAGAGCACTAGGAGAACCAGAGAAGAAAGGCTGAGGAGGAGTAGGAGGTAGAGGAGCAAGACGAGGCGAGACAGCGTTACTCAATTTGCGAGCATCTTCAGTCACAATATGGACCGGAGATGTTTGCAAATTGAGGCGCTTACTCTGAGAGAAAGAAGAAGTAGAAGGAAAAGAAGAGGGAGAAGTGCTTTGCCTTGATCTTTTCTTATTTTGCTTTTCGCGTTGGGGTAGAGGGACAACACGGGCCGGAGTTTGCTTGCTCCCTCCCGTATTGTTCCTTACTCCAGACGCTGGGCGAAGTTCCGAAATGTAAGACTCATAGGCCGAAATCGTCTTATCTGTCAACTTATTTTTAAAGTTTTTTTGAGCCCAGATCAAGGCACGCGCCGAAGCGCTGTTGAAGTCTATTTTTTCGAGTCCAGGAGGTGGTCGCATAGCCAAAGTTATCTTAGACTTCAACTGGTTTAAATTTATCTTGTAATGCTCAACTAAAGCATTTAACGTTTGGTTGGCCCATCCCACACTAATCTGTCGAAAAACAGAAAAAATGTGTGGGGTGGGAAGAGCCGGCTTTAGAAAGCCACCTAACTCATCTACTTTCTTCTCCAACTGTTTCGGGAAATCCCGGTTGGCCAAATGCTGCTCTAGGAGCCCAATATGGTGCATACACTGAATCACCTGGAAAAGGGCCTTGACCAATCTAGAATAGGCCTGGAACGATTGTTCCTGGCCTCTTCCAGACTGGGCAACTCTCTTTCCCTGATGCTTCTGTCTTTTTTGAGCCATTTGAAGAATAGGTAGATGAATTTAAAATGAAATTAAGATGAAGAAATGAAATAAATTAAAATGAAATCTAGATATTACCTATTAGAGAAGATACCTGGATTGGTTGTAGTCTTCAGCAAAGGTAGAAAATAATCCGTCTGTCTCGACGCGTTTCGCTTGGTTTGGCTTTTTCAAAGAGACTTTGAGGAAAATGAATCCAACTTTGGGAGGGCATGCATGGTATATATCCATATGTGGGCTGGGGGTGTTTTTCACAGCTCAGTATATAATTAAACTCGGTAACAAGCTGACAAATGTCACTCATCTAATTAATTCTTTTCAATCTGAGATGTCCCAAGTTTGTTTTTCACAACTCAGTTTGTGTCGTCCAAACAAATTAGATGAAGCCCTATTGATTGGCTTCCATTGAATTTTAATCAGTCAGTGAGTGGTTTGCTTTACAGACCCCATGAAGCCCTATCGGTTGGCTTTGATTTAAGTAAAACCAATCGGAAGCGGTTTGCTTTACTGGCTTCAGAAGTATGTGAAAATAATATGAAAAAATGGTTTGATAAAATATATTGAGACTAAAGAAATAAATGAAAAAATAACGCCAAAGATCATGATGCCGCACGAATGTTATCAGTTGGAATGAATATCCCCCGACGGAGGTTTATGACGGAAAATATTTTACACCACGTAGAAATTGTGTGTTTTACCTTCTGAACCTCTACTGTGTGAAAGGTATGAAAAATTAAAAATAAAAATAAAAATAATAATTTAAATAAATGAATCAACCAAATAAATAAATAAATAAATAAATAAATAAATAAATAAATAAATAAATAAAAATTAATAAAAAATTTAAAATAATCAATAAATAAATATATAAATAATAATTTTATTTAGGAAATAAATACACATGATTGAAACTAGAACCTATTTTGTTTTTGGGCATATATGAACTCTGGCACTCGCCTGTGTGTGTTTGAGGTTAAAAAATCGCACTGGCACAGACATTTCATACTGAAACGTTTTTTTCTTTTAATATGCCGCCGAAAAATTGTTTTCATTTACTGAACCCTGATTGGTTTCAAACATGACAAAAAAGTACACAAAATTGATTTAAACTAAGTGATGAGCTTAGGAACTGGTTAAACTGACTGGCAGAAATTGGTGTTATTCATTGATGGGCTCTAATTTAGTCCTTACAAGGATGTTACGCAAGCTTTTGTTTTTCTTATAGGCGATGACAGGTCGAAGATTCAAAGGTTCATTTAATTTAGCATTGGTAAAATTGAATTCATCTTTTAACATTTTTGCTATTTCGATATTCATTCTGTTGTACGTTAAAGTGAAAGGAATCATGGACCTCCTTTCGCATTCGCCCTCTGATATGTTCATACCAAATGGCCAGAGAGTTTGAAGCGTGTTGATCCAAAAAGCTTCACGTTTTTTTCTAAATTCATCCGTTTCTTCTAATGTGTCTTTAATTGGTGCTTGTTCAATAGGATGGATTTCGAAATCGTCCAAAGAATGGCCAGGAAGGTTAAAATGTTGTGCTACTGGGGCATCAGCATTATGTTTTATATCCTGTTTGTGTCTAGTAGCACGTTCTCGAAAAGGATTTTGACTTTGACCAACATACTGTTTCCGACATCGCTTACAAGTGATAAGGTAAATAATGTTTGGTGAATCACAATGGAGGGGGTTACGGATCTGATAATGATTTTTCGTTTGTTCGGAGGAAAATTCCTCTTTCTGATCAGGCATAAAAGTATGCAGTCTGCAACGAGGCTTTTTGCAATTAAATACCGCGCCACTACCATTCTGCAACGGTCTGTTGTGTTCAATCTTCAGTGGTTCGAAATCGGTAGTTTCAGCTGGACTTTCGAGCTTTTTCAGGGTTTGGGATTTCAGGCTACGCAAGAGGCGCAGCGAGTACCCTCTCGATCTGAGGGCGCCAAATAGAGTAGAACAAGCCTCATTGAAATTTACCTTATCACTTGAATTGCGGTGGAAACGAATGAGCTGTGATTTGATGATACCTTTAAATGTATGTTGAGGATGAAATGATTTTGTGTGCAACAATTGATGTGAATCAGTTGGTTTAAAATATACTTTATAATCTAAATGACCGGACGCCTGAAATTGCTTGCCTTTATACACGGTCACATCGAGAAAATCAACAGAATTTTCACTGATAGTAGCTTTCAATTTAATATTTGGATCGTGATTGTTCAAAATTTCTAAAAATTCATCAAAATCTTCTTTTGAATGTTCCCAAATAATAAAAATGTCATCTAAATACCTGAGATATACGAGACGATGCTTTGCACATTTGCTTAAGGCATTTTCCTCCCATTCCGCTACATAAATGCTTGCAAAATTAGGACTGAATCTTTTGCCCATAGGACAACCCATTATTTGTAAAAAATATTCTCCATTGAATTGAAAGTCATTACCTTTTAAGCTCAGCTCTAAAAGATCCAAAATTTGTTCATCCGGGCGTTTCGCATCCGGATATTTTTCAAATGCATTTTTAACTGATTTAACACCTTTATCAATATCAATATTCGTATACATACTGTCGATATCCAAAGTAGCCAGAATTGCATTTTTCGATATTTTCAATTTAGAAATTTTTGACAGGAAATCCTGTGTATTTTTTAGATAGCTCGGATGTCTATTTGCTATAGGTTTCAGATGATAATCAATTAATTCCGAGATCGCATAAGATTCCGAATTACAATCTGATACAATTGGCCTCCCGGGCGGAGTTAAGTCATCCGTCCATGAAGAACGGTCCTTGTGGATCTTTGGTAGGATATAAAATTGTCTTGTTTGAGCACTGAGCTTAGCTGTTAAATATTTCAATTGTTTTTTGGTAATGTGACCTTCGTCGAGGAGAAATTTTAAGATCTTATTGAATTTTTCGATATTACTAGGCCAAATAAGTGAATCTATTTTCTTATAATGTTTAGTATTGCTGAGTTGTCTCATGGCTTCCTTTATATAATTATCCCGAGATAGAACAACTACCGACCCACCTTTGTCGGCTGGTTTAATTACTAATTTCTTATTTTTTCGGAGTTTCGTGAGGGCTCTCCGTTCACCAGCTGTTAAATTGTCTTTATCGGAGAGTATGTTCATGCTGAACACCTTTTGGATGATTCGTTTGCTAGCCTCAATAATTTCGGGATCTACTTCACTATCTGGAGGTGACCAACCAGATGATTCTGTAAAAGGAAGTTTCCGACCGCTGGAGTTTCTAAAGCGGTCGGCTAATTTCATTTGCCTAAGAAAATTACAGTTGTATGATGGTAAATTTGTTTGGTTATCAGTTTTGGGTTTTGGTGCTGGTACAAAAGTTAAACCGCGATCTAAAAGAGATTTCTCTTGGGTTGTTAGGTCATTGGTGCCAGACAGGTTAACCACATTAGTTCCTAATCCCACATCTGTTAGGCGGCTGTTACCTTTGCCTTTACTTAGTTTAAATTTAGGTAGTTCAACCAGTGATCGTACATAATATTGGCGGTTCTCGTGGTCCAATGGATTAAATCCTGAGCAACATCAAACTTCGCGTCATCAATTTTTGGTATAACGTTAACGTCCTTCACTTTCCGAATGGTTTCGTTGATGATGCTCAGGGTTCTCCTCTCAGCCTGAGGGAGATTTTGCGAAAAGTTTAGTTCAGCGAAATAAATTTTTGCTGCTCTAAACTTGACCCTGATATCGCTAAGCATATTCCGCAACTGCTTAACTACGAGATCAGAATTATCGTTTCGAGAATTCACGCCAATATTTAATAATATTTTTTGGGGACTGGACTGGCCCCTGTGCCCTTTAAACATAGAGCGCAGATGATTGAATTTGGCGCCGGGGTAACACTCCACCTGGATGTCCGGATGGGGATTTCGATCAATGCGTCCTAAATTTGAACTTCCAATCATAAGGATGTTTTTACAAACATCGGGGAGGCGCCAATTCCTTTTGTCAAAATTAACTCCGCTTTTATGCCGAAACTGGGAGAATTTAGAATCAAATGAGCGGCCCGAGTTGCGGCTCGGTGATTTGACTTTCTCTGAGTACGATATACCTGGTTGAACCACACTAGAGGCAGGAGAAGGGGGAGAGGAAACAGAAGCAGGAGAGGAAACAGAAGCAGGAGAGGAAACAGAAGCAGGAGAAGAAACAGACGGAGGAGTTCTAGTAAGAGCACTAGGAGAACCAGAGAAGAAAGGCTGAGGAGGAGTAGGAGGTAGAGGAGCAAGACGAGGCGAGACAGCGTTACTCAATTTGCGAGCATCTTCAGTCACAATATGGACCGGAGATGTTTGCAAATTGAGGCGCTTACTCTGAGAGAAAGAAGAAGTAGAAGGAAAAGAAGAGGGAGAAGTGCTTTGCCTTGATCTTTTCTTATTTTGCTTTTCGCGTTGGGGTAGAGGGACAACACGGGCCGGAGTTTGCTTGCTCCCTCCCGTATTGTTCCTTACTCCAGACGCTGGGCGAAGTTCCGAAATGTAAGACTCATAGGCCGAAATCGTCTTATCTGTCAACTTATTTTTAAAGTTTTTTTGAGCCCAGATCAAGGCACGCGCCGAAGCGCTGTTGAAGTCTATTTTTTCGAGTCCAGGAGGTGGTCGCATAGCCAAAGTTATCTTAGACTTCAACTGGTTTAAATTTATCTTGTAATGCTCAACTAAAGCATTTAACGTTTGGTTGGCTCATCCCACACTAATCTGTCGAAAAACAGAAAAAATGTGTGGGGTGGGAAGAGCCGGCTTTAGAAAGCCACCTAACTCATCTACTTTCTTCTCCAACTGTTTCGGGAAATCCCGGTTGGCCAAATGCTGCTCTAAGAGCCCAATATGGTGCATACACTGAATCACCTGGAAAAGGGCCTTGACCAATCTAGAATAGGCCTGGAACGATTGTTCCTGGCCTCTTCCAGACTGGGCAACTCTCTTTCCCTGATGATTCTGTCTTTTTTGAGCCATTTGAAGAATAGGTAGATGAATAAAATGAAATTAAAATGAAGAAATGAAATAAATTAAAATGAAATCTAGATATTACCTATTAGAGAAGATACCTGGATTGGTTGTAGTCTTCAGCAAAGGTAGAAAATAATCCGTCTGTCTCGACGCGTTTCGCTTGGTTTGGCTTTTTCAAAGAGACTTTGAGGAAAATGAATCCAACTTTGGGAGGGCATGCATGGTATATATCCATATGTGGGCTGGGGGTGTTTTTCACAGCTCAGTATATAATTAAACTCGGTAACAAGCTGACAAATGTCACTCATCTAATTAATTCTTTTCAATCTGAGATGTCCCAAGTTTGTTTTTCACAACTCAGTTTGTGTCGTCCAAACAAATTAGATGAAGCCCTATTGATTGGCTTCCATTGAATTTTAATCAGTCAGTGAGTGGTTTGCTTTACTGACCCCATGAAGCCCTATTGGTTGGCTTTGATTTAAGTAAAACCAATCGGAAGCGGTTTGCTTTACTGGCTTCAGAAGTATGTGAAAATAATATGAAAAAATGGTTTGATAAAATATATTGAGACTAAAGAAATAAATGAAAAAATAACGCCAAAGATCATGATGCCGCACGAATGTTATCAGTTAGAATGAATATCCCCCGACGGAGGTTTATGACGGAAAATATTTTACACCACGTAGAAATTGTGTGTTTTACCTTCTGAACCTCTACTGTGTGAAAGGTATGAAAAATTAAAAATAAAAATAAAAATAATCATTTAAATAAATGAATCAACCAAATAAATAAATAAATAAATAAATAAATAAATAAATAAATAAATAAATAAATAAATAAATAAATAAATAAAAATTAATAAAAAATTTAAAATAATCAATAAATAAATATATAAATAATAATTTTATTTAGGAAATAAATACACATGATTGAAACTAGAACCTATTTTGTTTTTGGGCATATATGAACTCTGGCACTCGCCTGTGTGTGTTTGAGGTTAAAAAATCGCACTGGCACAGACATTTCATACTGAAACGTTTTTTTCTTTTAATATGCCGCCGAAAAATTGTTTTCATTTACTGAACCCTGATTGGTTTCAAACATGACAAAAAAGTACACAAAATTGATTTAAACTAAGTGATGAGCTTAGGAACTGGTTAAACTGACTGGCAGAAATTGGTGTTATTCATTGATGGGCTCTAATTTAGTCCTTACAAGGATCTTACGCAAGCTTTTGTTTTTCTTATAGGCGATGACAGGTCGAAGATTCAAAGGTTCATTTAATTTAGCATTGGTAAAATTGAATTCATCTTTTAACATTTTTGCTATTTCGATATTCATTCTGTTGTACGTTAAAGTGAAAGGAATCATGGACCTCCTTTCGCATTCGCCCTCTGATATGTTCATACCAAATGGCCAGAGAGTTTGAAGCGTGTTGATCCAAAAAGCTTCACGTTTTTTTCTAAATTCATCCGTTTCTTCTAATGTGTCTTTAATTGGTGCTTGTTCAATAGGATGGATTTCGAAATCGTCCAAAGAATGGCCAGGAAGGTTAAAATGTTGTGCTACTGGGGCATCAGCATTATGTTTTATATCCTGTTTGTGTCTAGTAGCACGTTCTCGAAAAGGATTTTGACTTTGACCAACATACTGTTTCCGACATCGCTTACAAGTGATAAGGTAAATAATGTTTGGTGAATCACAATGGAGGGGGTTACGGATCTGATAATGATTTTTCGTTTGTTCGGAGGAAAATTCCTCTTTCTGATCAGGCATAAAAGTATGCAGTCTGCAACGAGGCTTTTTGCAATTAAATACCGCGCCACTACCATTCTGCAACGGTCTGTTGTGTTCAATCTTCAGTGGTTCGAAATCGGTAGTTTCAGCTGGACTTTCGAGCTTTTTCAGGGTTTGGGATTTCAGGCTACGCAAGAGGCGCAGCGAGTACCCTCTCGATCTGAGGGCGCCAAATAGAGTAGAACAAGCCTCATTGAAATTTACCTTATCACTTGAATTGCGGTGGAAACGAATGAGCTGTGATTTGATGATACCTTTAAATGTATGTTGAGGATGAAATGATTTTGTGTGCAACAATTGATGTGAATCAGTTGGTTTAAAATATACTTTATAATCTAAATGACCGGACGCCTGAAATTGCTTGCCTTTATACACGGTCACATCGAGAAAATCAACAGAATTTTCACTGATAGTAGCTTTCAATTTAATATTTGGATCGTGATTGTTCAAAATTTCTAAAAATTCATCAAAATCTTCTTTTGAATGTTCCCAAATAATAAAAATGTCATCTAAATACCTGAGATATACGAGAGGATGCTTTGCACATTTGCTTAAGGCATTTTCCTCCCATTCCGCTACATAAATGCTTGCAAAATTAGGACTGAATCTTTTGCCCATAGGACAACCCATTATTTGTAAAAAATATTCTCCATTGAATTGAAAGTCATTACCTTTTAAGCTCAGCTCTAAAAGATCCAAAATTTGTTCATCCGGGCGTTTCGCATCCGGATATTTTTCAAATGCATTTTTAACTGATTTAACACCTTTATCAATATCAATATTCGTATACATACTGTCGATATCCAAAGTAGCCAGAATTGCATTTTTCGATATTTTCAATTTAGAAATTTTTGACAGGAAATCCTGTGTATTTTTTAGATAGCTCGGATGTCTATTTGCTATAGGTTTCAGATGATAATCAATTAATTCCGAGATCGCATAAGATTCCGAATTACAATCTGATACAATTGGCCTCCCGGGCGGAGTTAAGTCATCCGTCCATGAAGAACGGTCCTTGTGGATCTTTGGTAGGATATAAAATTGTCTTGTTTGAGCACTGAGCTTAGCTGTTAAATATTTCAATTGTTTTTTGGTAATGTGACCTTCGTCGAGGAGAAATTTTAAGATCTTATTGAATTTTTCGATATTACTAGGCCAAATAAGTGAATCTATTTTCTTATAATGTTTAGTATTGCTGAGTTGTCTCATGGCTTCCTTTATATAATTATCCCGAGATAGAACAACTACCGACCCACCTTTGTCGGCTGGTTTAATTACTAATTTCTTATTTTTTCGGAGTTTCGTGAGGGCTCTCCGTTCACCAGCTGTTAAATTGTCTTTATCGGAGAGTATGTTCATGCTGAACACCTTTTGGATGATTCGTTTGCTAGCCTCAGTAATTTCGGGATCTACTTCACTATCTGGAGGTGACCAACCAGATGATTCTGTAAAAGGAAGTTTCCGACCGCTGGAGTTTCTAAAGCGGTCGGCTAATTTCATTTGCCTAAGAAAATTACAGTTGTATGATGGTAAATTTGTTTGGTTATCAGTTTTGGGTTTTGGTGCTGGTACAAAAGTTAAACCGCGATCTAAAAGAGATTTCTCTTGGGTTGTTAGGTCATTGGTGCCAGACAGGTTAACCACATTAGTTCCTAATCCCACATCTGTTAGGCGGCTGTTACCTTTGCCTTTACTTAGTTTAAATTTAGGTAGTTCAACCAGTGATCGTACATAATATTGGCGGTTCTCGTGGTCCAATGGATTAAATCCTGAGCAACATCAAACTTCGCGTCATCAATTTTTGGTATAACGTTAACGTCCTTCACTTTCCGAATGGTTTCGTTGATGATGCTCAGGGTTCTCCTCTCAGCCTGAGGGAGATTTTGCGAAAAGTTTAGTTCAGCGAAATAAATGTTTGCTGATCTAAACTTGACCCTGATATCGCTAAGCATATTCCGCAACTGCTTAACTACGAGATCAGAATTATCGTTTCGAGAATTCACGCCAATATTTAATAATATTTTTTGGGGACTGGACTGGCCCCTGTGCCCTTTAAACATAGAGCGCAGATGATTGAATTTGGCGCCGGGGTAACACTCCACCTGGATGTCCGGATGGGGATTTCGATCAATGCGTCCTAAATTTGAACTTCCAATCATAAGGATGTTTTTACAAACATCGGGGAGGCGCCAATTCCTTTTGTCAAAATTAACTCCGCTTTTATGCCGAAACTGGGAGAATTTAGAATCAAATGAGCGGCCCGAGTTGCAGCTCGGTGATTTGACTTTCTCTGAGTACGATATACCTGGTTGAACCACACTAGAGGCAGGAGAAGGGGGAGAGGAAACAGAAGCAGGAGAGGAAACAGAAGCAGGAGAGGAAACAGAAGCCGGAGAAGAAACAGACGGGGGAGTTCTAGTAAGAGCACTAGGAGAACCAGAGAAGAAAGGCTGAGGAGGAGTAGGAGGTAGAGGAGCAAGACGAGGCGAGACAGCGTTACTCAATTTGCGAGCATCTTCAGTCACAATATGGACCGGAGATGTTTGCAAATTGAGGCGCTTACTCTGAGAGAAAGAAGAAGTAGAAGGAAAAGAAGAGGGAGAAGTGCTTTGCCTTGATCTTTTCTTATTTTGCTTTTCGCGTTGGGGTAGAGGGACAACACGGGCCGGAGTTTGCTTGCTCCCTCCCGTATTGTTCCTTACTCCAGACGCTGGGCGAAGTTCCGAAATGTAAGACTCATAGGCCGAAATCGTCTTATCTGTCAACTTATTTTTAAAGTTTTTTTGAGCCCAGATCAAGGCACGCGCCGAAGCGCTGTTGAAGTCTATTTTTTCGAGTCCAGGAGGTGGTCGCATAGCCAAAGTTATCTTAGACTTCAACTGGTTTAAATTTATCTTGTAATGCTCAACTGAAGCATTTAACGTTTGGTTGGCTCATCCCACACTAATCTGTCGAAAAACAGAAAAAATGTGTGGGGTGGGAAGAGCTGGCTTTAGAAAGCCACCTAACTCATCTACTTTCTTCTCCAACTGTTTCGGGAAATCCCGGTTGGCCAAATGCTGCTCTAAGAGCCCAATATGGTGCATACACTGAATCACCTGGAAAAGGGCCTTGACCAATCTAGAATAGGCCTGGAACGATTGTTCCTGGCCTCTTCCAGACTGGGCAACTCTCTTTCCCTGATGATTCTGTCTTTTTTGAGCCATTTGAAGAATAGGTAGATGAATAAAATGAAATTAAAATGAAGAAATGAAATAAATTAAAATGAAATCTAGATATTACCTATTAGAGAAGATACCTGGATTGGTTGTAGTCTTCAGCAAAGGTAGAAAATAATCCGTCTGTCTCGACGCGTTTCGCTTGGTTTGGCTTTTTCAAAGAGACTTTGAGGAAAATGAATCCAACTATTTTAGATGAATAAAATGAAATTAAAATGAAGAAATGAAATAAATTAAAATGAAATCTAGATATTACCTATTAGAGAAGATACCTGGATTGGTTGTAGTCTTCAGCAAAGGTAGAAAATAATCCGTCTGTCTCGACGCGTTTCGCTTGGTTTGGCTTTTTCAAAGAGACTTTGAGGAAAATGAATCCAACTTTGGGAGGGCATGCATGGTATATATCCAAATGTGGGCTGGGGGTGTTTTTCACAGCTCAGTGTGTGTGTGTGTGTGTGTGTGTGTGTGTGTGTGTGTGTGTGTGTGTGTGTGTGTGTGTGTGTGTGTGTGTGTGTGGAGGGGGGGGGGGGGTTAGGAAGAAGGCGCAGGTCATCCACTGGGGGGGGGGGGGGGGGGCTGCGAATTTATTTTAGCCCTTTTCCTAACGTGAATAGAAGACGAGAGCTTACAAAAATATTTCGCGTATAACTAAAAATGTTCATTTTTTGCATCAAAACCGCGGCTTATGCCCCACATTGGCATGAGCTTGTCCAATTAGAGGTCACAAGTCATGCTTTCAAATTTAAAATTTTAAAAAGCGATATTTGTGAATTGCGCTGGTCAGTTAAGACCGTTATATCAGATAAAGAGTTAAAAGTTAATAATGAGTTCGCATGGAGCGAGTGGAGGCAGATGGGACAAAGCCTATTTTCAGACGGAGGCGGGTCAAATTCTCCATGTCTCCTGTTGCACCGCCACAACTACGAATGATCTCAGAAACTATTGAGTACAAGATTATGATGTGGCACGCAGTATGGTAGTCGCTGCAGGGCCGGTGATCATCGATAACCACTTAGCACACCTCCCCAATAAAATTCCTGGCTACGCGTCTGGTTGTGTACATTTTCTCAGAAAAAAAATAAACAAAAAAATAATAATAAAATGTCAAAAAGGATAAAAACACCTTCATATAATGGCCCACCAGCCTCCATCTGGTGGTCAATGAGATGAAAAATTTCATTTCGAAAAGATTTAATGCCGGTGCTGTTTAGCATGTACCCGACAGGGCCCGTTAAGCCGGATCTCATGTGACGTCATAGTCACGTGACTCAGTTACAGTACGTGGAGAGTTGATATGTAACTAACTAAGTCACCCGCGGAGTGGGGTTATCATCCAAGCAATAACTTTCAAATTTTGTACATATCGACAAAAAACACAAGCAATGTTTCAGCCAATGGACCTCTGGGTTTAACCCGGAGGTCCATTGACTGAAACTTTACTTGTGCTGGTTATGCTTTGCAACAAATTTGCAATTATTGCTTGGGTGAAATCTCCACTCTGTGGGTGATTTAGTGATAATACACTCTCCGCGTACTGTACGTCATGTTTGGTTGTCTTGGTAGTCCGTGTGATGGGTCATCTTATGACATCATCCCCATAATGATACATATTATATCAAGAATAATGCACAGAAAACTGAAGATTCAGTGATGGACCAACTGATCAAGTACATTCTATACTATTTGCTGCATATTTCAGTGGTGGTAGGATGTACATGTAGACGACTTGGATGGTATCGGGACAAAATAACGAAGTAGAGTATAACTGAGTGTTCCAGCCCCGACAAATTTTCTTCGTGATGACAGCACAGGCACTCCACGTATTATCAGATTTTATCAATTTTAATAAAATATATTTATTACTTTCCAAAGTGTGATTTACTGGGATTTCCGGGTTTGATTATAAACGATAACTTAACAAGTGGATTATGCAATCAACAATTGGGTGATGTATCCGTGCGCGCAAACGAAGACACTTTGCCGTGGATGTAATGGGGACTGCATTGTTTTTTGTTTTTTTAAAAAGAAAAGCAGACGACACTTGCAAACAAAATTCTTGAATAACTATTATTTTCATTTTTTGTCTCAAAAACATAGGTTATGACCCCTCATTGGAGCGAGCTCAACGAGCTCGTTCCAATGAGGGGTCATAACGTATGTTTTAGAAACAAAAATTAAAAAAATACTGAAACTTAATTGGCGATTTTTGAGAATAGCGCTGGCCGATTTTGACCTTTACGTTAGGTAAAGGGTTAAATAATAATGAAAAGTAATAAACAGAGTAATCGTTTGACTGGACTGATTACGTGAAATAATTCATTCGAGGCAAGGGACTATATTGTAAACCACTCGTGCGCACTCGCGCACTCGTGTTTGTACAACGTCCCTCACCTCTCATGAATTATTTCACGTTACTAGTCCAGTCAAGCCATTACTTTCTTTCTTGTATTATCAATACACAGGTATGGCACTTCCCAGATCGAAATTTTCAACAATCTGTAAAATAGCGAATACCTCATCGATCTCGCTCAAGTAAAAGACAAAATGTCGTGTAATTCGCGGAGCCACTGCGATTTCGAGGCCACGATTGACGAAAGTTTACTTTTATTCGCATTTTTTTCATTTTTTATCGAGTGAATCGAGATTGATTCTTATCGACAAGCGGGGTTATCCGGTAACCGAGCAATGAATGCCACATCGCCCGTCCCTTGGTCGTCTACTTATAGCCAATGCAGAAATTCAAATGTCTGTTTATGTATTACTTGATACAAGACAAGACGACAACAACTGAACTTCAATGAAAACATTTTCAATCGTCGCTCGAAAAACTATGTCTAAACCTACAAAACAACCAGTGATGTTGTCATAGTAACAAGTCATATACAGATACTTAAATTAACATTACTAGTCATATTATTGATATTTTAACCAGAGGGTGACGGGAGATGCTGGAAGGGGAGGGAGGGGTGGGGCGCGTGTCATTCACATGCAAACTATCAAAAATTTTCAATCTAATCCGATACCCTGAATCAATTTTCCATCGCCAGTTTACTATCATTACGTCATAAATACATGTAGTGTACCTGGGAAGTACACTACACTACATTTGGAATTTGGAGGGGGGCAGATAGAAGTTTTCACCCTTACCCCCCCCCCCCCCCACACACACACACACTCCAAACACCCACCCCTTTTGTACCGAAATATGACAGTTGTAAGAAAGAATGAACTGAACACTTTATACATTTTTTTCATTCAAATTGAAATGAACAGCTTTTATTATTTCTGTTTAGGTATGAATAAATTAATATTTTCAGCTTCCAGCTTTTGGACTACAGATTAAAATAATTCAATGATTTAAAGGTATCGGACACCCTTCCCCCCCCTCCCCCTGCCCCCCCCCCCCCCCCCTCCAATAACAAAACTCTCTGTTGACATACCCCCCACCCCACTCCCATCCTGTATGCAAAATACAGAATGATTATGAAAACGTTTATTTTTTCTTTGGAACAGTACTAGTGGAAATAACATGCTGGATAGATATCCACATTAAAATTGTTGATCACATTTTCCCCCTACTAATAATATCATTTGAACCTTGACATCATTTCCTCTCAGGGAGAGCTTCCAAAGAAATGGGATGGAATTATCAACAATGGAAAAAATGGGATGGAAATTTTCTTGTGGTTATCCTACAACTTATTTCAGATGATACTTATGGGGAGGGTGGATTACTACCAAATAACAGTGGGGTGTATTTCCTGTCTAACGGTTATTCACAATTTCAGACAACAAGGCACACGCAAATTTTCAGCCCACGGACCACTTGGCGATCAACAAGCCGAAAAGCAATAATTAGTGGGCGGGTGGAAAAACTGCCCTACCATGATATTATACAAATCCACTGTTTACATACTCTATGCATTCAACAAATAATCTGTGTGGTATATATTGAATAAGTAACATGTACTACCAGTACATGTGTGTATTGAGTATTAACTTGTTTCCTATTTGGTTAATTAACTGAATGTGTTGAATGACGTCACTTAGATCTTCCTTTGCTTAAATTTATGTGCCCATACATACACAGAACGACACGCGTGTGTGAATAGGTTAATCGATATGGCACGACTGCCAACGCGGAAGGATATAACGAGAGGCCGCAGGCCTCGAGTTTTATCCTTCCGCGATGACACAAGTGCCATGAGGATTAGCCCATTCGCACGCGCGTGTCGTTCTGTGTTTATTACACGCCTACATGTCTATAAAACAATTATTAGAAGGACACTGAACAATTCATTTGATAATTATCAACAAAAAGAACACATTTTGTCGCCAACTAAACTTGCGAGGGGAACCCATGTTACACTTTCGTCCTCTGAATTCCAATGTGTCCTATGTGCCTAGTGGCGTGTCTACTGGCGTGCCTACTGGCACATAGAACACATTGGAACACAGGGGACGACTTTTAGCTATCGCTAGGGATTGAAATTGTAATTGCGCTACACGATTTGTAGAAAATTACAGTGAAATTTTCCTTCTTTATAAAAATAGTCCGTCAACGATTCCCGCTCCACACATGCGCGGAACAGATTTTTATTTTCCGCACGGTTTTGGTGTTGCTGTAGATATATATAGGGATTTGAAAGAACAGGCGTGTAATAAAACCAATTTATTTAATGCTCAGGCATCAATTCACGCTGAAAAATTAAGTCATATTCCCCTGTCGGTCGGCAAAACGAAATATCAAAATGATATTTAGAAATCGATATTTCATCGTAGGTTCGGATGACGAATCACATGTACTTTAAACGAGTCAGCACATCAGTAATGAATTCCAGAGTCCCAAATACAAACGAATTCGAATAATTGATAGTGACAGTGACTAAATCAATTCATTAAATCAGCGGTTTCAAAGTTTGACTTTCTCATTCACCTTCCAGCGAAAAGCCGAAATCACTTTCAAATTTCTTCAGTTCAACTTCACACGTCTTCAGTGCATTGAGCTCAAAAAAAATAAAATGACGTGTTTTGTTATTGAAAATAAGAAAGTGGTGTTTTTTGTTATTGTTCTATTTCTTCGAAACACATTGCGATTATTTCAATTCGTCAGCCTTGGTAAATCGTAAAGTTAGGGGAGAAATAAGACGGGACTACTTTTTGTGCGGATATTCACACATTCCAATGGTTGGAGTTTGGTTGTTGTAATTTTTGTATGGACGCCGGTTCGGCACATAAATTTTGCGCCTTAATGGCAAATAAAGGCCACAAATTGGAGAGTTTGTAGTCGTAGAGCATTAAATAAAAAGAAAATTCACGAAAATTTGATGGCTACAAGAAATATGAGGATCTTCACTCGCGACTGCGTCGCTCGTGAAGATCCTCATATTTCTTTGTAGCCACTCACGAGATATTTTCGGTATTCATCAAATTTTCGTGAATATCCTCTATTTACTTTCTCTTATTCCGTTTGGAGTTTCGGTGTTGGGGTTTTTGACCACGTGTGCTTTGACCTACAACCGATATAAATGATTCCTTACCAATTTATTCAAACTAAGCTTTTTTTGGTGGTTGACGTGTTGGATCCCACACAAATAAACAAAAAAATTTCTAAAATATTTATTCTTATAAAAACCTCAGTTCTTTGATTGCCACTTATTTTCAGAATAAATGGCTCAACTTCATATTACTCTGAAAAAGGTTTAAAATTTAACTTTTTATATAATTTAAATTTTCAATTTTATGTTTTTATTTTTTGAAATTATTGTGAAGTGAATGCATCTTTGAAAATGGAACTGGAAATTTCAAATATTGATTAATTATATGGTTTATGAACATTTTGTCTGTGGATATTTTGCACATGGGTATTTTTCTGTGCATATTTTGTCGGTTGAGATTTTGTCTGATTACCTTAGTGATTAACAATTACTAATACCCCACTCCAATCACAACCACACACAAATACATACAAAACATTTACATCCCTCATTGTGTAGGCCCATTGGACTGTTTATCAGTGTCAATTCATACTGCATTTATTGCCCAAATTGAAGCAAAGTTTCAGCCCGCAGACCTCTTAATATATACAAGGGATGGGCCCATTAGCTGAAACTTCGGTGTTTTGTTTGTTTATTTTTTACTTACAAAATGTTGAGATTTAGACCCTTTGAGAAAATCCGCTCCTTCAGTGTTTAGATAATTAAACAATAACATGATTTTGGAGGGCATTATGGTTCGTGAGCGGCCCTGCATCGATGTTGAACAGCCCGAGGGTTTATTAAAGGCCAGAGACGAAGTCGAGGGCCGTTAATAAGCCCAAGGGCTGTTCAACATCGACGCAGGGCCGCTCACGAACCATTATGCCCGACAACAATCATGTTATTACTATTATTACCACTACGTAATTTGTAATTTTACACATTTCCAAAATGATATCCCAGCAATCAAAAGACACAAAATTTAATAAAACAGAAACATTTTATTTGGGACCAGTTTTAAAAAAATTCCGTCTTCCACTTCCAGCGAGGGAGTTAATGCACGCAATAAAGATGACGAATCAGTTGCCACGGAAAATGGCTACAACTGACAACATGGCCACGTGTCATTTGTTTCTGTTGCTGTCTATCAACAAGACCGCAACATGGCAAAAGCATCAACTTTTCCTTGCGAGTTCTCGTCTCATTTCTAAATTTTCAATTCTAAAAGACGTCACGTGACAAGAGGGCCGATAATGAATTTTGTTTTCCATTAGCGGCCCTCCTATCACGTGACTACCGAGCAATAGAGGATATGATTGCCCGTTAAATCGACATTAATGCAGTAGGAAACGCCCTGCAAAGTGGTAATAATATTCAATAAATCCTTTGCAGGATGTTTCAAATTGAACTGTTCACTTACTTTCAGATTGTCGATACATAGTGAAATCTCAGTTCTTTTGCCGATATTATAAAGTCCCCTGTGTTATTATAATTTACATTGACTTCCGGTCGCAGCCGAAAGAAATCTCCACATAAAATCACCTAGATGTCTTTATTGGCTCCAAAAACAAATCGTTTATTCCCTCTTAATATCCTTACAAATTGTGTCAATTTGTTGAAAAAAGCTTCTTTTTATATCAGGATAATCGTCATCAAACTTGATATTCTGTATCAAAAATCCGTCAGAAAAGCTGTCGTCCGCTAGTAGTAGTGCTCGCACGTTTCACCCCTATTCTGGATGACCCCGGTGGATGACCCCGGAAGTGGCGTCATGTCACGTGACCCAGTGGCGCCATGTTGTGTTGTCATGGTAAGCATGTACCTTTGTGCCAGGACACATTGTGTCACATTTTGCTTTTTCACATAAGCACATATGACAAAAAGGGGATTCTCTAGTAGGTATCCTCGAATAATACAATACCAGGCAATAGGTATCCTGAAATACCCGTATGTGCCTATGTGCTAGGGCACATTGTGTCACATTGTGCCTTTTCACATAAGCACATATCGGCACATAAATCATGTGCCTATGTGCTAGGGCACATTGTGTCACAATGTGCTTTTTCAAATAAGCACATATGGCAAAAAAGGGGTGCCGAAGGTCATATGTTTTTCAAAAAAGGGGTGCCGAAATTGGGGTGCCCGGGGATATTGCCAATGAATATAAATGTGATGAGAATCTGATACAACTTCGTTGTAATAAGGGGAGATAACCCTATACGATTAAGTACTGGTTATGGGAAATCAAGCAATCTGATTGGTTAGTTATAATTTATATAAATGATCTAGATAAATGAAACAACAAGAGTACTTAGAATAGGGTCAGAACTAACAAGAATAGACCAGAAATAGCTAAATATAGAAACAATAAGCAAAGCTGTTCCAACTGATAAGCTCTTCTACGCTACTGGAGTATACTCTAGAACAAAGGAACATGGCCAGATAGACGTAAACTATTGCATATATAGATAGAAGCAGAGAATTCTGGGTAATGACCAAAGGAACGTGTCTTTTAATGGGAAAAAACGTCATGGGATAGGGATCCAAAAAGGGATTCTGGGAGAATTCTAAGCCAGAACATTACTCCTGTTCAATCGAACGCACCCCTTTGTACCCCTTAGTACTATAGCACTACGTGCTAAGCCGATAAATTGGGGAAATAAAGTCAATTGCGGTGAATTTGAGTGGATTTTGGTGATTTGGAGGGATTGTCGGGTTGCTTGTGGTAATCAGATTTACTCTCCTACAAAGGAACACACCCCCGAACATACCCCTGTCTTGTTAGAAGCCATTGGTAACATAGCAATCACGTGCTACCATAGAAACCAAGATGGCGGCCTCCAGTATTAAAATGAACGACGGAAACACTTATCACCCTAACAACACGAGCTGCGCATGCGCACTAACACCACGTATCACTATGGAGATGGCGTCACAACTTGGCCACTCACGCGGGTTACCATGACAACACAACATGGCGCCACTGGGTCACGTGACATGACGTCACTTCCGGGGTCATCCACCGGGGTCATCCAGAATAGGGGTGAAACGTGCGAGCACTACTACTTCCGCTAAACCCAAAAATCTCTGCACTGTCATTCAACCACGAGGAAAATTGGTGCTTTACCCAACGCAAAGGCCAAAGCCAGACAGCGCTATTCACAAAAATCGCCAAATAATTTCCATTATATTTTCATTCTTTGTCTCAAAAACATAGGTTATGGTCCCTCTTTGGAACGAGCTCGTCCCAATGAGGGGTCATAACCTATATTTTTGAGACAAAAAAATGATAAAAATTACTTATTCAAGAATTTTGTTTCTAAGTGTCGTCTGCTTTTCATGTCAGACAAAGAGTTAATACCAGTTGTGCCGAGTGTATATAATTTTTTGTTCATATGTGTTAGTCCAATTTTGATTTTATTAAGGTAAAGTGTTTTTTCCACACCACCCTGTCCTGTTATTATATGTTTGTAGCCTTTTTCAGTAGCATTTTCGATTTCTGAAAGCGACATCTTCGAGCGAACTTCAGTTTACACTGAGCACGTTTTAATATTTACAATGAATTATATTTCGAATGAAAATAATGTGTTGAAATTTTATATTGACCAATGAATATGCGGTGTGGCATTCATTACTCGGTTACCAGATAACTCCGGTTGTCGATAAGAATCAATCTTGATTCACTTTAAAAAGTAAAAAAAAATGCGAATAAAAGTCAAAGTTTCGTCAATCTTGGTCTGGAAATCGCAGTAGCTCCGAGAATTTCACGACATTTTGTTGTTTATTTGAGCGAGATCGATGAGGTATTCGCTATTTTACAGATTGTTGAAACTGTCGATCTGTGAAGTGTCATACCTTTACTTTTTTAGTATTGATAATGTAATATATATTTTATTAAAATTGATAAAATCTGATAATACGTCGAGTGCCTGTGGATGACAGTGGATATTCGGGAAAAGTTCCAAAGCCGAGATGTCGATGACATATTGATCAATTTCTGCTCCTGTAGTAAGGGCCAGAATTTCGAGTTATCTCCCGTGTTTTTTCACGCATTAAAGTATACGCGATCATTAGGCTTTTCCCTCTGGAAAAGACTTGTTATTCTGCGGATTATTATTTTTTTTTTTTTTTTTTTTTGGGGAGGGGGGGGGGGGGGGGATCCACACATTTTGTCCGTACGATTCAGAAGCTATTTTCGAACCGATTTTCACACAATTTTGCACACGCAAAGAGTGGTCAAAAAAACTAAAAATGTAACGAAAGGGAATTTTCGATTTAACCCTTATTTCGCCTGAATTGGCAAAAAAACTGCCCAAATCAGGGTTTATAGGCACTTTCTCGAAACACGTCTTGCAGATTTTTTTTAAACATTCATCATTGTTAGACCTGTCTGTGACACGACCATTCATATAAAGAGATATTAGGCAATGCATATGTTAACCCTCCACAGGCTGTCAAACATCGAAATCTTGATGAAATGGGCTGTTTTCGGGCCCCTAAAGCATCCAAACGATAGTTGAGAAATAAACATAACTTCCTTTATTGGAAGTGGGATTCACCCTGAATCATTTTTGTAAGTAATAAAAGTATTAAAAAACCAAGCGTTAACCCGTTTTGGGCTGGTTAAACTGCAATACCCCTCAAAAGCTCAAAAATGCATGTTTTCTGTGGATTTCTCTAAACGAGTCTTGTGGATTTTCAAGAAAAATTGACCACGCGCAGGTCTTGGTGTGACAATAGAAGCTGCATGGACAAAAAACTCGGGTGAGCATTTGTTAACCATCAACGGGCTGCTAAATGTCAACATTGTGATAAAATGGGCTGTTTTTGAACACCAACAGCACCCAATGGGAACTCCACAAAGAAAAGTGTCTTCTTTTATCGAGCGCACAAGTTATACGGAAATATGTTTGTAAGTAGTAAGGGTATTCAAAATTCTAAGTCTTAACCCATTTTGGACAGGCTAAAGAGAGATACCCCTTAAAAGCTTAAAATTTCCTTTTTCTGTGGATTTCTCTAAAAACATCTTGTAGGTTTTCAAGAAAAATTGACTACTCGCAGATCTTTGTGTGACATTACAAGTTGCATGAACAAAATATTCCGGTGAGCGTTTATTAGCCCTCTACAGGCTGCCAAGCATCGTAATTTTGTTGAAATGGGCTTTTTCAGACACGCACAGCACCCAATGTATACCCGAGAAATAAACATAATCTCCTTTGTTGGAAGTGGAATGTATCGAGGATTATTTTTGTGAGTAATAAGGGTATTAAAAAAACAAGCGTTAACCCCTTTTGTGGTGGTTTTGTGTACCCATCAAAAGCTTAAAAAATTCATGTTTTCCCTGGATTTCATTACAAACATCTCGTAGGGTTTTCAAGAGAAAATGGCCATTCATAGGTCTTGGTGTCACATTACCAGTTGCATGGATAAATTATTTCGGTAAGCATTTGTTAACCCTCTATGGGATGCTAAATGTCACAATTTTTTTGAAAAAATAGTCTGTTTTTGGACACCAACAACATCAAATGGGACTGCCACAGAGAAACGTAACTTCTTTTACCGGACGCAAAACTGATAGGGAAACATTTTTGTAAGCAGTAAGAGTATTCAGAAATCGAGGTCTTAACCCATTTCTGATTGGTTAAGGAGATATACCTCTTAAAAGCTTAAAATTCCAGTTTTCTGTGGATTTCTCCAAAAAACAATTCAAGAAAAATTGATCATTCGCAGGTCTTGGAGTGACATTACATGTTGCATGGACAAAATATTCCGGTAAGCATTTGTTAACCCTCCAGAGACTGCCAAGCATAGACATTTTGAGAAAATGGACTGTTCTTGGACACCCATAACACCCATTGTATTACTGCGAGGTAAACATAACCTCCTTCATTGGAAGTGGAATTCACCAAGAGTAGTATGTAATGTGGTTTTCACCCCCTATTGGCCGGATCTCATTGCCGTATCTCATGTGCCGTCATAGTCACGTGACGTAGTGGCGCCATGTTGTGTTGTCATGGTAACCCGCATGAGCGGCCATCTTGTGACGTCATCGCCATAGTGATACGTGGTGTTAGTGCGCATGCGCAGCGCGTGTTGTTAGGGTGATACGTGTTTCCGTCGTTCATTTTGTATACTATAGGCCGCCATCTTGGTTTCTATGGTAGCACGATTTTGCTATGTTACCAATGGCTTCTAACAAGACAGGGGTATGTTCGGGGGTGTATTCCTTTGTAGAAGAGTAAATCTGATTACCACAAACAACCCGACAATCCCTCCAGATCACCAAAATCCACCCAAATTCACCGAACTTGACTTTATTTTCCCAATTTATCGGCTTAGCACGTAGTGCTATAGTACTAAGGGGGTACAAAGGTGTGCGTTCGATTGAACAGGAGTAATGTTCTGGCTTAGAATTCTCCCAGAATCCCTTTTGGATCCCTATACCATGACGTTTTTCCCATTAAAAGACACGTTCCTTTGTCATTACCCAGAATTCTCTGCTTGTATCTATATATGCAATAGTTTACGTCTATCTGACCATGTTCCTTTGTTCTAGAGTATACCTCAGTAGCGTAGAAGAGCCTATCAGTCGGAACAGCTTTGCTTATTGTTACTATATTTAGCTATTTCTGGTCTATTCCTTTTAGTTCTGACCCTATTCCAAGTACTCTTGTTGTTTCATTTATCTAGATCATTTATATAAATTATAACTAACTAATCAGATTGCTTGATTTCCCATAATCTGTATATAGGGTTATCTCCCCTTATTACAACGAAGTTGTATCAGATTCTCATCACATCTATATCCAATGGCAATATCCCCGGGCACCCCAATTTCGGCACCCCTTTTTTGAAAAACATATGACCTTCGGCACCCCTTTTTTGTCATATGTGCTTATGTGAAAAAGCACAATGTGCCCTAGCGCATAGGCACATGATTTATGTGCCGATATGTGCTTATGTGAAAAGGCACAATGTTACACAATGTGCCCTAGCACATAGGCACATACGGGTATTTGAGAATACCTATTGCCTGGTATTGTATTATTCGAGGATACCTACTAGAGAATCCCTTTTTTGTCACATGTGCTTATGTGAAAAAGCACAATGTGTCCTAGCACAAAGGCACATGCTTTATGTGCCGATATGTGCTTATGTGAAAAGGCACAATGTGACACAATGTGCCCTATCACATAGTCACATACGGGTATTTGAGGATACCTATAGCCTAGTATTGTATTATTTGAGGATACCTATCTAGGATACCTTCTGGAGAATCCCTTTTTGTCATATGTGCTTATGTGAAAAAGCACAATGTGACACAATGTGACCTAGCACATAAGCACATGCTTTATGTGCCGATATGTGCTTATGTGAACAGGCACAATGTGACACAATGTGCCCTATCACATAGGCACATACGACCAAAATGGGATTCCATAGCCACAGGTGTTTTCCAAACGCGATTCTTTAAAAGGGATTCCATAAAATGGAATTCCTATCCGACTCCGTAAAATGGGATTCCGTGTTTTATCATCGACACTCGAGGGTATTCTCCCTCCCTATTAGAAGAATTCAGTTCAATTGGGTGATGATACCTTCAAAAATTCATTAAGTTTAAAATGTATTCAGTTAAATGTCGTTCAGTTCAAAGGGTGTTTATTTATATTAGACATAAAAAGTTCATTCAAAAAGTTCAAAAAGTTCAAGGGGTTAATTTTGTATACATTCATTAGGGTTATCGTTCATTCAAACAGTTCAAAGGGGGTTAATTATATATACCTTCATTAGGGTTATAGTTCATTTCAAACAGTTCAAGAGGGTTAACATTGGGTTATATTTAGGGGTTGTAGTTCAATCAGATCAGTTCGATCTTCGTTCACTTTGTTCAGTTCACTTCGATCTTGGCTGTGTTGGATCTTTGTTCACTTTTTATGGTCAATTCACTTCGAGTTTGCTTATATTCGATCAGATCAGTTCGATTTTCTTCAATTTGTTCTGCTCACTTCGATCTTGGTTGTGTTGGATCTTCGTTCTGTACCTTTATTGTTTTGTAGTGGTTGGTTGTCTCTGTTCAGTTGTTTCCAACTAGTTCGATCTTCGTTCATGTTTCGTCTGTTAGGTTGTTGCATGTAGTATTTAGGGGTTACAGTCCATTCGGGTTAAAAATTTTATTGTATATATTGGGTGTTAAGATTAAGTCAAAGTTTATGTTGTGTTCTCTTCGATCTGGTTGTCAGTTGTATCTGTTCGGGTTCTTGCAATAATAATTGGGTGTTATCAGTCCCTTTCCATACCCTCGAGTGTCGATGATAAAACACGGAATCCCATTTTTCGGAGTCGGATATGAATTCCATTTTATGGAATCCCTTTTAAAGAATCGCATTTGGAAAACACCTGTGGCTATGGAATCCCATTTTGGTCATTTGTGCCTTTGTGATAGGGCACATTGCGTCACATTGTGCCTTTTCACATAAACACATATCGGCACATAAAGCATGTGCTTATGTGCTAGGTCACATTGTGTCACATTGTGCTTTTTCACATAAGCACATATGACAAAAAGGGATTTTCCAGAAGGTATCCTAGATAGGTATCCTCAAATAATACAATACTAGGCTATAGGTATCCTCAAATACCCGTATGTGACTATGTGATAGGGCACATTGTGTCACATTGTGCCTTTTCACATAAGCACATATCGGCACATAAACCATGTGCCTTTGTGCTAGGACACATTGTGTCACATTGTGCTTTTTCACATAAGCACATGTGACAAAAAAGGGATTCTCTAGTAGGTATCCTCGAATAATACAATACCAGGCAATAGGTATCCTCAAATACCCGTATGTGCCTATGTGCTAGGGCACATTGTGTCACATTGTGCCTTTTCACATAAGCACATATCGGCACATAAATCATGTGCCTATGTGCTAGGGCACATTGTGTCACATTGTGCTTTTTCACATAAGCACATATGACAAAAAGGGGTGCCGAAGGTCATATGTTTTTCAAAAAAGGGGTGCCGAAATTGGGGTGCCCGGGGATATTACCATTGGATATAGATGTGATGAGAATCTGATACAACTTCGTTGTAATAAGGGGAGATAACCCTATATACAGATTATGGGAAATCAAGCAATCTGATTGGTTAGTTATAATTTATAAAAGTGATCTAGATAAATGAAACAACAAGAGTACTTGGAATAGGGTCAGAACTAACAAGAATAGACCAGAAATAGATAAAAATATAGTAACAATAAGCAAAGCTGTTCCAACTGATAGGCTCTTCTACGCTACTGGAGTATACTCTAGAACAAAGGAACATGGCCAGATAGACGTAAACTATTGCATATATAGATAGAAGCAGAGAATTCTGGGTAATGACCAAAGGATCGTGTCTTTTAATGGGAAAAACATCATGGTATAGGGATCCAAAAAGGGATTCTGGGAGAAATATAAGCCAGAACATGACGTCACATGAGATCCGGCAATGAGATCCGGCCAATAGGGGGTGAAAACCACATTACATATTACTACCGAGGATAATTTTTGTAAGTAATGAAGGTATTCACAAAACCAAGCGTTAACCCGTTTAGGGCATGTTACAGAGTGATACTCCTCAAAAGCTTAAAAATTCATGTTATCCGAGGATTTCTCTAAAAACATCTCGTAGATTTTCAAGAAAAATGGCCATTCTCAGATCATAGCGTGACATTACAAACTGCATGCACAAAATATTCCAGTAAGCATTTGTTAACTCAATGCAGTTTCTCGAACATCAACATTTTGATAAAATGCGCTGTGTTTGCGTACCCACAGCACCCAAAGTTAAGAGGAGAGATCAACATAAGTGGAAGTAGAATTCACTGAGAATTATTTTTGTAAGTAATAAGGTATTCAAAAAACAACCCTTAACCCGTATCGGGCTGGATAAACAATGATACCCATCAAATGCTGAAAATTCATGTTCTCCCTGGATTTCTCTGAAAACATCTTGTAGATTTTTAGAAAAAAAATGGCCATTCGCAGTTCTTGGTGTGACATTATAAGTTGCATGGAAAAATATTCATGTTAGCACTTGTTAACCCTCTACAAGCTGCCAGACATCAATATTATGGATACATTTGAGATAAAATGAACCATTTTCAAATAGCCACAGCACTCAGTGGGTATCTGTCAAAGCAACTAACTCCTTTTGTCGGTCATTAACCTGTCGGACGACGATATTTATATTAACCCTCTCCACCATTAATGATGGTTTTTACCTAAGCATTTTATTATCAAACTGAGTCATTTGAGACTACTGTACCCAACTTTCTCATAACATCAAAAAGGGAACTTCAGTGAGACAGTTAAAAACACTTGACCAGACACTCTGGTGTCATGAAAATATAGCTTACGACTCTTCAACGGAACGAGGAGCTGAGCTGATGGGTTTTTTGGAAGTTCTGGTATGTTTTAGCCTAAAGAGGGTAACGAATGCAGGGGTACAGCCAGAGTTTCTTTGTTGGGAGGGAATGGGCCACACAAGCACAACAATATGGGAAGGCCTGGGCGCTCCTGCTCAGCTTCGCCTAGTCCTAACTAGGCCTCTCTAATCATTACCCCACGTCACGAATTCCCTGAATGGTAGTGATGGTCTGAGGGGCCTAGTTAAGACAAGGTGAGGCCGAGTATGACCGGAAGTGGTGTGTCCCTGTTTGGATAAGTTAAAATTAGAACACACCCCCCCCCCCCCCCCCCCCCATCACCTCAGATTGCACCCGGCAGCTTCTGTGGAATGGGTAATATTTAACACACAATATTTTTTTTTTATTTTCAATGGGGTGTGTACTTTTAGGGGTATTGGGGTCACAATACCCACCCCCTCCACCATCACCACCACCACCACGGTTACACACATGCGAATGGGATATCATGACTCATGAACAGTTTCGAGTCCCGTTTTGCTTTTCTCCTTTTTGTTCTCTTTGGATTACAATTTTGCTGTTGTCAGGGACTCGAGTTGAGTGAACTACTTTTCGCATTTTTGATTTTGAACGGAAAAACTGTTCACTAATCACGTTTGTCACCTGTAATTATTCGGTACAGCCGAAAATATCACATAATTTCCTCACTCGAAACGCATATTTCCCCCCTTAGGCACAAAATAACCAAAACAAGTATAAGACACCCTTGTAGATTGTCTCGCCTCGTACATTGTTCATTATCGCCTTGTCGACAATTTGAATTGAGATAATTCACACACGTGTAATATGCTCATAACAATAATTAATTCTACATTACTTAATTGTTTAATTACATATTTATATTATAAAAATAATGAAGCGATAATGTATGCCATCATTTTAATGTCTGTTTGTTGATAGTTTTATTGTCTTTGCAATTCCTTGTCATCACAATATAACGTCTACTCCTGTATTTCCCTTCCACTTGTAACTCATGCAGTGTAATACAAGACACGCTACTGATTTTCATCATTCTATTAGCGCCGATGGTAGGTATACCCTCGTGTGTCGATGACAAATTACGGAATCCAACTTTTACGGACTCGGCTAGGAATCTCAATTACGGAATGCCTTACATGTATACAGGAGACATCTGATTCAACCTTGATCAATGTTATAGTCGAGACTGAGGTATAGCTAGGAAGTAATGGATGAGATATGGGGCCGAATAACAGAAGTACACAGATGAAAGGTTTCTACAACAGGTATCCTCCAACAATACCAGATCAAAGGTATCCTCAATTTAGTATCCTCAAAAGGTATCCTCAACTGATACGTAGCCATGTCATAGGTATCCTCAAATACTGAAATGAGTCGAAGAGTCGTTCGAGGAGTCACTCGAACGAGCAATTGCTCGTTGGCTCATTTGCTCGATGGGATTCGAGTCGTTTGAGCAATGACTTTTCAGTAACTGCTCGATGGCCTATAAGGGATATTTGGGATAGGTATGTCTTGTGGTACAGGTAATAGTATCCTCAGATAAGTATCCTCTAAAAGGTATCCTCGATAGGTATCCTCAAATAATACAATACCCGGGCCATAGGTATCCTCAAATACTGAAATGAGTCTAAGAGTCGTTCGAGGAGTCACTCGAACGAGCAATTACTCGATAGCTCATTTGCTCGATGAGCTTCGAGTCGTTCGAGCAATTGCTCATGGAGCAATTGCTCTTAGGCTCATTTGCTCGATGAGCTTCGAGTCATTCGAGCAATGACTTTTCAGTAACTGCTCGATGGCTTATAAGGGATATTTGGGATAGGTATGCCTTGTGGTATAGGTAATAGTATCATCAGATAAGTATCCTCTAAAAGGTATCCTCGATAGGTATCCTCAAATAATACAATACCTGGGCCATAGGTATCCTCAAATACTGAAATGAGTCTAAGAGTCGTTCGAGGAGTCAATCGAACGAGCAATTACTCGATAGCTCATTTGCTCGATGAGCTTCGAGTCGTTCGAGCAATTGCTCATGGAGCAATTGCTCTTAGGCTCATTTGCTCGATGGGCTTCGAGTCGTTCGAGCAATGACTTATCAGTAACTGCTCGATAGCTTATTGGCTTTGGGAATGATATTGGCTTTGGGAATGATATTGGCTTTTGTTGTACAGAAGGGAGATAACTCTGCATACAGGTTATTGGAAATCAAGCAATCTGATTGGTTAGTTATAATTTATATAAATGATCTAGATAAATGAAATAACAAGAGTACTTGGAATAGGGTCAGAACTAACAAGAATAGACTAGAATAGCTAAATATAGTAATAATAAGCAAAGCTGTTCCAAATAATAGGCTCTTCTACGCAACTGGAGTATACTCCAGATTAAAGGAACATGGTCAGGTAGACGAAAAGTATTGCATATATAGATAGAAGCAGAGAATTCTGGGTAAATTTGTCCTATAGCACTACGTGCTATTCTTAATAGGGGAAACACGTCATGGGATAGAAATCCAAAAAGGGATTCTGGGAGAATTCTAAGTCAGAACATTACTCCACTTCAGTCGAATGCACCCCGATACCCTCTCGGTACTATAGCACTACGTGCTAAGCCGATCAATTGGGGAAATAAAGTCAATTTCGGTGATTTTGGGTGGATTTTGGTGATTTGGGGGATTGCCGGGTTGTTTGTGGTAATCAGATTTACTCCGATTCAATCGAACATACCCACCGAACATACCCCTATCCTATTGTAGGCCTTAGGTAACATAGCAATCACGTGCTACCATAGAAACCAAGATGGCGGCCTCCAGTATACAAATTGGACGACGGAAACACGTATCACCCTAACAACACGCGCTGCGCATGCGCACTAACAACACGTATCACTATGGAGATGACGTCACAACATGGCCGCTCACGCGGGTTACCATGACAACACAACATGGCGGCACTACGTCACGTGACTATGACGTCACATGAGATCGTCCATGAGATCATCCAAATGGGGGTGAAACGTCCGAGCACTACTACTTATGCAGTTAAATTTAACTTTGACGTTTACCGACGTTCAATCGCTACTAATTAAACCTTTTTTTCTGTTCATCCATTTTCAGGCAAAATGATTGGCTGAAGTTTTTCTTCTTTTCTTTTCATAACCCGATGAACTGAAAAAAACACATTTAGGCCCATCCTAAACCACGCCCCAACGTCTGTCTTAAAAATTACGTTGCATACTCTGAATGGAAAAGAACCCCTGCGCGCTCATGTTTTTTCTACATGAAAAGTAATTAGAATTTATCTCATTATCTTAAAATAGACTTTCAAAATAAAATTTAATAAACAATGAAATCCTTATCATGCTTTTTATTCCATGTTCAATTTGTTTATACGCAATAGGTGATCGTCTGCGTTCATCGTTTTATCCAAATCAAACGTAAATAATGGCCGGTCATAATAATAATACACAAACGCAACTCACGCGAACAAAACTTTCCAATTTCCAAATAGCCTGAATGAATTCTTTCTGAGACAAAGTTCAACCAACTTCATGTCATCTGGGTTTATATCGAACTCCACATTTACAAACTGTGTTTTCCGGTTTCTCAGGAAATAGTCAAAATCAGAATTAAATTTAATTCAGTGTTGCTTTGAATGGCAGCACCCTCCCGTCAAGTGGAAAAGGAGACTGAAGTTTGGTGTGGGCGTGGCCTATGACGTTCCTTTTAACTTACGCAATTCATTGGTCAATAAAATTTTTAATGACACAAGAACATGTTTCAGTGAAATGTATCGTTGCTTCAAATACAATTTTAGAAAACTATGCCTTTTTATTCGGCTATCAATAGTAAGCATGATGCGGTCTGGTTTTTATTTAAACTCCTCAAAGTAGAGAGTGTTCAAATGTATTGCCAATCAAGTTTAATTATAAGGAATGATCATTTGTTTCTGCCTATTTCTTGAGCTATGAACTAGGGCTGTCGCGATTATTCGATTAGTCGACTAACCGTCGACTATTGAAGTAGTCGACGTTTTTTATTTTTAGTCGATCGTCGTTCATTTTCAAGGTGGTACACGTCTACTACACATCGGGGCTAAATTGCATTGTTTTGTGAGGTGAATGATCAATGAAGGTGAATAACTTTAAATATCTAACCATAGTTAACATTCATATCCGGAAGACTGTACGACTGTCACTGACTGTGTAAGAAAGAACACTCACAGTTACTCGAGAAGAATAGATTCTTCTGAATTTCTCCAGTCTTGTACATACGAATGCACCCATTGGAAAACCCAAAGCGCGGAAGTGACAAAATTATGACGAAAGTCAGAACGTCAGATCACTTCTCAAAGTTCGGAATTTCAGACTAAGATCCAATTTTAACAACTGACGAGGGAATGCATAGATCTCAATGTTCAAAATTTCGAGAAACTTATTGCAGAAAGGAAACATATGCAGGAACGTTCTTTGGTAAATTCATTTTAATTCATCGGCTTCAATCTAGTTCAAACTTGGACCCGCAGTCAGTAATATTATTTTTGGGGTTGATACGTCCTACAGGACGTACCAACCCCAAAAATTATATTACGGACTGTGGGTCCAAGATTGGACTACATGTAGCTTCAGTCGGGACCGATTTGTTGTTCCCACAACCCCACTTCGTCTGAACACACTGGTGCCATTGTCATTTTCAGAGTTTTACGAACAGAAGAATGATTTGCTAAAAAATCATGGGAAGCGACTATTAATCGACTAACCGTCGATTACTGGTCACGATTAGTCGATTACAAAAAATGATAGTCGCGACAGCCCTACTATGAACCCCCAAAAACAAACGCCAAACATAAAGTAAATACGCCCATTTACACAGTTTGATCTTTGTTTTTGTAGGCACATAGAACACATCGGAACTCATGGGACGAAACTGTAACACGGGTTCTCCTCGCAAAATTGGTTGGCGATAAAATGTGTCGTTTTTGTTGATATTTGTCAAATGAATTGCTGAGTGTTCTTCTAGTAATTGGTGTTTTAATAGACTCGAAGGCGTGTAATAAACACAGAACGACACACGCGTGTGAATGGGTTAATCGATATGGCACTTGTGCCATCGCGGAAGGATAAAACTCGAGGCCCGTTGCCACTCGTTTTATCCTTCCACGCGCCCACTCGTGTCATATTAACCTATTCACACACGTGGGTCGTTCTGTGTATGGACCGCACCCAATTTGTTTTATGTGATGTTCTTCGTATAATCCACCATTACCTTGTGAAATGAAGAGGTCTACATTTTGTAAATGAAGCGTCAGCGTCGCATTCTCAAATTGGAATGGCACGTTGGCTCGCACATCAGAAACACCCGGGCGGTGCTGACGATTTTCCCACTCAAATGGTACGACGTGACCGTTCTCAAACATTTTGCAGATGATACTCCCATATTTTTCACGAACGGGGATGATGTGAAGACTAGGTCTTCTTGTGTCTTTCACGACTTGGTCAGGAAATAACTCACATTTGACATTAAGCAAACAGAAATCTTGGTTGACATTGAAGAACAGGGAATATTTGTAAGCGCCCAAGTTGAGGAGACACTAGGGAAAACCAAATATGTCAGGAGAAAGAGACTCAGTTTGCCCAAAAGCTCATATCTTACCGTGACCCCAAACCCTACTAGTCACCTGATCCAGTCCAAATCTTATCTTATTATAAAGAAGAAACAAAAAAACATTTATACCAAGTATCACATGAGTAGGTTTAAAAAATAACGTGTTGTTTCAGAATGACCCGAGCTGGAGTTAGGAACAAAAGCTCTCTAGATAAATTATATAAAGAAGATGCGCCGGGTGGAGTACCTAGATGGATTGGTTGGGAGTCATTGCTGTTCAAGATGAGATCCATGTTATTGGAGTTGAGGGGGGATAATCGGGAAAGTCGAGGAAAGATCGTGTCAAATGTGCAACTTAGGAATAGACCCCAGCGAATATTCGATTGTTCGAGTCGAAGTCAATAAATTCAATTGGAATTCGAGTCGAAAATAAAATCACGAATATAAAAATCGAATATGAAAAAAACTTAAATGTCTCGGAATACCTACATTCGTACATTTAATACTGGCTAAACTGTAAAAATAATGCGAGGAATTGAGCGCGAATCGCAAGCACATATCGTCAACGTGGCACTTGCTGTGTATTACCAATGTCATTTGGAATCACGCGTGTCGCATGATTCCAAATGACATCGGCAATACACTCATACTTTACAGTGGATAAAGCCAAGGCTACATACACGTGTAATGCATGAAGGACTTCATATAAAACCCAAGCGACAGGGACTACATATCACCTCTGGTGCACTTCAGTAAGAAGCATCCGTCGCTTCATGATAAGGCAAGATCGAACGATGCCAAGCTTAAAGTCGAGAAGTGGGCGAAGCAATCACAGGTACATACAGATTCTTTTCTCCCATTCAACCATGCGTACAAGTGTGCTGCATTGTTAACGTACGAACTGTTGAATGTTAGCATGAATATGTTGATAAATCATCCGTACAATGCCAAAACAATCCCAATGTGGCTCTTTTGAACTGGAAATCATGTCATCTTTAGGGGGGATCTGCTGAAAATAGACAAAACACCTGATCCAGTCCTGGGTAGTCATTTGTAGACAAGCAGCCAAGACATGACTAGAGATCACTCCTAAGCAATTGGACATGTACAGGTCGTAATCTAGTGGAAATCCAGGATAGTTGCCCAGTTCATTGATGGTAAACAAAACTAAAAAGAAAATCAGTGACTTCTTTCAAGAAAATGAATAAAATTAACAAAAGACTTTGAGATCATAGTGGGCGTGTAAGTTGACTGTGTTGCGACCAGTGGCGGCGCCATGGGGGAATGGGGGGGGGTACTTACCCCTCCACTTTTTCGCCAAGCGTAGTAAAAAAATACTATCATTTTAATTTTTGTATTGAACGTTGCGGTGTAATGGTGGGTATGCTTAATTCCATATTCCCAAGTGCACCAAATCAGAGAAGTTTTTAAATTATGTTTGTGTGTGCCCCTCCCCCCCCCCCCCCCCACACACACACACATTAGCTGCAAACAACAAACAAGAGTCGGGGGCCCAAATTGCAGCAAGGCGTGCCGCGTTCAAACGGTCTGAAACATACCGCTTAAGAGTATTCGAGGAATGCTAGAATCGAGAGCGTGCGACGCATCCGTTTGGAATGCAGCCTACTTTCATTTTCGATTTGAGTGTCGTTTGGTGCTTTGTGCTCGCACTTTACAACAGCGTTCTTCCGTTAAAATGTCACCATGTACGACGTTTTCTATTACTGAAAGACCTAACCAGTAAGTTTCAAAAGGATAAAACAGTTTTAATTTAATTGTCTGAGAATGCTCCAGAGAACACCATTTGCAACGTAAGTTTTAAAAAAATTTTAAAACTTACGCGCGGCGGGCAATACTCAGCTGTACCCCCTCACTTCTGTAACTCTGGCGCCGCCACTGGTTGCGGCGGTTCCTTTGAACTCGCGGACAGTGGCCGAACTGCACTTGTGCTCAATACTGTTAACGGCATAGTTATTTGGACTTGTCTCCAAACAATAAAATTTCTATTATAGAGCGATTCCAATGTCATTTAATTCTTTACTTATCAACTGGCATCGGTAAAGTGCGCAAGTGGAGAAAAATATTCAACTGCAAAGATATTGCCCGTCATAGTAATTCGCCATCACCTGATCACCCCTCTGCAAAAATTATGGCACAGGAAATTGTTCCTCCCTCAGCAATTGCAATTCAAATTCATTGCAAAGAGGTGACAAGTGTTAGTGTATTCGTATTATCCTTTTAACGGTTTTTTTTATTATTTTGCTCCTCAGTATACTCGTATTTGCATAATAAATAAGCTGTCCTAAAAATGACCAATGATAAAAATTGCCCCATTCGGTGTGATATTGAAAACGCCATGTGGTTTCTGACAGAAATAAAACAAACATCGAACTGCCAAAATTAACACTTCTTTCACTTACATGCAATATCTACGCATCTGCTGGCTACTGTCAATATTTTCCATGCATGCGTTTGAATGGAATTTGAAAAAAAGTGTTGTTCACTATACTTGTTCACTATACTTGAACCAATGACATTTTTAAGACAGTAGGCCACGATTTGGGGCTTTCCGTTTCAATACATGAAACTCAACACAACACGGTATTCATTAATATTCATGACCTGTCAACACCAATGGTGATGCATTGTAAAATATTCATCTATTTATCAAATGCTTGATCCATATTTATACTGCCTGATATATTTATTTCTACAGGTAATTTTGAAAGTTTGAACTCCAAAATTGGTTTCTGTCAAAGGATACAAGAATTACAGATAATGGTATTTGCAAGCCCCACCCCAATACCCATATGAACCTTGACCACAGGTTGAGGCAGACTACTTTTTGTGGTATTTCCTGCTTAACAATAAGTTCACAAGGATTTTGATTGATTTTGAAGAAAAAGAAGAAAGTTTCCATCTGAGCTTTATCATTATGACCCCGGTTAGGATGAAAGTCTATTTGAGTGACGTTTTTCTCCCTTAACCCTTTACCCAAAGTAACGGCCAAAACCAGCCAGCGCTATCCCAAAATCACCAATTAATTTTCATTACTTTTTCATTTTTTGTCTCAAAACATAGGTTATGTCCCCTCGTTGGAACGAGCTCGTCGAACTCGTTCCAGTGAGGGGTCATGATCTATGTTTTTAAGACAAAATATGAACAAAATAGTTATTCAAGAATTTTTTTGCAAGTGTCGCCTGCTTTTCATGTTAGGTAGAGGGTTAAATGAGTTTTGAAGGGTTTCGAGTAAATTACATTCAACGTTGTGTTAACACTTGAACCAAAACACACCGGTATGCACACACGTTTGATGTTGCCTTAATTGTGCCCCCCCCCCCCCCCACCACCACCACCACCACAATAAATCTGGGGGCCCGAAGAACTAGAGGAATAATAGTGCACAGTGCGGGGACCTCGGGTAGTTGTAAATAAGTGTGAGTTTATCATATGTCTCGTTCGCGTTTTTGGGGGACCTTCACACAAACTTCTCTAGAATACCGACTTTAATTAAATGAACACAGCTGTAATTAGATTATAGCCAACTGATAGACAACCGCAACATCATTAGTTTAGTTTGTTATCCCTTTGCTGCCGTATGGCTATTGCCAAGGAGACCTCCATCAGAGTTACAAGAGAGCACACACCAACAAACATTTTCCTGCCATTCCACCCATGGGAGTTTCCAAAAGTTGGAGCGCAGGTACGCAAGTACAGTCATTTACTGACGAACTTTCCTGACCAACAAAGTTACTCTGAGCATTGTTACAAACGCCCCTCTTAAAGTATTTATCCCTGTCATTTACCAACAAGGCAAATTTCACAATTAGACAATTATTCCCATAATTCCTTCAAAGAGCTAAATGTTTTTGTACGACAGGAAAAGTCTGTGATTCTACAGATCACTCCGTATAATTCTCATTATTGTTCGCGAGAAACATCATCCAAATACCTAGTAAATGGAGTGTGTTCTCCATGGTATACATTCAAGCCAATCAAGCTCGTCCCTTGAGTTCCAATGTGTTCTATGTGCCAAAAGGCACATAGAACACATTGGAACTCAGTGGACGAACTGTCGATGAATCTGTGTCAATTTGTCATAAATCTCTCTACCCCAGTAGATTGAGAATGAAGTTCTGTCAGGATTCAAGGCAGAACTTCTTGCTCAATCGGTCAATATACCATGCCATGGGCACAGGCTCTCCGAGCTGGTGCAGATGACGTCCATACTCGCAAGGCCCAGTTGAGTTGATGTAAATTGTTTGATCTAGCTATACGGGTATAAACTTTCGATTTCACACATTCTGGAAATCCCTTTCTCGTTTTATGCAAGGGTGGACGTCACGTGGGGCTAGCTCTTGGAGCTGGTGTCGATGTTGTCGATATGTGCATGTCATTACCAACAACAACTGTTGGAAACAAATGTTATATATATATATAATCCCTACTAGAATTTAATACGTGGGCGGACTTTATGTACCTTAACCCTTCGCCAAATCTAAAACCCAATCATGCAAACTTTTGTTTGTAGAACCTACGTCTCTTCGGAAAACTGTTATGTTCTCACTCACTGTAACAAACAATCTATTATATATTGTAAGCTATAAACATTGATAAATGTTTAATGCTGAATACAGAATTGAATATACTGAGGTAGATGAGTTTGTAGAAATTCAAATAATCTCCTCGCGAAAACAGATATGGTTGTTTGCAAAAACTGAAATAATATTACTATATATATATAATATAACAATTAATAACATTATTTTCGAAGACACTGCAGCCTGTAGGAATAATTAACAGCCTGACTCACCCCCGGACTGATCAAACACAGTACTTTTACTTTTATGGGGTTTTAAGCTTGACGACAAGCTTAATGCCATTTCTGTTTTACCCTTCGCGAAGGGATCTGTCGGCGTATCTGAGACACTGACCACGTCGAAAATGACTGAAACTAGGCAAGTAAAACATTCGGATGTGGGAAAAGAATCGCTCGAGCAATAGATGAGCAAAACAATTACCTGCGTTAGATTTCCATCACATGTTTTCTAAATGATGTCATTAATAATGGCAATTAGAGCCAATATTTCATAATGCTCATGACGAATGGAACCTAAATGATGAGCCAAATATATCTCCTCAGAGAAGTGAGATATCCTGCCTTATACAACATGACGACACTTGAAACATCTTCTCTTTCCGGTACTAAGTGATTCAATACGGAGCACTAACAACACCTGAATGCTGCAGTTAATAAACATTGAAACTCCATGATAGCCGTATCTTCTTGAATAAGACATCTGTCATTATAAAACACCTGTTGGAACACACTGGCTGAACTGTGACGTCAATTTTCTTTGGGTAGGTTAAGAATTCACAATGAGAAATGATTGGAGATGGTTATAACATGATGATATTCATATTTTATTTGAATTGGATCTCTTTTTCAATCTCGACACTGGTTCTTTCCTAACAGTCATTTGCTTTACTTAATTTGAGTGGCAGAGTACAAATAGATAGATTTGGTTGATCAGCAAGAATCACATCAATACTCAAGTGAGTTGTTTGCAGATTATTTATTTATTTATTTATTTATTTATTTATTTATACATATATTTAATTAATATATCGTCAATGTCAAGTAGGAACTTCACATGAATTGTAGTGGGCCCGAGCCACTGTACTGAAAACTCTAAAACATTGCGGAAGCTGACCCGACGGGAGTTAGGTCAGTTGGTATCGTGGCAGAGCATTCATAGCTAACGATTGGTTGCCGTAGACTCGGGATCGACTCCCGTCGGGGCCAACATACCCAAACACCCCCACCCACCCCTCCCCATTGCAACGTTCTTACCTACAAAATTACTACAACCATAACCTTGAATCCTTTGTACTCCATCAACCGATTGCTATCACTACCACCACTAGGTTCCAATCATGATGGTGGAGGCTGGGGATGTATACGTAATACGTGTTGTATATACCGGTATCGACTTCAGTCACTGCACTGCTGCTACCTTTTATCTAACAATCATATACATTTTGGGCTGCAAACCACGAGAAACGGTACGTATCACATAATGTGTTCCGATTCCGTATCAAAAAGACGACTCATTCTGATTCCGTATCATATAGACGACTCGTTTCCGGTAGCGCTACGGGCTATCATAACAGGCGCATGGATACATTCTATGTGCGTTTCAGTGATCGACCGAACATTATGTCCCAAAAATGTTTAAAAATAATTTAACCCTTTACTTAACATGAAAAGCAGACGACACTTGCAAACAAAATTCTTGAATAATTTTTTTCATTCTTTGTCTCAAAAAACATAGGTTATGACCACTCGTTGGAACGAGCTCGACGAGCTCGTTCCAACGAGGGGTCATAACTTATGTTTTTGAGACAAAAAATGAAAAAATAATGAAAATTAACTGGCTATTTTTGAGAATAGCGTTGGCCGGTTTTGGCCGTTACGTTGGGTAAAAGGGTTAAGATTTGATCTGTTTATGTGACAGAATTGTTAGATAAATGAATTATCATGATAATGTGCATGTCCTGTGATTTGCATCAGATTCTCGGTGGTGTCCAAAAATGGGATCACAACTCGCCAGCAAAGCCGGCTCGTTGAGATCCCATTCTGAACACCACCTTACAACTTTTTCTCGGTGCAGTATTACAATCTTTTCTAGTTTTTGCCTCTAGCCCAATAATGGTTGTTGCTCCCGTTGGTTACTCCAATCATTGGTTCCTTGTAATGCTACAAGTACGACTGATTTCTACACTCGGTAATGTATTCGAACAGGGCAGTCAATTGTCACCAAGATTAGCATTCAATTTTAGCAGAATATTACATGAACTGAAGTAGATTCAGCAGTAAACTTGGAGCTTATTCAACGCAGTCGCCAAACATTTTGAAACAAAGGAGATATGAACAGTTGGCATGTCTGGTTCGATATCTCCTTCGCTTAATAATGCTTTGAGACAACCTCGTATAAGCTCTAAACTTACGACTGAAACCCCCTCAATTTATGTTTAATTCTGTTAATATTTAATGTTAATCTTTATAAATTTATTTGATTTGAAATAAATACTGTTTAAACAGAACTGGTTCCATCTCAGGGACAAGATTAGAACCAGTTTTGGTTCTAAAGAGAACCTATATTTTTGCAGTGTAGTGCGCAATGTGCGCACACATCACATGCCTGGATACAACTTTTCCAACCATCTGCCCGGTCTCTCGTGTCACCAGGCTAATTTTGTTCGGAATTCAACGCTGCTATGGGCTATTTCTTTACCCACTGTATGCAATGTGATGTCCTTTTGCTCACAAGGATATACAAATATGCATTTGAGCTCCAGTGACAGATATTAAAATTATTAAAATAAACAGAACCACCTTCGGCTCTCGTGATATCCTGTGCCAAAGCATCTCGTGCGATAATTCTTAACCCATTCAAACGTATGTGCGATTCTGTATTTATCACACACTTCCTACCTCCCACGTAACAATCAGTCTACATGAAAACTGAACTAAAAGCACTTTTCAACTGCTCAGTTGCTTCGTTTCCTTCACTGCCAACGCGAAATCACAGTTAGGTGGCGGGGTACCAACCCTAATTTGCTTTTTAATGTTTACGGCATTCAATTGGTCGAAACCAATTGACGCCAATCAGTGTTACGTTAACGGTGATCGAACTTCAAATATTGACAAAACTGCAGGGAATAACACAACAAAAACTTTTTAAATAGCTAATAAGGTTAGCTCATTCCATCATTATATGACCAGTTGCGGAAAGTATTTATCAACGAACAAGCAATCAGAATGTTATTTTTATTTTGTAGATTTTTTACTCGAATCTGGTTGTTTAAATATCCCGTGTAAACAAATCTAAATGAGGAACTTGGAATTTCCAAACGATCTCGACTCCGGTGCATTGGACCAATGATGACGTGATTTATTTAGACGGGTTCCTTCTCTGTTTGCGATAAAAACGAAATCGAACGTGTTTTGTATCGCCACATGTGCGATACAACTTTATTTTTATCGTACGGGCAGAACAGGGGAAATCCCGTATTTTACATTAATAGGTGTGTGATAAGAATTTAAATCATCTGGAAACTCCCAGGATATTAACCCAAGTAGTGGAAATACGCGGCGTAATCATAAATACAGCTATGATGAGTCTTCATTCATGATTTAGTACAAATGTTTCTGATGGTAGTAGTAAAGTCATCGGAGGTTCTGTCAAATCAAATATCGATTCAGGACTATTTTTTTAGTTGTTTCAAAGAAAATGAATGTTTATGGTGTTTTAGATAAATTGTGTGGAATATTTAAGTTGGTTGGAAAAGCGAACCAACGGTTCGCTTTTCCAACCAAATGAAATATTCCATGCCTGTAAATCCAGGTAAAGGAGAAGAGCCGAAAACGGTTTATAATGCGAGTGAATGAGGGCCGCCGAAAGCGAGGACGGGCCACAAGACAATGTGCAGAACGAGTGTTACTAGGCGAAGCATTCTCCTGCATTTTCTACACAAATATCTACTGAATTATTTTCTTACAGTTTTGATAATTTATTACCTGTATTTCTGTGTATATGGTGCATGTTTTCTCCAAAGATAAACGTGACCATCACGATGCAGGAAAACCCCGAGGAAAACCAACAAACTGGAAGAAGTAGGTTTTTTATATGAATGGAATCTGGTCAGTAATGCAACTACGTCCTATTTCCACCTTCAGCAGCGTCGGAGGTCCGTACTAACAATCTTCCTACGACTTTCGAATTTTTAAAACACAAAAATCCCGGGGCAGTCCCTCCACCCACCCCCCCCCCCCCTTTCCCATCTTCTCTGGGCTGGTGGAGTGAGTGTATGCAGAGAGACGCGTTAGCACCGATATTAATCCAATCCCTCACATAATAGACAGTTTGAGGATTTTCAGGCGCTTAAACATTGTCTCCGTTCTTCTAATGGTGGGCAGTTTGTGCCAATGAATAGGGTTGTTGTGTGACTCTGAATACAACTTCACTGACTCGAATGAAACTTGCAAGTCCGATTAACACACTGGATACCTCGTGTGAGTCATCATGCAATCATACACTCGGAAGTGAGGGATTTATACAAAACATCTTTTATGAGATAAATGTTTGTCCCGTCACCGTCTACTTCATCCACCACCTGTCACTATGAATGATAACCACTCTGGGATTTGTCAACTTATATAATATACATTCTAAAATCAGTTGGGTTAAAATTTACCCTAATCAATTGGGTTAAGTGAATATGAACCCAACTGGGTTCATATTCACTCATCCCACTTGATTTGGGTTGATTTAAACCCAACTGACTTCAGAGTGTAGGGCCTTAAATGAAATATCGAGTCTTCACTTTAGCATTTGCGTCATGCAGCCTTGGGGCTGCACGTTGAAAATATTAAATGACCTACCCCACTCATTCATTTAGCAGCCTGCTGCTTAATGCAATTATGACGTATCATGCTTCCGGGGGGGGGGGGGGGGGCGCTCGGGTTCAAGGGGTTAACTTCATTTTGAGCCTTGGGCTTTCGAAATTTGGGGTTTATAATCTCCACCAAAACATGCCTAACATATGTTGCGCTCCTACGAAATTCCAACCGTTATGGCCGAACTCTGGGGTGGCGTCATAAGGGGTTATAATGTCAAAAATTAAAATGACTCGGATTTTCTTAAAATTTTAGTATGTTTAGAGCTCAAAACATCAAGTGACAGACTTTTTTTTGTTTTTCGATTTGGCGCCATTTTGACGTTTTTACGGCACTTCAAATTTTAGCCGAATTTTGACGTATTTCATTTAAAACGCTACCTTGTTATTTACGTAGCTGCCAATTTATAAATGAGACAGCTATAAAACTTCACGAACCTTTTTCTTGGCATTCGAAATTATGCACACCCATTTTTAGAATTAAAATGCCTCATTCGATGCCAACGATGCCACATTTCACGTCATATTCTAGTACTTTTAATTTCAACCTCAGTTTGAGACTTAGGCTTTTGAAATTTTGGGAATATAATCTTTACAAAGACACATCTAAAATGTGGTGTTGTGCTAGAAAAGTCCAACCATTAAGGTCAAAAATTAACATGAGTCGAATTTTTTGGAAATTTTAGTTTGTTTTAGAGCTCGGAAAATTAAGAGATTGTTGGGTTTTTTTTCGATTTCGCGCCAATTTTATCTTTTTTTCGTCACTTCAATATTTAGCATAATTTTGACATATTTCATTAAATACGCTACCTTGTCATTCATATATCTCCTTATTTATAAATGACAGAGCGATGTAACCTCACACATCTTTTTCTGGCCATTCGAGATTGTACACACTAATTTTGGACTTAAAATGTCGCCCCGATGCCAGCGATGCCACTTTTACGTCATTTTCTTGACCTTTTAATTTCAACTTCATTTTGAGTCTTGGTCCTGGTCTTTTGAAATTTTGAGAACATAATCTCCACAACAACCATATATAAAATGTATTACCACCCTTGGAAACTCCAACCGTTATGGCAGAACTCTGAGGTGACATCATGAGTGGGTATACGGTCAACAATTAAGATTAGTCGGGAGTTTTTTTAAATTTTAATATGTTTTAGAGCTAAAAAAAAATTAAGACATAGAGGATATTCACGAAAATTTGATGAATACCGAAAATATCTCGTGAGTGGCTACAAAGAAATATGAGGATCTTCACGAGCGACGCAGTCGCGAGTGAAGATCCTCATATTTCTTGTAGCCACGTGAATTTTCTTTTTATTTAATGCTCTACGACTACAAACTCTCCAATTTGTGGCCTTTATTTGCCATTAAGGCGCAAAATTTATGTGCCGAACCGGCGTCCATACAAAAATTACAACAACCAAACTCCAACCATTGGAATGTTTGAATATCCGCACAAAAAGTAGTCCCGTCTTATTTCTCCCCTAACTTTACGATTTACCAAGGCTGGCGAATTGAAATAATCGCAATGTGTTTCGAAGAAATAGAACAATAACAAAAAACACCACTTTCTTATTTTCAATAACAAGACACGTCATTTTATTTTTTTTTAACTCAATGCACTGAAGACGTGTGAAGTTGAACTGAAGAAATTTGAAAGTGATTTCGGCTTTTCGCTGGAAGGTGAATGAGAAAGTCAAACTTTGAAACCGCGCTGATTTAATGAATTGATTTAGTCACTGTCACTATCAATTATTCGAATTCGTTTGTATTTGGGACTCTGGAATTCATTACTGATGTGCTGACTCGTTTAAAGTACATGTGATTCGTCATCCGAACCTACGACGAAATATCGATTTATATCATTTTGATATTTCGTTTTGCCGACCGACAGGGGAATATGACTTAATTTTTCAGCGTGAATTGATGCCTGAGCATTAAATAAAATGTATTACCACCCTTGGAAACTCCAACCGTTATGGCAGAACTCTGAGGTGACATCATGAGTGGGTATACGGTCAACAATTAAGATTAGTGGGGAGTTTTTTTAAATTTTAATATGTTTTAGAGCTAAAAAAAAATTAAGACAACTGATTATTTGATTGTTCGATTTTATATTTTTATTTCGGTTTTACACAAGCGATGCCGGTGATGCTGATTTTACGTTTTTTTATTCATTTTACTTCAACATCATTTCGGCATTTTTGATATATTTCACTAAAAACACTACCCTGTGATTCGCGTAGCTCCCTAGTTATGCATGGCACAGCTGTGACACTCCATCCAATGTTTTCCGGTTATTTAAAATTGTACGATTTTATATTTTCATATCAAATTTGCTAAACCGATGCCAGCGATGCCGATTTTAAGTTTGTTTCTCTACGTTTTAGTTTCACCCTTATTTTGAGTTCAAACCTTTCAAAATGTTTGGAATATAATTTCCACAAAAAACCTATCTAAAAATGTCTTTCGTCCAACAATATTGTTATGACCGAACTTTAACGTGACGTCATTTGGTGTCATAGGGTCAAAACTTGAACTGCTGCGGATTGTTTGTTATTTTTAGTATGCTGTAGAGCTCAAAACATTAAGAGATAGCTTTTGTCTTGGGTGGGGGGGGGGGGGGTGTTGTTCGTTTTATTTTTCGATTTGGCGCCATTTTGAGGTTTTTATGTCACTTCAAAATTTAGCCCATCTTACATATTTCATTAAAACTTTACCATGTGATTCACATAACACCGTATTTATATAGAGTACAGTCTCCGTCGAGTCACTTTTCACGGTTGGGAAATATTTCCACGGATGGAATAATATTAGATTCCAATCACTATAATAGGAATAATCATCAAAGATTTAATTGCACCGGGTAGAACCCGGTGCTCCATTAATTAAAATTTTGCTGATGTTGATTTGTTTTACCTGGTAAAAGCATGCGTGGATATCACTGTCCACGCGTGGATTACGACCAGTCCATGGCGACTGTCCTGTAAGACACAGCTACACTACTAGTCGGAAGTAGAAGTAGGAACAACCGCGGTATAATCAGTAATCGAAACGCGGTTGTAAACTTTCAATAAACACGTTTATGGTTTTTTTCGCGGTAATTCTCCAGGAGTATCGTTTGACAGTTCGTTTCGGTTCCCGGTTGTAAACGAAGATAAACGCGTTTATGTTTTTTTCGTGGTTATCCTCCAGGGATATTATGTAACATTTCGTTACTGTCTCCGATTGTTTCTGTCCCCGTATGAAACTTCACATACCGTTTCCTGGTTATATGAAATTGTGTGATTTTATCTTTTTATTTCAAATTTATGCACCCGATGTCTGTGATTCCGATTTTACTTTTGTGTATACCTTCAACATGCAATCACATTATAAGTTTCAGCCTTTCTAAATTTGGGAAAATGTAATCTCCACAAAAACGCACCTAAAATGTTCTGCCGTCCTGCTAAATTCCCAACTGTTACGGTGAAATTCTGAAGTGACGTCATAGGGGAGGTCATAGGTCAAAAATTAGAATATGTCGGATTTTGTTGAAAGTTTAGTATGTTGTAGAGCTCAGAAAGTTAGGAGACAGCTGTTTTTTAATTTTCTTTTTTTTTTGGGGGGGGGGATTAATCGCCATTTTGAAGTTTTACTTCACCTCAATCGTTTTGTCACATCTTATTCAAAACGAGCGAACGCATTATCGGGCGCCTTGGTACGCCAAAAGACCACAAATATTCTTCTCATTGCTGGGAGATTCGACGTTGGTCGTGTTTCGTCGAATGACTCCAGGAAATTCGCTAATTCAAATCTCTCTATCCTCTTGATTCATATTAAATACTGTTCGGGTATTTCCCCTAACCAATGAGCAAAACTACGACTCCCTTCCTTCAGCTCCCTAGTGGAAAATTCTATTGATTAAGTGCAAGGGATGGGGGCGATCAGTCACAATCCGTACGTTAGCTTTATTTTGCATACTCTGGTACCTGCAGTCTGTGGTATTACATATAACTTTTCTATCAGGAGAGAAAACTATTTATTCGGGAAATAATGGAAGTTTTTGCAATTTATTGAACGCGCACCGTTGAAATAATGGACACCGCTGAGCAATAATGGACTCCAAATACGGGACGGAAAGAACAAAATATGCCGTCCAAGCCATGTTTTAAACATAGACGACCCTTTAACCCATTACCTAACACGAAAAGCAAACGACACTTGCAAATAAAATACTTGAATAACAGTAGGTAATAATTGAGAGTCCACGACCACTTGTACATGTACGTGTACAACATACGCACACGATGCGTTCACCAACGTGGAATTCAGTGTTAAATCACACGCTTGTTCACAAAACTGTACAATGGTCTTGAATCCGCTCATGTACAGTCGTGACTCCTAGATCGCACTTTTAACGTTCAAATACTCGTGGTGAACGCGCGTTTTTAAAAAAAGGGTGAAATTGTACAGTTCACTTTCATCTTGTACGTAATTTTTTGTCGACGTTCGCATCGCAGATCAGACCCATCGATCCATCGTCGGCGAACGCGATCGAAAGCAAACGATTCTGGGTCATCATCAAAACACAGTTTTGGAGACTCTGGACCAGCGGTCCAGAACCCGCAATTGCGTTGGTACAGATGGTCCAGAACTCTCCCTTGTTTTTGAGGCGGTGGGTTTTTTTTCTTTCTCCCATTTATGAGAAATTCTCAAAAAAAAAACACTCAGCTGATCGAGCGATCGGATCGCTCGATTCTCGTAATAAAACTCGATCTGAACGAAGAGTATCGTTGTCGTCGGTGTGTGTTGGAAATTTGCAAACCCAGTCACGTTTTTTAATTGATATATATATACAGGGAGAAAAAAAAATATATAAATAAATAGTTATTTAGAAAAATAAATATATCAAATCGAATAGATAATAAAAAAAAATACGTAAATCATGAGCGATTCTCAGACTATTAGAGCGAGGTTTCTTTTAAACATGCTGATGAGAGCATACGCAATCTGCATGAACGAACAACTACGTTCCGTCTTGTTAGAACGATGCGTCGGATGTCGGGATCATCTAGACTTCGATCACGAGGATCATTCGTGTCTGACGATGGAAAGGGAAGATATGGTCGTCATGTATTTCGAACCGGCGTTCGAACGCATTAAATTCGACGATGTGATCACGTTTTGGAAGAGATTAGTCTTCTGTAAGAATCGAGACAAGCCTACAGATTCGGAAGAACTGAAATTGGCGCGTAGAAGTTTGACTTTAGAAGACAAGAGATGCATCAAGAAATTATTGCTGAACGAAGCATATGTCTAAGTTTTTTTGTCGTTGATATAAAAATAAGGGAGAGTAGAAAATAAAAAAAAAAAAAAATACACACATAAATTTTTTTTTATCTAGTATTAGAAAGAAAGAAAGAAAAAAAAACACAAAATGAGAACCAGAAATAAATTGTATCCGACGTTAGTGGACGACGAGGACGAGAAGCCGAACGGCGTTTTGCCGACGGCGCCGTCGCTAGAACAAAGAGAAAGAGGAGAGAGGTATCGCATCGATCAAATCAATAGAATCCAAGAGTATTTAACTCGAGAAAGAGATTCTCGTCGTTCTCTCAAGAAGAAGTATTCGCGTTTCGTGAAATTCGTCAACGCGATCGACACGACACTCATTACGATTTCCATGGGTTTACACGCGGCCGGCATCGGATTGTTGTCGACCGCGGTCGCCATTCCGATCGTGTTGACCGTAGAAGGAGTGGCCCTCGCCGCCGGATTGTTTAGCACGGTCAGAAACTTTTTGAGTAGGAAATTATATCTGAAGGCGAGGGAACACGACAAGATTCGCGTCTTGGCCGACTCCAAGATCGACATGATATCCGAAATGATCTCTATGGCGTTGAAAGACGGTAGGGTATCGGTCGGAGAATACTTCACAATATTGAGCGAGAAAACGAAATACGATGCCATGAAAGAAGCCGTGAAAATCAAGACTCGTCAGATCATCAAGGAAGAGATGAAGGATTCTCTTGTGGAAAAGGGGAGAAAAGATGCTAGGGAGGAATTCAGTAAGATGATAGAACTCAAGAGCAGCGATTGAAAAAATGTATATATATATATATATAATAAGAACAGAATTTAAAAAAAAAAAAAAATATTAAATTTATATATAAAATAAAAAAAAAAAACGAAATTAATTTAAATAACTCTTAAAAAAAATGTATTGCGTAAAGTGTAAGAGAGTTACCGAGACGAGTAATTCTAGAGAAGTGCGAACTAAAAACGACAGACGGATGCTTCGCGGAATTTGCGACGTGTGTGGTTCTATAAAGACTAGATTCATCAAAAAAATGAACGCGAGCAAAGGTAAAGGCATCGTGAATAAAATGCTCAACAATCTACCTTTCGAAATACATCTGCCCGGTCACAGTTTCACGGGACCCGGAACGAAATTGAACAAGAGACTCAACGCCGATCTGACTCCCAAATCTTGGAGCAAACCTGTGAATAGGGTGGACGCGGCTGCGTACGATCACGATCTGTGCTACGCTGGACATCCCGACACCAAGACTCGCAACGACGTCTGTGACAAAAACATGTTGGGGAGATTGAGAGGCATATCGAATCCGACCAGGAGAGAGAAGATGGAACGTTCGGTGGTCGGCAATCTGATCGGTGCGAAACGTCGATTCGGATGGGGCATTCAAAAAAAAAAGCGCATCTGAAAAGAAGAAGAAGAAGAAACGATTATTGACGAGCGAATTGGCCGAGGAGTTACACAAACCCATAGTGCGTAAATTTCGAAAGAGAAGGGTGTTCGTGAAGGGTTTGGATGACATTTGGTCTGCCGACTTGGTCGACATGAGATCGTTTTCGAGGTGGAATGAGAGCATCAAATATCTATTGACGGTCATCGACGTGTTTTCCAAATACGGTTGGATCAGAGCTTTGAAGAATAAATCGGGACCTTGCGTCGCCGAGGCTCTGAAGAGCGTGTTCTACTCGTCTTCTCGAAAACAGAGTAAATTGTGGCTGGACAAGGGAAAGGAATTCTACAACAAGGACGTTCGTCGATTGGTAGACCTCTACTCGATCGAAAATGAAGAGAAAGCCAGCATGGTGGAACGTTGCAATCAAATGATGAAGGAGAAGATGCACAGATACTTCACGGCGAATTCGACCAAGAAATACATATACGCTCTGAACGGCCTAGTGAAAGATTACAACAACACGTGACATAGATTGATCAAGATGACTCCCGTGGAAGCTAGCGATCCTCGAAACTAAAAACGCGTCTACGCGAATCTATATCCCAAGAGATCTAAGATCAGGAAGAAGTCTAGAACGCCGAAATTTGCGGTCGGCGATCGAGTGAGAATCTACGCTTATAAGAAGCACTTCGAAAAGGGTTATATTCCTCGATGGACCTCGGAAACCTTCGTGATCATCAAAATATTTCACACCGATCCGGTGACTTACGAAATTGAAGCTTTGGATGGAGAAAAGATCATCGGAAAGTTTTACGAACAACAGTTACAGAAGACGAAGTTTTGATGAAGAACACAAATTTTTTTTTTATTTACTCTCTTTGACATTTTCTTGTTTACACACATATATATAAGAGAGAAAAAAAAAATAAAAATAAAAAATAATTAAAAACTATTTTTTTAGATAAAGAAAGCAAGTGAATTAATAAACAAAAAAAAAAACTAAAATTCCTTTAAAATGACAAATATACTAGATATAGCACAAAGCATAGTGAAAGATGAAAGTATTCAAGAATATGAGGTTCACGAATACGAACCGGTAACCGGAACGAGTTTGAACAATGCGGGAGAGATAAGAATCAACGTCGAAACTCAAGATCTATTCGTACATCCTAGCGAGAGTTACATAGTGGTGCAGGGGCGTCTCACCAAGGAAGATGGGAGCGACTACGCCGACGACACGGTTACTCTTGCCAATAATGGCATCATGCATCTATTCAGTAACATAAAATACATGCTATCTGGACAAGAGATAGAATCTGTTTTTCATCCCGGTCAGGCCACTACGATGTTCGGACTCTTGACGTGTCCTGATGATTTTTCGAAATCCAGAGGACTTAATCAGTTGTGGGTGAAAGACACCGTCGGCCCTGCTAGCGCCGGCGCCGCCACGATATTCGACTACGTCGTCAAGACGTCCAGACCTAAAGGAACGTTTTCATTCAGGATACCTTTGAAACACATCTTCAGATTCGCGGACGATTACAACAAGATCATGTACGGATTCAAACACAATCTGACGTTGATTCGAAAAGGAAACGACAACGCAATAGTGAAACTCACTGCGACCGATGCGGGTAAGATAACTCTACACAAGATATCATGGTTCGTTCCGCACGTGGAGCCTTCGTTCGATGAGAAAAGGCATCTCTACAAGATCATAGAATCCAAGAGTATATTACCCGTGGGATTTAGAATGAGACAGTGCGACATGGCTAGCATTCCTCCCTCCATGAATCACTTCGATTGGAGATTGACGGTGAAATCCACTTCCGAGAGACCGCGTTTCATCGTGATTGCATTTCAGATCGATAGGGACGGGGCTCAGGAAAAGAATGCATCGCTGTTCGATCGTTTGCCATTTGAGAAACATGCAAGTGTTTCTGAATGCCACGAGATATCCGGCAATCGATTACAACGCATCGTTCGACAAGAACGATTTCTCCAGACTGTACGGCAACGCCGCTGATTTTAGAAAGAAGTATCACGGTCTAGATGAATTGATGAGCAATCCCAACATATCTCCCAGCGAATACAAGTCGATGTATCCCATGTTCTTGTTCGACGTCAGTAAACAGAGTGAATGACTCAAGAGTAGCGTGTTAGACATTCAGATCAAGATGCAATTCGATAGGAACGTGCCGAGAAAAACCGAAGCCTTCGCCCTGGTCCTGTCGGACAGAGAATTACAATTCGATGGAAATAAGATGTCGATCATTCGATGAGAGACGAGTGCGTGAAAAAAAAATTAATAAACGTTAAAAATGTGGATGTAAGATTAATTAAAAAAACTAAAATCTCGAAAACAAAATGGATGTTTTGACACGAAAACAACAAATCATCTGTTCACTTCAGATTACTACGACGTTGAAATAAAATACTTGGAAAACTGGATTCAAATTGAATATGAAGAATGTAACACAAAAAAAGGATGGAATAGTTGTGATTTTAACGAATATCGTTTAAAAGAAAAAGAAGAGTTTGATCTCTTAAGATCTAACGAAGAAATTATAAAAAAAAACAATTTTAAAATGTCGCAAATGTAAGAAACATCAAATAAAAATCGAATCTCAACAAACTAGATCTGGTGATGAACCAACAACCGTATTTGCAAAGTGTATAAATTGTAATCATAAATGGATAGAAAATTAAAAAAAAAAAAAAAAAAAAAAAGTAATGAGATATAGAGAGATTGAACATCTTTCTATATCTCATTACTTTTTTTTTTGTTGTTTTTTTTTTTGTTTTTAATAATCACACATTATTTTTTTTTTAATTCATTATTTTCCACACGTTCACTGTTTGTTGAAAGGAACCAGTTTGATCAGTAGACTCACCACGGAAGTGGCGGCTTCGGGATTATTGGTTTTCATGATGAAATTAATCCTGTCTCCGGCATTCACTTTGAGAGGCGTGCCGAACGTGCTAACATTCGCGTGTTGATTCTCAGTCTTTTCGACGCTGTATCTCTTATCGCTCTCCACACCATTCACCATGAGATTGACGACCGCTCTGTTATTCAAATCCGAGGAAGCCAGACTCATTCGAAGGATTTCACCTCCCAACGGCATGGGATATCCCACCTGACTGTGTTTCGATCCGCTACCTCCATTTCCGAAAGACCACTCGGCTTTTCCCTCATCTAAGGCGCCGGCCTCTTCGGCCCACACAGTGATCAATTGTCTAGCATATTTGACTTTCTCCACCACCGAAATCAGGGTGCAGGCATCTGTCATGTTCACGGGATCCGGTAGATTCGTGAGCGCGTGTCCACCCATGTCTAGTTTACCTTCCATGATGTCGCCATTTCTCCAGACCGAGTTGTCGTCCATGTACTTCCTGCTTACCGCGCTGGAATCGAATTCGGGATCGTGATTGAGACCGAATAAATTGTGACCATTCATGTTGATGCCACCCTCCATGGTTCCGCCAGATTCTTTGTTCAGGTAGAGATCGTCCACTTGCAATTCTAGGTATTCTTGTGATTGTATCACAGAAGAATCTACGTAGCCCTTGTTGACCACGGTTGAGTCCGCATCCGTGTTGTCGATCTTCGACAGATTCAATATCTTGTGGAATCCCGCATTCAGATCCGATTTCATTTCACGTCCGTCAGACTTTCTCTGTTCCAGATCTACGTAGTGTTTGGTCGCCACGTCCCTGGGATTCGTGGGAGCAGCCACATTCATTATCTTGTTATAATTGGCATTCAATTCCGAGTGCATCGTTTTCGTAACGTATTTTTTTCTCAGGTGTTCGCTGAATCTCGCGTGAGAGTCGTCCGCGTATCTCTTGATCGCGGCATCGGTGGGATCTACAGGATTCGCGACATTCACCAAACGTTTGGATTTCAGATCGTGATCGTCGGCCATGGTTTTATCCACGTAATTATCCAGCAGGATTCATTCGAAATCGGCGTTCCCCCTGTCGACGTATTTTTTAGTCGCAGCATCTGCGAGATCTATCAGCTCAGGAAGATTGTAGAGCTTCTTATTGTTCATGTTCAAAGGTTCTTCTCGAGGTTCGTATCTCCAAACGTAACGCTCGTCCAAGTTGGCAACGTCGTAACCATCGTCGACTTCGAATGTCTTCCTCTTCTTTCTCGGGTTGACTTTTTCGTCGTCACTTCTACCAAATTTATCGACTGGCATGTTGTTGTGGGATTTTTTTTTTTGTTGTTGTTGTTTAGAAAAAATGTGTTCAAAACGCAGTTTATTAAAAATGAACTATGTTATTTTATTTTTCGTTTTTTATTCGATTAAAATTTTTTTAAAATAATTTTTTATCTTTATATATACTATAAAAAAAAAAATCTCTCTGTAAGTCATTGAGAACGTCTTGAAATTCATCTCCTTCAGACCATCTCTTGAGAACGTAGAGACACAGGTGACTGCAAAACACTTGATCTGGTGATTGCACTTGATCCGCGTTGTAAAGAACCATCAATTTGTTGAAATAGTTCTTTATTTCTTTCGGCGGCGAGATTCCGTAGCTGTCGAAATAATAATTCTTCTTCTTCCCGTTCTTGAACCACGCCACCCAGTGAGTGCCTTCACCTGATGAATCGTCTAGATTTAAAATTCCGCATTCCAATTGTCGAGGTCTTCTCTTCGGCAAGGCATCTCTGGAAAACACACCTAGAAAATCTTCCATTTTCAGATCTTTTGCCGCATTCAACAGATCGATGTTGGATAGGGGTTCGTTGGGTAAGACGACACCTTCTACAGATATCTTTATTTTCTTATTCATAGATGCGTATATATTTTTTTTTATTTATTTTATTATAATTCACTAAAAATGACGTTATTTTTTTTCTATTTTTTTTCTTTTTTCTTTTTAAACTAACTTTCTCGATGTCACTATCGATTTCCATAATTTTGTGTTCATCTAATTCTTCTTGATTTTCTAGAATCCTATCATCCACAATCGTATCTGGAATCTTATCATCCACAATCATATCTGGAATCCAATCATCCACATTCATATCGTCTCTAATTAGATCCACAGTCCAATGTCCGAGTGCCAAAGTGCTTATTTTATCGTCTAACACGAATCTCTTATCGTCGTCGGCCGTCAGCAAAATCTTGTTGACTATTTTGGTATACAAGTCGTGATTTTCGCTTCGAATCGATTTCATAGTCTTATACACCGGACCACTTCCTAACAGACAATCTTTATACTCTTAGAAAGAGATGTTTTTCTTCACCACGCACGCTTTAACTCCTTTGCACTTCTTGATCTCTTCATCATCTTCTAGATGATAAGCATACAGTTTGGGTCTCAAGCCCACGAATTTGACGATCTGTTTACCGCCGCTCTCGTCCTTAAATTTACCCAGCACCTTCTTGTTGTCGTTCGATTGAATGTTGGACGGGTGATCGACGGGATAATTGCTCATGTCGAACCAATCGACCACGTCCGGAGATATGTCTCGGTAGACGTCTTTTGTCTCTATCTCGTAAACTAAACTGTCCGTGTCGGTGAACAGTAGTTTGGCTTTGTCACCAAATTTTCGTTTGACGTAATCGTAGTGAAACTCGTACATCAATCGCTTGCTGACATCTAAGATGATCGGTCCGAGATAATACGGTTTGTCAAACTTCAGGTGCGTCTTTTGCATGCGAACGGCCACAAGATTTTCGCCGAATATGGTTCGGTGTTTGTAATTGGGTTTCGCCACTAATTTTTTAGCTTTTTTCTCAGACGTGATGAGTCGAACGTCGGTTCTCTTCCTGATGTTTTCCATCGATTTGCCGTACACGCAGTTGTTCATGAGTTTGAAGAAATCTTTTTCGAAATTGTTCTCGGCTCGAGTTCTGAGATTCGTGTTGAGATTGATGTATTTTTTCATTCAAGGCTCTTCGTCGAATCGAATGATGCGATGTATGTCGACTAATTTCATCCTGTAATCGACGTACTGTTTCAAATTCTCGCTGTAGATGACGTAGTTATGTTTGTTAAATAAATTGGGAATGAGTTTTTCCTCGTCTCCTTCGTTCGGTTCCATTCGTTCGGGAGCTAGCGGATAATCGTTGTGTGGATCGTGTAATTCTTCCGGATAGTTCAAATCGACTTTTAAAATGCAAGGATAGTCTCTCCATTTTTGCATCTCTTCCGGTTTCTTCACCCATTCGAAATTTCCAATCGGTAAAGGATGACTCATAGCCCAACCGTACAGATTATTGGCGTCCCAATACTGTATGTATTTAGTCGACCGTTTCGAATCGAAACCTTCTTTCATGTAGGGATTGTTAGCCTCAGAATGTCTGTGAGAGATCATTGAGACGCCACCTCTTGCAGCCCTTTCAAACATGAGCAACATGTCCACGACGGATAATAATTCCAATTGGACTTTGGTGGTCTTCAACAGAACGTCCCACGCCAGACTGGGTGCGGTGAAATACCAAGCGGGATCCAGATCGTAATTTCGACGACAGACGTCTCGAAAATTTTTGAACACATCTGCCAAGAACAGAACGTCGGTCTTCAGATAGAGATCGTGATAATCTCTCATGGTTTTCATATCGAATGATTTCCACACGTTTTTGGCGTGTTCTTAATTCTCGTTGGAAACGTCGGATTCGTATAATTTCGAATAGAAATCATCTTTCGAAGGTAGTGCGGTGTCTTCGAATCTCTTTAGATCGTTCATGTAATCGTAAGGATAGACTCCTTTCCTCAACATGACGTCTACTCATTCTCCGAAATGTTCGCTCGTGATTTTAAATTTATCCTTGCTCATGTTATCGACTAATTTTTCCAGAGCGGTCGACATGAATTTAAAAGTGTCGATGAAACGTATGCATCTACGAATGGATTTCGTTTTTTCTTTCAACGTATTTCCATCGATTACTCTTTTCCTCTCCATGAGCTTCCATTTCGTGAAGGAAATGTATCTTTCTTCACTGTTCGCGATGGAATTTAATTCTTCGTGTGAGGTGCCGAGATTTTTCACGAACAGATGACTGTCGTAACCCAAGAGATTGTGAAACATCACCGGATAGAAAGCAGTGTCTCGATATCTTAAATTACACTTGCTGTGAGCCGGACCGCGATACAGACCCGTGTAATGATCGTGGTCTCTGACCTTCTTATTTTCCTCCAAATTCTCGTCGAACGATTGTCTGCATATGTGACATTCGGTGGCTCTGTTATTTTCGTCCTGCTGCTCTCGCGTGATGATCATTTTCGCTGGAGTTTTGAATTTGTCGTATAACATTTGAATTTTCGATTCTAACTCTTCCACGAACCTTGGAGCCACGTCGTCGTCTTCGCGCTGTTTCATGTAGGTGAAGGGACCCATGTCAAGCATGTTGCGAGTCGAAAGCGCATTTCACGTATATGCAATAGCCCAAAGGTGTGTGTTTTTGATATCTTTCGACGTAACTTTGAAGAGCTTTGGGTTGACAGGAACTCATTTTTGCAGTGAAACATTCGAAATCGAAACGACGAATGGTACTTTTAACCTTCTATTGTGATTTTCAAACTTCACGATGGTGTTGGGTTTGGGCATTTCGACGGCGACACCTTGATTTTCGTTGCAATATTCCTGATGTTTCGCCAACGAGTTTTCGCTATGAAACGTGTTCATGCAGTTGAAACATAAAGGTATCTTTCCTTTATGTTTATTATTTTGTCTCGACAGTAATTGGCTCGGATGTTTAACCCAACAATAATGACAATTGTCACCATTCGAAATCGATAATAAAATAATCGTCTTTTCTCTTCCGTGATACGAAGTCTGTCTGAGAGGATAGATCTTTTGATTTTCGTCATCGTATCCTAGGACGTTCACCGCTACAGTGGGATTTTGAACCTCGAAATGTTCGATGTGTTTTAACTCTGTTGGAAAAGTCACTCCGATCCAATCGAGATTTTTAGAAGTTTCCTCGTAACGAGAAACTCTATCGGTGTGTATTTCAACAGGGTATAAAGCGGAGGTGACTGCCCATTTAAAACACTGATCGTCTTTATTTCTCACATTGACCACGGCGTGTTTCTTAGTCAAGAAATACGGTAATTCCAAATAGGAAGATCCTTTCAACAGTTCGTTTTTAGTCATGTGAATTTCGAGTTTCAACACCTCATCGAACGTCCAATTACTACCTTCATTTTGATAATTCGCGAGAGACGTCAACATCTTGTCTTTCATCTTTTCAAAAACGTCTGATAGATCTGAACCTCGAAATACGGGTTCGACGTTAGATCTGAAATATGCATTTTTCACGATGCTCTCGCCGGACTTCACATCGATTTTATTCATTATGCAATGGAGTATCATCTTAATTTTTAATCCCAAGTTCATGTATTCGCGAAACAAATCCAATACTTCTTTCTTCACCCGTTCCATGAACAATTTCGGATTGACTTTCTTCAACGAGGGAATCACGTCGAAAGTTTTAAAAATGCCTTTGATCGCACTCTCCCATTCTACGGGTTTCAATTGGAATAGTTCCGCAACGAGTCGTGTTACATATTCTTCTCCTTTCTCTTCGTCGATTGCTCATTGAATTTCGCTCGATATATCTTGTTTGTCTTGAATCTGAAGTGCATCACTCGTTTTCGTGCATCTTTTGACGTCGTTGCTATCGACATTTCGTTTGCCTTTCTAGCGTTTCGCAAATATTCTTGTATGACTTCAATTTTTTTTTATTTAGTTCTATGCTTTCTGAAATCTGAAATTTGTAATAGTTTACAAATCTCGTTTAACTGAGGTATGGTTTTCTCATTTAAATTTACCATTGTTTTATCTGTTTGCTTCATTTGTAAGAATATTTTTTTTTTTGGAATTTTGTATTAAATAATTTGTTAAAAAAGTGTTGCTTTTTTACTCTTTATATATAATAGAAAAAAAAAAAAAAGTTAAATTTTAAAATTCAATTTTTTTAATACAAAATTTAAAATAAACATTATTTGTAAGAATTCATAAAAAACCAAATAATCGATCATGACAACAACACCTAAAAGATGTGAATTGAAATTGAAACGAGACGAAAGGTATGAGAAATCCAGTTTTAATATCTATACATTACAACCACATGATCCCATCGAATTGAATGAGGTCGAGATGGTGGACTTAGAGCGCTACTACCACAAATATCGAATGTGTTTGAAAGTGGATGAAGCCGCGCTCAATTTGTTTTACGAGTACCAAAGCGAACTGTTGATTAATATCATCGTCGCCGAAGACAGAGAATTCGACAGGGGTGATTTATTGTTGTCCTATGGAGGTTACATATATCCAATAATCTCACCCGAACTCGTGAAGAAATCGGGTGGTGAGAGCGCATTCACCGATGTAAAAAAACTCAAAAGAGTAAAGATAAACATTCAAACCATTTTCGTAAGTGGAAAAATGATGAATGTCAACATGCTAATAACGGACTTGGAAATATAAACAATAGAGAGATTGAAATGTTAAAATTTAACTTTTTATATATATAAAGAAAAAAAAAAAACTTTTACTAAAAAATTTTACATTAAAGAAAATTAAAAATTAAAAAAACAACTTTTTTATATATATAAAGAGCAAAAAAAATAACAAACTTTTTTAACAAATTATTATTTAAATACAAAATTTAAAATATACATTATTGCAAGAATTCGTAAAAACAAAAAAACAAATAATCGATCATGAAGACAACAACACCTAAAAGATGCGAATTGAAATTGAAACGAGTTGAAATGTATAAGAAATTCGGTCATAAAATCTATAGATTACAACGACACGATCCCATCTAATTGAACGATGTCGAGACGAAGGGCTTAGAGCACAAATACGAGAAATATAAGATGCCTCTGAAATTGGACGAAGCTGCGCTCGCTTTGATTTATGAGTACCAAAGCGATCTGCAGAACATCGTCATCACCGAAGATAGAGAATTCGACAAGGACGATTTGTCGTTGCCCTATGGAAATTACATATTTCCAAACATCTCATTCGAACTCGTGAAGAAATTGGGTGGTGAGAGCGAGTTGACCGATGTAAAAAAACTCAAAAGAGTAAAGATAAACATTCAACACGTTTTCGAAAAAGGAGAAAACACGAGCGTCAACATGCTAATAACGGACTTGTAAATATAAACAACAGAGTGATTGATTTTCAGCGAAGAAAAAATGAAAAAAAAACAAGTAATGAGATCATCTTTAGATCTCATTTACTTTTTTTTTTTTTTGTTTGTTTTCCTTCTTCTTCACTATCATCATAATATATTATAATAACGTTTCCTTTTCTCTCAAATTTCAGCGTCGATTCTTCTTTTTCTTTTTTTTTTCTTTTTCTTTGTGATGTGATACGTTTATGGTAACATTTTTGTTTATCCGAATCATAATTATGAACGAATGTTGTGCATCTCTTGGTAACACTCGCATCATTACCATTCACTTCAGAAGGTAGTGGTGACCGTGGAAAGCATCATCTCATTCTCAACCGTATATCCCGCGCTTTATCTATCTCTTTCCTTAGATATCCATCATTAGCGTCTAACCATTTTTTTATTTCTTCGCTCTCTGGCTCACGATGTTCGTCATTATCGTCAAATTCATCCAGGTGATAAATTTGTTTCTCCACCTTTTCACCCATTTTAAATATATTATTTTATACTTTCTATGATTTTATATATTTTATATAATTTTATATAATTTTATATTTATAATAACATATTCAAAATCGGTATGTTCTTAAATGGCGAATTCTCACTGAGCAACAAACCCTTGCCGAATCTCTTGACGTTCCGTCCACTCTTCACATAGAGACCATTTCCTCTCAGAGAGTTGCCACCTCTAACGGGTTCTAGATACAATCCTTTACCGCTGTCGTCTACGTGAACGCGACACACGGCTCCTCCCTTCTTCAAAAACAGTCCGCTGCCACCCATTAATTTCTCAACTCCTGAACTAGCGAGTCCCGTGAGAGCTCCCACGCCGAGAGTCTTTCCGAGAAAGGGTAGTGCCTTTGCGGCGAAAGGTAATGCTTTTGTGGCGATTCCTGCCAATAGCGGTAGGAAACCGCCTTTCATTCTCAAATTGTATCTCAATTGAGCGGGACTCAATCTCACCGCCAACCCTCTTCCATCGCGAATCGCTTTCTCCATCCTTTTGATTTGACTTCTGGTCCAGGCAATCGAATCCTGTCCACCTCTCATCAGATCTTCGTGAGTGAATTTGAATCTCACCGCCTCGCCTCGAGTTGTTAACGCTCTCTTAAGTTTCTTCCTCTGTCCTGCGGATATGTTCACGTTTTTAACCACGTATTCTGTCATAATTCTGTTTGTTTTTTTTAAATATATTTACTTCAATTGTTTCTTGTTTAATAATTATATTAAAATAATTTTGTAAAAATTAATATTGCCGTTTATTTTATTTTTGTTATTTATATATATAATATTTTTTTTTTTGCTTTTATATTTCTCTTATGTGAAATCGTATCGTCACTCTCTCTCCGCGAAGATCTAACAGTTCACCATTTTGATCCGTCAATGTGGTTTTCAGACTATACAACGTGTCTAAAATCACTGGTAGATAAACTAAATTTCGAGGTCGCTCCACGATCTTATAACCCGGCGACACGTTTGGAAAGAAGGAATAGATCGTCGGTTGAGCGCTACCATTTACGTAGCTTCCAGCAATCACGTCCACGTTCACCAGAATGCTATTGACAGCGAGAATGTCGACCGTATTTTCAGATGCCGCGTGGCCTCGATACATCTTTCGATCGAATCCCAACATCTTGCCTATAGAATCATCCGTGTTGAAATTCACACGAAAATTATCTTCCAAATCCAACATCGTCTGTAAGGTATTAGGATTGGGAGCGAGTCTGATCTTGTTGCTTCCCTTTCCATCCGTCTTCATTCGCGTCAGAATGTAATGGTTCAAATCATCTATGTCGTAACTCCCTTTGGGAATTCGAATCTCCAACCAATCCGTTCCGTTGGAATACTTGAACGAGTTATTCTTTTCGGTGACGTTGGGAAAGGAATAATAAGTCTCCAGATTCACCAACGCCATCTCGTAACTTTTGTCTCTATTCAATTCGATGGAAGGTTCGAATTTCGTAGCGAATCGAGTCGAATCGCCACTCACCACGATTTGAATGGATTGTTTCGCAGCTGTATTCTCGGCTATCCGTCCTAACAATTTCCCATGTTCGAACATTATATTTTAATTTTATTTTTTTTTATTCAAAACTAATTATTTGAAGATTTATTATTTTTCTAATTTTCATTTTCACGCTCTATCTAATTATTATTACCATCGGGAACATAAAACTTGTCAAATCCGCACCGATATTTTCTGCGATTAAATTCGCTCGTCAAATCGATCACGACGAAATTGTAAAGTCCACCATCCGAAACCCTCTTGCAGAATCTCCTGAATTCTGCAGCGCTCATGTCGTTTGCAACGTGATCGCCGTAGATGTGATTGAGATTCTTGAGATTCTTGGCGAAAGAGACATAGAAAAATAGCGTTCTCCCTTATCGTCTGTCTGGGCAATCGAAAATAATTCTGCGACAGGTAGAAACAGTCCACGTTGCTGTGTCGACCTCTAACGTAATACGATTCGCATCGGTTCTGTCTCTCCAAAAGCAGATCGTCGAAAATCATGAGATTCTTATCTTCCAATTTCAGTTCTCTAGGATCCGGAACGTCGCTAGCGTTCTCATAAAATCGACACTCGACGTTCGAAGATGCATTTCTCTTCATCAGCTCTGTCGCCGCGCCGTCCAAAATGGTCGAGAGCGGAGCTCCACACTTGTCGAATTCCTCCCTACTGTCAAAGATCCTGGCTATGACGTCCTTGGGCAATCTGCGATCCATGCACTCTCGAAGCAATCTGTATTCGGGTTGAAACAAGCTCTTGCCAAACACGAACAATCTGTCGTAATGCAACCAGTCGGGTCGGGACAACAGATTCATAAACAGATTGGTCTTTCCACAATTCGATTTTCCCACTATCAAGCCTCTTATGCTCTTGGGAAAGTACTCGTTATTCGACCTCTTGGTCGCGGCGTCGTTCCAAGACATATCTTTAATGTTCATCTTTGTTTTTATTTTTTTTTTTTTTGTCTGTTATTTTAGATTCTTTTCAAACACAAATTTTTTATGTTTTTCAAACTCTGTTTTTTAATGTTATTATTATTATTATTTATTTATATCGCACCGTCGCGAGTTCTCTTCAATCCAGATCCACTCGTCATTTTGACTAAATCTTGTATGGGCACCACGCCATCCTTTAAATCTTTCCAATCTTTCAGCGTTCGCTCTAACGCAGCTCGCTTCGCCGGCGGACTGATCAACTTACCGATCAACACGTCGGCTGCCCTCTTGCCAGCCACAGAAGCTATCCTACCACTGGCTTCGGAAGCGGCTTTCTTACCAGCATCCAAAGCCGTCTTCTTACCGACCTCAAATGCGGTCGATGCGAGTTTTCTACCCGCATCGCTCGTGAACGCTCGCATTATAGAATCGACGATGCCAGAACCGCCTTGAACGTAAGTCCTGACGTATCCCCTGTTCTTTATCACCAACATATTTTATTTTTATGATATATTTTTATTTTTTTTTCACTGGTAGATCGTTTTGTCGTTTTTAAATACTTTTATTATTCTAGTGTAAGAATTTACTGTTTTTATTTTTTTGTTTGTTGTTTGTTTGTTTGTTTGTTTGTTTCTCTCTCTCTACTTATTATTATATACACATCAATCCTTCAATTCGTTCATCAGCCTTTTATACTGGTTTTTATTCAAAACCTTCTGTCTCAACAATTCGTCATATACGGCAACTATCTGATCATCTAATCCCGTGTTACCAGCCCGTCTGCTCCCCATCAACAAACTCAGTCTCTGAGCCAGAGCGTCGGGATCGCTCGGAAGAAAAATAGCGGTTTTCACCCCTTTGCCGGTCACCGATTCGAGGAACTTCTTATGCGCATTCCATATGGGCTTCACTATTTTCGTCCACTTGTAACCTCTGTTGGCTTTGGGTCTCGTCTCTCTGGCATCGTTATTTCTATTCATGGCGTGAGTCTGAACTAGAATGTCGCCGTCCATTTCCACCAACGTATCACCTACAAAAGTTCTACCCTCAGAATCCTTATAAATTCCATATGACTGATCTCTCTTACCGCCATCATCATCGGACGATGCGACGCTACTAGTGGTGATAGTCGAAGCCGTATCATCAGACTCGCTCATATCTGTTTGAATTCCCGTGGGAACGTAATCCGGTGTAGATTGAACGGAATACCGATTTCCAAAACTAGGAGGCAACGAACCCATTCTCAAAGAACTCTCCTTTATGGGTCTCAATTCTTCGACTATCTCCTTCCTGCTTCGCTCTTGACCCTCCGTCACGGGTTTAAATATTTTTGTGGCTTCGCGTCTGAGTTCCATCTCACCGAGACGTCTGCTCCTATCAGCAGCCTGAGTCGCCTTCTTAGAACGTAAATACTTGTCTAAAATTCGATCTCGGCGTCTAGGATCCAACCTCCAAAACATCTTTCGTTTTAATTGTTTTTTTTTATTTTTCAAAATTAAATGTTTAATTATATTTTTATGTTTTTGTGTTTTAAGTAATAATAAAAAAAACTCTTTCCGTCTTAATATAATATATAATAATCTGAAAATATTCACATCTCAAACTGACTGTGTTAATTGAAGTTTAAAAAAAAAAACGTTTAAACAGTACATGACAAACCGGTTTCTGATTTAACGCATTTTTTGACAGTAGTGTTTACATTTTGTCAAAAGATCTTCATTCATTCACACATCAATTTCATCGAGTGTCGAATTAAGAGAGAATCCTTTTTTTATGCCTGTTAAACAGTTTCAACACACAATGGAAAACTGATTTTAACAAATCTCTCTCCGATTGCTATCATGAATATATTAAAAATTTTACCACTCAAAACCTAATTGAGCGGAAAATGCGTTTTAAACATTCCGACAAGTGTTTTTTGACTTTTTTCAACGAACGCTTAACAGTCAATCTCTCAATCAAGGCAAAACACAAATTATCTATTACAGATCAACTCCCTTCGAAAAAAAAAACCCCCAAAACTCAATTTTTATCCGTCCCATCAACAGAAAACATCAATGTCTATAATACAGACTATATTCACAATCGACTCTTTTTGAACAAAAAAACCCTCATTCACTCATTACGATAACATGTGTTAGTTTTTTTTACTTCAGGAAGACGTGACTGGGTTTGCAAATTTTCCAACACACACCGACGACAACGACACTCTTCGTTCAGATCGAGTTTTATTACGAGAATCGAGCGACCCGATCGCTCGATCAGCTGAGTGGGTTTTTTTTGAGAATTTCTCATAGTGGAGGAATTCTCAAAAAAAACCCAAAACTCAATTTTTATCCGTCCCATCAACAGAAAACATCAATGTCTATAATACAGACTATATTCACAATCGACTCTTTTTGAACAAAAAAACCTCATTCACTCATTACGATAACATGTGTTAGTTTTTTACTTCGGGAAGACGTGACTGGGTTTGCAAATTTCCAACACACACCGACGACAACGACACTCTTCGTTCAGATCGAGTTTTATTACGAGAATCGAGCGATCCGATCGCTCGATCAGCTGAGTGGTTTTTTTTTTTTGAGAATTTCTCATAAATGGGAGAAAAAAAAACCCCACCGCCTCAAAAACAAGGGAGGGTTCTGGACCATCTGTACCAACGCAATTGCGGGTTCTGGGCCGCTGGTCCAGAGTCTCCAAAACTGTTTTTTGATGATGACCCAGAATCTTTTGCTTTCGATCGCGTTCGCCGACGATGGATCGATGGGTCTGATCTGCGATGCGAACGTCGACAAAAAATTACGTACAAGATGAAAGTGAACTGTACAATTTCACCCTTTTTTTAAAAACGCTCGTTCACCACGAGTATTTGAACGTTAAAAGTGCGATCTAGGAGTCACGACTGTACATGAGCGGATTCAAGACCATTGTACAGTTTTGTGAACAAGCGTGTGATTTAACACTGAATTCCACGTTGGTGAACGCATCGTGTGCGTATGTTGTACACGTACATGTACAAGTGGTCGTGGACTCTCAATTATTACCTACTAATAACTAATTTGTTTCATTTTTTATCACAAAAACATATCTTATGACCCCTCATTGGAACGAGCTCAACGAGCTCGTTCCAGTGAGGGGTCATAAGCTATGATTTTGTGATAAAAAATGAAAAAATAATGAAAATTGGACAGTATTTTTGTGTGAATAGCGCTGACCGGTTGTGGCCGTTATGTTGGGTGAAGGGTTAAAGGCTAGACTGCTTCCATGGCATAATAGTGCTGACATTCTTACATAATTTGACTCATGGATCGAAAGCATGTCAAGTGCTTTCTTTTCTTCTTTGTCTCTGACTCTACAAGTTCATCCTGGATTTAACAGATATGCTTTTTTGAAGAAGGGCACAATGTACATGTAACACATGGAGCATACAGGCACACGTAGGGAAAATGGAATTCATATGTGTTAGACACATCTTAGGAATAGTTTGAAGTGGAGTTCCGTACGTTTGGTGTCTGATAGACTGTTTTACTATAGAGCTCACAACTGCCCCAACAAGAAGTGATCTAACATCCGTGAACAAGGATGGTTTTCGTGTGGTTATTTTATAGCCATATATTGTGAGATGTTACTTAGCGCACATACTACTGATTCGGAACTACCTACATTACAATAACGTCTCAATCAATCACGTCATAGCAATGTGTGCTACAATGATATAGCCGTAGTGTTACCACATTGGTATAGGGTCGATCACGTGATCACCGATGTTGTCAGTCACCTGTCCGCCTTTCAATGACGCAGTCAGTGACATCATCAGATGAACGGAAGCGCTCTTGGCGCATACACTCGTATCAAGTATTGTTGACGCACCGGGACATCAGTTCATGTAAAGGCAAATTGTGGGTTTTCGCAAAATAGTCGCCTGAAAGTAACTTACGAAAACCAACTTTCGGGGTCTTACTGTGTCTGCAGAATCCATTCGCCGTCGCAGGTACCTGCTTCTTAGTTTGGTTTCATCTTGTTCGTTAATGGGTTTATGCAAGATGGTCATAAATTTAGGTGCAAGGAATGCTAGTGTTGGGAAAAGCCGTTCTTGTGCATTTGCTGCTTGTGATCGGCGAATATAGTGATCCAGCACACAAATACATCTACACACTTCTTGTTTTGTCTCACCCACAGATATCACACAATCATCAACATTGTTTTGGAAGCCATGTTTGCGCATGTGCTGCAATACATTATATACTAGCTCGTAGGCACAGCACCTCACTTCTCGCCAAGAAGCATTCTCTTAGCAACCGGGAGTCGAGTTTTCTTTCCTCTGACGTGATACGGCAGGTAATCTGTGGCGGTTCGGCTATCTTTGGACTGGGGGAGAATTAAGCACTGAGCAGGTGCTTCTAGTCAAGTGTCGTATGCCTGAATAGGCAGACGACACTTGACTAGAAGCACCTGTTTACTGAAAGCTTTTCGCGGTATGTCATGTATGTTCAATAAATTCATTCTGATTTCCGGCTTCTAAGGGTTAAGTACGTAGGCACAGATTACACTCGTATTCTCTTGATTAGAATAAAAAGCTACAACAGCCAACTGTGGAATGAAACAATGTAGTAGCAATTGTTGAGGTCAGTGGAATAAGTAGAAGCTAACATTCATGGTATTACTATTAGAAGGCAGTGATAACTAAAAACTAGCAGCACCAGAAACCAGTGCAGTGGGCTATTGGCAGAAGTCTTGGAGACTCGTATTGGTTAGAGAAGATCGTGGTAAAGGTACTATTGTTTAGCAGAAAGCTCTGGTAGAAACACAGGTAGAAGCTTGTGGTGGTAATGATAGTAGTCAATAGCAGTAGCTCATCGTGAAGAATATCGTGTCTGCAGACGAGTTGTGGGGTTTATAGTAGTAGCAGCGGTTGCGAGCAATAATTCTAACCAAGAGGATAGATCATAAGTATTAGTTAGAGGCTTTCCAATCCACGCCCCAACAATGACACACCAACACTCTATAATCAGTTAGGTTAACAATCTGCCCAAATAAACTGGGTTCACTTGATTTGGGTTCAGTTTTTTACCCAACTGATTTTAGAGTGTATGCTACAATAGACTAAATGGGATACTAAATTTCAGTACTCTGTTATCCTGTCACTCTATCCAGTCGTGTTGAACCCTCCAGACTGAAAAACGACCAAACCAGATAAAGACTGTTGGCGTTTTGAAACGTTAAATTCTAAAGCCAAGTAATGGCCCACACTCGTTTAGGTCTTTAACCCTTTACCCAACGTAACGGCCAAAACCGGCCAGCGCTATTCTCAAAAATCGCCAATTAATTTTCAAAATATTTTCATTTTTTGTCTCAAAAACATAGGTTATGACCCCTCGTTGGAACGAGCTCGTCGAGCTCGTTCCAATGAGGGGTCATAACCTATGTTTTTGAAACAAAAAATGAAAAAAATTAGTTATTCAAGAATTGTTTTTGCAAGTGTCGTCTGCTTTTCATGTTAGGTAAAGGGTTAAGCTTATTAACCCTTTCCCAACGCAAGCGATATCAAAATTTATTATTTTAAATATCATTTTGTTAAACCTTTTCAAAAAATTTAAAAAAAAAACAAAACATATCATGTGACCCCTCATTGGAACGAACTCGTTCCAAAGAGGGGTCACATGTTATGGTTTTGTTGGCAGATTAACTGAGTCAAAAAAGAAAGTATAATGAACTTTGAGGAGCATTTTTTTAGTATTATCGACTTTAGTCCCAAACAAATTATTGTGAATTAATATTCCGAGCCTAGCTGTATGAATTTGCATAATTTCATGTTCTTTCTGTTGCCGGCGTCACGTCAGGACGTCGCAATTCAGACATGGGGTAAAAGGAAAAGTTCACACATGCAGTCAATAGCGTGTATGTCCACCGTTTGCCTCTTGGATGGCAAGACCTCGACGGCGCATGGACCTGATAAGTCGGTGGGTCGTCACCCTGTGGTATTGCGTTGTTCCACTAGAACATTACGTAAATCTCCTAACATCTTGGTCGATCTGAAAGCGGTCGGTCGGCAGTAGATCCAGTGGTTCTATACCTTTCAATGAGACGGTAAATAGTGGCCACAGTGATTCCAAACTCAGCAGCGAGCTCATCTGGAGATATCCCAACCCCATGCATACCAATGACACGCAACGTATGATTTTTGGTTAATTTGGGCATTATTTAAAATGTCGGATGACAAAAACTAACGTGTTTTCTCACTATCCCAGGCTCTCTTGCACACCATAAGGCAAAGGAAATCGTCGGTCACCCATTCAATTGGACATTCTCTGGTAGAACGTGCTATTTTGAAATCCATAGCAAAATTGAATACGGTTGGGTGGACAGCAACAACATGTCACTGAACCCTTCGTACGACTTCTTGTCCACAAACATGCAACATTAGAACTATTATATTTCATTCTTTATGCTATTTTTTCACATTTGTTTCTATTATACTTTCTTTTTTGACTCAGTATATTTGAAAACTGCTGAATTTGCATAATGCGCCCGAGCGGATGTGGCCGTATCTTTGGTTAAAGGGTTAAAGAAATCAACTAACTAGTCCTGACTTCATAACGTTAACCCTTTACCTAACATGAAAAGCAGACGACACTTGCATAAATAATTCTTGAATAACTAATTTTTTTTCATTTTTTGTCTCAAAAACATAGGTTATGACCCCTCGTTGGAACGAGCTCGATGAGCTCGTTCCAACGAGGGGCCATAACCTATGTTTTTGAGACAAAAAATGAAAAAAAAATAATGAAAATTAAATGGCGATTTTTGAGAATAGCGCTGGCCGGTTTTGGCCGTTACGTTGGGTAAAGTGTTAATGCCGTCAGTGAACGATCTACCCTCGACATTTTAAATAGTAGAATACATTACACGAGTGTGACACGTGGATATGTTGGGGAAAGCGCTCTATCTGAGGTCCTTTGTCCGTGACACTAGCTTTTTCCTTGATCCTTCCATTAACCCCGTCCCCTCTCGTTATTTAGAAGTTGTCGTAACACCTGAGACCAGCTTTTGTTTTATGGGGAGGCTTAACAGTCATAAATTGGAGTTCTGCGTTTTGCTGGTCAATCAGATGACCCTTTTTAACCCAACCTCAGGGCCGGGGAGAGGACATTCGGGCTCCATGGGTAATTCTACGACAAGAATCTTTTAGAAAGGGTCCAGGACAAAATGACGTTTTTAGCAGCATGTTGCAAATTTCCAAGCTCGTCAGAGAGTATTCAGTAACCTAGATTTATAGCTTGAAGAGAAAACTTGTTTACGTCAAGTTGATCTAATAAAGTTATCACTTCAAGAATGATGCAGTCCAAAATTACAACCGTTGGTCAAGTGAAGAGCTCCATTCGCGATACAGCCTTCTTAATATTTAGTTCTATGCAACTATAGAACTGGTGGTTCTTAGTTGAAATGTGTTAATAGTAAGACCCACGAGTTCTGTTATGTAAAACTAAATGCTGATAAGGTTACAATGGTACAAGCTTTGGAAAGGGTACATGAGTGGCAACTAGTGTTCCTATACGACGGGTAACTTATCTTGCTGATTGTAGCTCGGGGGTCGCGGCCAGGCTTGGCACAGGAGTCAGAACATAGGGGGAGAGGGATGGCCTGGCCGAAGAATCTTAGACTCCTGCGTCGGGCCGGGCCTGTGCATGGGCTCCAAAGTTCCGTTCTAGGGGTTATTACTCTGGGTCCCATTCTCTCCCCGGCCCTGCCCAACATCATCTGACTGAACCGTAACAGTTCTTTTGTGTGGGTTGTCAGTATTCATGAATAGGCAATTACGAAAGTTACCCGGAAATTGCAGATCGTCCACTGATTGATATCCTGTTCTTACAAATAGTGTGTGAATATGGTGTTAACTTGGGGATTGTTCATTCTTTACCTTGGAAACTGATGACACTTAAGTGTAAATTGTCGTCGACATAGGGTCTTATGTTTGCTGCGTTATTGATTAGAATTCATTAGACCAGTTAGAGTCCAGTCGCCGTGAACTGGTCGTAATCCACGCGTGGGCAGGGATGTCCACGCATGCATTTACCAGGTAATAAAAATCATCAGCAGCAAAATTTTAATTAATGAAGCACCGGGTTGTTGTCCTATAATTAGTGTTTGGAATCTAATATTATTGCGTTCGTAGAAATATTGCCCACCCGTGGAAAGTGACAAGTCTACGGAGGCCATACTGTATATACAAGTTCGGGGAATGGTTTGATCAGAGAGGCATGTCAATGCTTCCTACATCGTTCTGACAATTTAAGCGCTACACATGTCACATTTGCTATGAACTGTGATGCCATTTTATTCAGTGTTGTACAAGTCTTCTACACGACCCTTTCCCCCTTTTTCAGACCCAAACCTTTTGAGAATTGTAATTAGACACTCGGATATGCATACGTGTGTCTATGTATGTACTTGTGTATACATGCGTGCTTGCATCTCTCACCCGACCTTTTTCAAATTTCATATGAAGCTTTGATGTGATGTCCATGTGGGAGCTATTGAATTTTCCCGATTTTCGAGGAAAAACATGGCCGCCCGCAGCCATCTTGTATTTGGTATATAAATTGTCAACAATTCCACTGACACCAGAACTGATAATAAAATAATATTTCATCAGAACAACGTGTGGCCAAATGTGCTTCATATGTCCAAGAACAAAGCTAGGCATTCACAACACTTTCGAATACAGCGATAGGTCTGCATTTTGGAAAAGGACAACACTGTCTGCATTTTTTATTGAAGATGGTTTCCATGCTCGACAGACATGCGCAAATCACTCGTTACCACGAATTTCCATCAAAAAACAAAATCGTAATTCTAAGACATTTCAACAGGTATCATGATACCTTGCATTGAATATGGCAACTGTGCATTCTCTGTCTAATAACAGTATACTGTATGAAGGCGATCTTTTTCATTATTTGATTTTAGACGGCGTTGTTTTTACATGCTTTTCTGTCCGATGACGTCGACCGGAAATCGAAAGTATACTCATACGTAAACAAAAGCAAAGGCTTTGGAATTTTCCCCAATGCAGCTCTGTCGCCGTGTTTTGAGGAATTTTGATCCCCTAGCTTTGTTCTTGGATACGTAAAGCACATTTGGTCACAAGTTGTTTTCGTGAAATATTATCAAATTATCAGTTCTGGTGCGAATACGGTAGCAGACTTCCAGGAACCAGTGGTGCCTACAGTGGACTCTATGAGTTGATTACACATGTGTTTCGTGTTCTATACATCCCAGCCTTCATTTTGATGTACATTTTGTGTATATTTAATTTGAATTGAAGGAATATCAGAGGTGAGAAGTTTCAAAATAAACAAAATTTCATTACTTATAAAGGCCCTTAAATGGTTAACATAATATACCCTATAAGCTATATTGACATTATTTAAATCGCATTACATGTATACAGGCATCTCTCGGCTGATAATTTGACATTTCTGATGGTCACAAAAAAATAATACATGACCACCACTGGTGGATTGTTTTCGCTGCAAATCCGCCCTTAGCCTGAGAGGAAACGAAAATCGGAAATCATAGTATTTAGGATAATCCAACCTTAGATGCCAGTTGTATCAAATTAATTTACACAATGTCAGCACTTAGTCATTGTGCCGCATTGAGACTTTCGACAAATGGGTAAAATCGCATTTCGCCAATTACGGACAACAGAAAAAGTACGATAATGGGAACAAAACTGACATACAAATAATCATGAAATCTAAAACGCACACTCGGTGCTTACTTTTAGTCTAAACGTCCCTAGCGACAAAAAGTGTGCCATATAAATCGGCCCTATTATGGGTGCGTTCGGAGTCCCGCCATTGGTAACAAACGGTATTTACCACAGGTACCCGAACGTATACCGACAGTGACCGATGGTGTATTTCGACTCCGAACGGAAATTGGTAGTCATCGGTAACAACATGGCGGGAATGAAAATGCATAATTGCCGCTTCTCTTCTGAATATTTGTTCCCAACGTGTTTCAAACGCATGACAATGTTTTTTGGGCTAGCTAAACATTGTGCCCCCCTCCCCCACCCCTGGTTACGCACTGTATCGAAGTCGAACAGCTCCCCGTGCTTCGGACGCCTCTGGAAATGGATTAATGGCGTGTGCATACCCAAGTTTACGTTTCAATGCCACGAAATTGGGACATTATCCGGTATTTTGTGTTATTTCTCACAGAAATAAATGTATATTCACTTGAACATTCATTACAACAATTCACTGTCAATTGCTTACTTTTTGCCAACCAATAACTTTTTTATTCTTTATAGAATCTTTTCCATGGTGGGATTTTAATTCTGAATCGGTCTGCTTCCGCCATTTTGGATTTCGCGTTGGTGAAAAATTCCACACTCTCGAGCATGGTCTCAAAAATGTACCACTGGTGAAAAAAAAATGGCGGAATTGGTACCAATCTTTACCGATGGGACCGAATAGCTACCATTGGTTACCAATGGTAGGACTCCGAACGCACCCTATGATGTACGCTTTTTGTGTGCTCTATGATACTTGATTAGGGACACGTCTATCTCATACCGGTTTTTGATGGCAATTATTATTATTATTATTATTATTATTATTATTATTATTATTATTGGTGTTTAAGGTCACATATTTATGCACAATGGCTAATCATGACCGTAACAGTTTTACGGGTGGAGGAAGCCGGAGTACCCGGAGAGAACCACCGAGCAACGACGAGCAGCTGCCAGCTCCCCAACATCGTAACTCCGCACTGCAGCACAGGCAGGGTTAGATTGGTTGAAGACATGCGCACCATCGACGTGCAGTACGCCATAGTACACGACGTCATCGTGCCCCCCACGCGGGCAATGGAGATGAAGTGTCTTGCCCAAGGACACAACGCGGTTGCCGCAGGTGGGATTCGAACCGAGTGCCTCTCGGCTTGCAGCCTGCACCTCTACCTACTGAGCAACCACGCTCCCTGTTGTTGATGGCAAAGAATAAGACGTTAACACTTCACCCATACAAATCAACCCTATTTTAATGTACGTTCTCTGTGTGCTTCATGATGTTCAATTAGGAACACATCTATCTCTCATAGAGGCTTCAGAAGGCAAAGAACAAGACGTTAACCCTTTATCTAACGAATCACCCGCATCCGCCCGCATAATATGCAAATTGAGCAGTTTAAAAAATTAAATTTTTCAAAATATTTCAACAAAACCATATCATGTGATCCCTCATTGGAACGAGCTCATTGAGCTCGTTCCAATGAGGGGGTCACATGATATGGTTTTGTTGAAATTTATTTTTAAATATAAAAAAAATGATATTTAAAATAATGAATTTTGATATCGTCTGTGTTGGGTAAAGGGTTAATACTTAACCCCCAATATTGTAGTCCCTACATCACAAATGGCGATTATAGCGCCAGAATGTTGAAATTCACCAGGAACCTCTGGAGACATCGCTAAATGTATGTAACTGAGACGTAGTATGGCGTTGCGCGTCCGTGTATTGGTCCATCTCTCTGTCAGGACGTCCGTCAATTTTGGTTGGTCTCCAGAAAATACTTCAACTATTCCTGTGAGATCCGACTCATCATTGGAATATGGTCCTCTGATCAAAGATTGCAGATCATATCCGATTTTAATGTTACTTGATACTTCATGGTGAGTTATTGCCCCTTATTGATTTAGAATTTTAAATCCTCCCAGTTTCCAGATGATAATTGCCTCTGTATCCACCGCCAGTCGTCGAATTTTGTGCATCAGACTAGGCGGGTCAAGTTCGTTTCTGGCGGCTATTTGATTATCCGTTGTAGAGTTATTGACCTCTAATAACCTAGAATTTTATATACTTCCTTTGTGCTCAACGCAGCTATTCTGAAACTGTAGACGGCCCTGTTACCCGAAACCACACGAACAGAAGATCCAAACACTCTTTCAGGCATACAAACGAGGGGATATTTTTCCCCACAACTCTTTTGTATAATGTTCATTTAGTGTGTGTATATATCTGTTTCTTATTTCTGACATCAACGACAAACATAATGTAAAAAAATGTTTTGTTTTTTTTTTGCTAACAGTACATGGATTGACTAGTTTTATGATTGCTTTTATCTGCAGTAAACCCCATATGAAATTTGCTCTCTGTTTTCAAATCACTGATCATGGGTAATAACCAAAAACTCAATGACATCCAGAAAGAAGATACTTTTGACTTCGTTTCGAAATTCAATGAAATTCTCTCGACTGACAATGTGGATCGAAACCAACCTTTTACCATAGATAATAACATATATCACATGGAACGTCGTTAATTTTGACGTAACAACTCATGTCTTATTTCCTGATTATCAACTAGTGTCTAATCGGCGCGTGGTCCCATAGCAGCAGCATTGTATTCTTGTGCGTAGTTCACATGACGTCAATTACGACAACAGGAGCAAGTAAAGCGCATTCGTGACGTCATGGTGAGAAGCGTCTGAGCCAACGAACTGATTGTCGGTTGTTTTGGGAGAATTTAGCGACAATGAATTAAATAAAAGGTGTAAAAAACATTCGAAAATTCATGTGATATACAGAATCTTTAAATCGTGATTTTTTGACACTCGTTTGATGAATTCGATTCACAACTCGCCTAAAGGCTCGTTGTGAATCAAATTCATCAAACTCGTTTCAGAAAATCTTATATTCAAACATCATTCGTTTGAGATCCTCTGTATATTGCATATACTACGCACCCGGACAATTCAAGGACAAAAATTGCGACCAAAAATAAATCTCTTTCCCTTTTAAAATTAACTGCCGAAGTCTTAATGTCAACTTTAAAAATCTCCTCAATTGTCTGGGTGATTAACAGTTCAATAAGAATTTTTAATAAGGTTGACTGAAACTTTCAATATTAAAGAGAATATAACCTACAAACCTGACGGCCACCATCCCCTAACCAACCGTATACGATGCTAGACTGATAATGGCAGAGGCGGGGTAGTTTTATTCGTTAAAGATAAAGAGGATCTCAAACGAGTGATGTTTGGATATAAGATTTTTTGAAACGAGTTTGATGAATTTGATTCACAACGAGCCTTTAGGCGAGTTGTGAATCGAATTCATCAAACGAGTTTCAAAAACTCTTATATCCAAACATCACGAGTTAAAGATTCTGTGTATCACATGAATTTTCGAATGTTTTTTACACTTTTTATTTAAACGAGTGATGTTTGGATATAAGATTTTTTGAAACGAGTTTGATGAATTTTGATTCACAACGAGCCTTTAGGCGAGTTGTGAATCGAATTCATCAAACGAGTTTCAAAAAATCTTATATCCAAACATCACGAGTTAAAGATTCTGTGTATCACATGAATTTTCGAATGTTTTTTACACTTTTTATTTAAACGAGTGATGTTTGGATATAAGATTTTTTGAAACGCGTTTGATGAATTTTGATTCACAACGAGCCTTTAGGCGACCAAACTTCTCACCATGACGTCATGAATGCGCTTTACTTGCTCCTGTTGTCGTAATTGACGTCATGTGAACTACGCACAAGAATACAATGCTGCTGCTATGGGACCACGCGCCGATTAGACGCTAGTTGATAATCAGGAAATAAGACATGGGTTGTTAGGTCGAAATTAACGACGTTTCATGTGATATAATTTATTCTCCAAAGTACGCACTGATCTCTCAGGCTTTATCTTTATTCCTCATGTCTTTGAATCACTATTCATAGAAATCTCTACCACAGAAAATATATAACTGGCATCATTTATAGACCTAATACTCCACCAAAAGCAGGCCTCGACCTTTTCTCTCCGATATGGCTCGGTTACTGGACATAATAAACCTCGAGAATAAAAAGGCCCATCTTATAAGTGACTTTACCATATCAGTGGTCACCAAAAAACCAATACTTATGTAGAATCATTGTTTAGTGCGGATATTATGGCAGTCATTACGAGAGCAACTCGAGTCACTGACACCGCGGTGACTTTAATCGATCATATCTTTAGTAATAATAACATCAAATCTGACCCAGGAACCATTATAACCGATGTTAGCGACCACTTAGCCACATTTTATACTGAGGAAAATGGCAAGTGCGCAGTCCGTCCAAAACAAACACGGAAACGCGGTCTTCTTCCGGCATACTCAACTTAATTCGTCGTAGGGATGTATTATTCGAAAAGTTATCTCCCCCTGTGAATACTGGAGTCTGACTGTAATGTAATTAGCATTGATCCACAAATTGCAACGCAAACTATCTTCTTATTGTAGAAAAAACACACACATACATATATTTATGGACTTCAATGGACAATGAGGCATACTAGTTAAATAAGCGACAAGCTTCACATTTCTGGCTGAACTGAAAGTAATTAATAGGGCTATCGCACCTTTCCTTTTATTCACACCGAAACCTTCTGCATATTGTGGACTGTGGGTTCAACTGTTTTTACAACAATCAAATTTGTCTTGGTTTTAACATCAAAAGGAAAAAAATGGGCAAATGTCAGATTATATATTTTTATATGATTAGAGAGGACAATATCTATATTATATGCACATATGCGCAGAGCATTGCTAATATGAAGACTAAAAAATATTTTAATCTCTAAAAGTTGACGAAAACGCAATTTTCCATTATTTTACATGGCACTCTACACGAAATAACCGTACCTTTTTAAATGAACAGGGGAAAAAAATTGGTCGAATGAAATGGTTCGATTATATCACCAAGTGAGAGCATATATATTGTTCTTAAATGTCTGATGCGCAGAGCAAATATAACTTTCACGGGTTTTATATAATTTTGAGAAATATAAAAATTCCCCATTCAATTAGTGCTAATTTTTGCAAGCCAATTCCTAGCAATCAGGGGAGATAACTATTTGGTAAATAGATGCGAATAACGAGAATAGTTGAACATGTGATAAAATGGTAAGAATGAAAAGGAAATACAAATCAAGAGAAAGAACGCGTAATTACGTTTGACGTAACGCAAATTCCGGAGTAGAAATTAATGGAAAGAAATAGTTGTTGTGAAGCTAGTCACAGCCACGCAGACATAAAGCCAGCTTCTCTATTTATACCTCTATTGAGGCTGTTGCATGCCGATATGTACTTCTGCTCAACAGTCCTCCTCCTATGCGTGTCCGTGGTTAAAATCGGCGATACAACACGTGTAGAGTGTATTATCACTAAATCACTCGCAGAGTGGAAATTCCACCCGAGCAATAATTGCAAATTTGTTGCAAAGCACAACCAGCACCAGCAAAGTTTCAGCCAATGGACCCCCGGGTTAAACCCGGAGGTCCATTGGCTGAAACATTGCTTGCGTTTTTTGACGATATATATGTGCAAAATTTGAAAGTTATAGCTTGGGTGATAACTCCACTCCGCGGGTGATTTCGTTACAATCCACTCTCCACGTACTGTACATGCAGGTATGTATGTATATGTATCTGTTTGTGTTTGTATGTGAGTTTATCTGTATGCAAATAGGAGGATCATTGGTAGTTCAGCCCCATATCCTCTACCCATGGTTGTAGGACTGAATTATCAATGACCCCTCCCCCCCTCCCCCCCCCCCCCAATCGAATACAAAAGCTGTTTAAACTGGGAAAGCTAATCTTGCAGTTCACACAATTGAGCACTTGCACCACGCGTTAATGCAACCCTAGAACTTAAGTTAGAGGACAAAATAGTTCTATATTGGCATGGATGTAATTCCGGCAAGTTTCCAATGCAGTTAAAATTTCAATTAGAATAAAATTTCGGGACAGTTGGGCTGCTGTCTAGTGTCAGTCGTTGATGGTCTTGAATTATGATGCCCTTGAATGTCAGCTCACGATTAGAAAGTATTACAGCGGGGCAAGGTTTTGATTATTGCTGGGTGTTTACACCCTAACCTCTTGAACCCCGCATGCATACAAATGTTGGCTGTCTGTGAGTAGATACAGTACGGCCGCCATGGACTGGTCATTTTTCACTAGTGAGTAATATTCTCATCCCGGCGCTTCATTAATTAAAAGTTTGCTGATGATAATTTTTATTACCAGGTGAACACACATCCGCGGACATCACTGCCCGCGAATGGATGGATTACGACCAGTCCCGACTACTGTTCTGTAATATAGTCAACATCAAACTGGACAGGGGGACTCATAGCGCTTCAATCATAATACCAGACAGGGCTGTGCCGATGAATTGTCACAGAACCTCCGTACGAATACAGGTCCGATTTGATTATTGTGCCGCCAGTAAGTGAGGTATTAACTGGTAGAGTGCTGGAAGTCCATATGTGGGCTTTACTCCGAGGTGACGGTACTGCAACTTGAAGGCTTCATACTTAGTGGATGTGCTTCTTATTATCTTTGAATTAATATTATTTAGTGTGTAAGGACATGTCTTGTTACAATTTATGGGAGAGTGCCTGCGGGCACTCTCCCATAAATTGTAACAAGGCAAAGATATGTGAAGAAATTTTGATGGCCAAAAATAATTTAGCACTCTACCAATTAATAGTATATTAGATGGCTTATATTTGCATAGAGGAAATATTTTGTCGAGTGGGCGGTATTCTTAATGCAGTGCGTGTGTGCCGGGTATCTACATAGCCAATAAACTTTCTAAATTTCGTCGTAACAGCACAGTTGAAGTTTGCGCTTGATGGCATTCACAGTTTAGTTGCTATAGCAAATTAAAAAGTCATCAACACACAATGAAGATGATGCCATTGATTTTCACTGAGAGAATGGTAACAGATAAAATACTACCCCAAGGACCCCACAGCCCCCCCCCTCCTCCCCCCTCCCCGATCCCATCCCATTCTTGTTCGTGGGTATTCAAGTAAAGTCGATCCAACACGAACCTGAAATTGGCGGTCCTTCAAAGAAATTTCTATAAAAAGAGGCATACACCCTCTCAACTCCATCCTAAAACATCTCTTAAAATCTCATATTTCCACGTTGCATCATATACCCTTTCCCAGTCAAAGAAGATGGCGACCACATATTCTTTCCTGGCAAGAGCATATCTTATGCTTCAAGTCTAACCACGTGATCTACGATACTTCTGTTGCTTCTGAAACCACACTGAAATTCTCAAGTTGATTGTTCGATTACACGACTCACAACAAGCTAATTGTAGCAACAAATTAAAGTACACCGAATCTTGCTACACACTTACCATGTCAACTATCTTTATTTTAGGGGGTTGTGGGCATCACATACGGCATCTCAACCGCTATGGATAATAATGCCATGAATACTTCCTGTCTGGTATTGCTGCTGGGGTTCCTCCTTATCTCTTGTTTGGTCAGACTCCTACATTTGGTTTGTATCATCCTCGCGAAACCTAAACTTCCCATCGATGCTCGGCCTACATCAAGTGGAGCTCTCATTTAAGAGCCTCGACTATTTTAGGGGTGTCAAATCCATGGCAATCTATTTGCCGCATTTGATCGAGATATTTGCTTGGTGGACTTACGCAAAAGTCTGGCAAACCTGATCGAGCCGGAGACAGACTATACTTGTCAATAATGGTTGCGATTGGACCAACACAAAATAACCATAGTGACGGGCTATAATTGGCTGAAGACCATCAATGACACCATCCTCGAAAATACAACTTCAGCTGAACTAAGACTGGGATTCTGTGGTATCCTTGGCTCCTTTGTATCTTCCCCTTTTCGGCTTCTGGACGTTGGATAGTACCATTCCTCTGGCGATGTGGTCGTAAGGGTTGGTAAATCCCCTATCACCCCTTCGCGCCTTCGACGCTCTAAAACCATATTTCTGCTGCGAACATACAATGCCGGTGAAAGTACATTGTAGGACAACCACCAGAAAATTTTTATCCCTTTTCTTCCTTTGTGAATAATTTGAACCCATGACAGTTACAATCGTATATCGGTATATGTACCGTGACACACTATAGTGTCTTGTTTAGATGAGCGTGCTGCGGTGTGGTCACTACCCTATCTATTTCTTCTATTTCAGTTATCTTCCAACCCGAAGGCTAGCGTTACTGTAGATATGAAGGCTTGCCTTACTGTAGATATGAAGGCTAGCCTTACTGTAGATATGAAGGCTAGCCTTACTGTAGATATGAAGGCCAGCCTTACTGTAGATATGAAGGCCAGCCTTACTGTAGATTTGAAGGCCAGCCTTGCTGTAGATATGAAGGCTAGCTTTACTGTAGATATGAATGCCAGCCTTACTGTAGATATGAAGGCTAGCCTTACTGTAGATATGAAGGCTAGCCTTACTGTAGATATGAAGGCCAGCCTTACTGTAGATATGAAGGCTAGCCTTACTGTAGATATGAAGGCCAGCCTTACTGTAGATATGAAGGCCAGCCTTACTGTAGATATGAAGGCCAGCCTTACTGTAGATATGAAGGCTAGCCTTACTGCAGATATGAAGGCCAGCCTTACTGTAGATATGAAGGCTAGCCTTACTGTAGATATGAAGGCTAGCCTTACTGTAGATATGAAGGCCAGCCTTACTGTAGATATGAAGGCTAGCCTTACTGTAGATATGAATGCCAGCCTTACTGTAGATATGAAGGCTAGCCTTACTGTAGATATGAAGGCTGGCCTTTGGGTTGGAAGATGGTCGAAGTAGAAGAAACGGACTGATGTGACCGAAGTGGGATTCATTGGCCAAATGTTGTTTAGATTTGCAAATTATATATTACAGGAATGCCTTATATTGGCACGTTTACATGCGCCCATTTTAACTCATTGTGTCACCACGCAATATGTCTGTGGAATAAAATGGAGGGGCACGTGTCTCCTGCGCCCCTGACTCCGCCGACTCTGTGAACAGTTGTTTTGTTAGCATATCAATCACCTGCAAAGAATTGGGACTTTTCATTTGCCTACATATTAGAGCTTCAACTCCGAAACATAATTAGAATGTTTACACGACCTGCTTTTGGTACAGTTAAGTCTTCCAGAGCCCTTGGCTATTTTATAATGATACCCCAACTTAGTGTCGTTTGATTCTTCAGATGAAATGCTTTGATGAAATACACTGCTGGAGGTATAAAAGGGTTGGCTGAGCGCCCCTTTCAACAGTGCATTACAAGAATCCATATCAGGTCAGTGAAAAAAAACTCCTCAAATAAACTCAAGTATTCTCGACTTTTCTTTATTGTTTTTCAGTTTTAAAACTTAACAGAACTACTGTACTATTCCGCTCTTCTTTGTAAATATGTAAACAAATTGTTACTGGAAAAATAAGTTTCCCTTAAAACAGAAGGTAACCTTTTTACGAAGCCTTAATTATCCCCACATATTAAAAAATGCGGGGGTATAGTGAAGATCTCCGTCCGTACAATATTTGATTCGACCCCATGTGGTGCCCGTAGAGTCACTTTTGTCGTTAGAGAATCGGTTTCCGGCGAAAGGCTCCTAGGGATTTTAATTTGAAACAATAAAAGTGTGTTCATTTGTTCTGGTAGGGTCTCTAGATGTGCATAAAGGTTTCGGATTTTTTATTCGGCCCGATGTGGCGCCAGTAGCGCCACTTTTCAACTTTTGTCATTAGAGAATCGGTTTCCAGCGAAAGGGTCCTAGGGGTTTTAATTCGAAACGCTGAAAATAGGGTCATATGTTCCGATAGTTTCTCTGAGATGTGTATAAAGGTTTAGGATTTTTTGTGTGGCCCCAGGTGGTGCCCGTAGCTAAATTTTTGTTGTTAGAAAATAGGGTGTCTAGATGTGCATAAATGTTTCGGATTCTTGATTCGGTCCCATGTAGTGCTCGTAGTGCCACTTCTGTCGTTAAAGAATCTGTTTACAACGAAAGACTCCGATGGGTTTTAATTCGAAATGTTGAAATTGTGTTCGTATGTCCCGGTAGGTTATCGTTTTGTTTATAAAGATTTCGGATTATTGAATCGGCTCCAAGTGGTGCCCGTAAGCACCACTTTTGTCGTTATAGAATCGGTTTCCAGATAAAGGCTCCTATGGGTTTTAATTTGAAACGCTGATAATGTGTCCATATGTCCCGGTAGGGTTCTCTAGATGGGCATAAAGGTTTCGGATTTTTGATTCGGTCAGATGTGGTGCCCGTGACGCCACTTTCCTCGTAGGACAATCGGTTTCATGTGAAAGGCTCCTAGGGTTTTTATTCGAAACGCTAAAAGTGCGTTCATATGTTCGGATAGAGTTTGTAGATGTGCACAAAGGTTTTGGATTTTTTATTTGTCCCCATACGGCACCCGTAGTGCTACTTTTGTCATTAGACAATCGGTTTTCCGCGAAAGGCCCCTAGGGGTTTTAATTCGAAACGTTGGAAGTGTGTTCATTGGTTCTGGTAGGGTATCTAGATGTGCATAAAAGTTTCGGATTTTTCATTCGGCCCCACGTGGCGCCACTTTTGTTGTTAGCGAATCGGTTTCTGGTGAAAGGGTCCTAGAGCTTTTAACTGAAAACGCCGAAAGTGTGATCATATGTTCCGGTAGGTTTTCTAGATGTGTATAAAGGTTTTGAATTTTTTATTCAGTCCCATGTGGCGCCCGTAGCATCTCTTTTGTGGTTAGAAAATCTGTTTCCGGCGAAAGGCTCCTTTGGGTGTTTATTCGAAACGCTGAAAGTGCGTTCATATGTTCGGGTAGGGTTTCTTGATGTGCACAAAGGTTTTGGATTTTTGATTTGTCCCCCTGTGGCACCCGAAGTGCCACTTTTGTCATTAGACAATCCGTTTTCCCCGAAAAGCTCCTAGGGGTTTTAATTCGAAACGTTGAAAATGTGTTCATGTGTTCTGGTGGGGTGTCTAGATGCGCATAAAGGTATCGGATTTTATAATTGGCCCCATGTTGCACCCGTAGTGCCACTTTTCCCATTGGAGAATCGATTTCCGTCGAAAGGCTCCTAGGAGTTTTAAATGGAAATGTTGAAAGTGTGTTCATATGTTCCGGTATGGTCTCTAGATGTGCACAGAGGTTTAGGATTTTTTATTCGGCCACACGTGGCCATATATAGCGCCAGTTTTATCATTAGAAAATCGGTTCCGGCGAAAGGCTTCTAAGGGTTTTAATTCGAAACATTGAAGGTGTGTTCATATGTTCCGGTATGGTCTCTAGATGTGCATAAAGGTTTCGGATTTTTGATTCGGCTCCATGTGGCTCTCGTAGTGCCACTTTTGTCGTTAGATTATCAGTTTCCGGCGAAAGGCTCCTACGGGTTTTAATTCGAAAAGTTAAAAGTGTGTTCATATATTTCAGGTGGGGACTCTAGATGTGCATAAAAGTTTCAGATTTTTTTATTCCGCCCCACGTGGCACCCGTAGTGCCACTTTTCTTGTTAGACATTCGGTTTCCGGCGAAAGGCGCCTAGGGTTTTAATTTGAAAAGTTCAAAGTGTGTTCAAATGTTCAGGTATGGTCTCTATATGTGCATAAACATTTTGGATTTTTGATGCGGCCCCATGTGGTGCTAGTGGTGCCACTTTTGTCATTAGAGAATTTGAATGGATTTGAGACCATCGTGGTGGAATACTGAAAATGCGGGGATGCACCTTAGTGTGCTTTGCACACAAATGACCCCGTTTTAGTTTATATTTTGTAAAGCTTTGTGATGTGTCTAGGCCTGGACTTATCAACAAAGGAAAACTTTAATAGATATTTTCTTATGGTATTATGCAACTTATTTCTCAAGGAACTGTTTATTTTCTTCCAAATTGAAAAAAAATGTCAATTGGCAGAAGATCGGGCATGTCAACCGGTACCGGTACCGCCGGTTCCCTCATGCAACAACCGGTACCGGTACTGAAGTTTTTATTCCGCCGGTACCGGAACAACGTTATTTTATGGAGAAATTCCTAATTGAACGAGGGTAGACGGGCTGATAATCGAGTATGGCTCACTTGCATGACATACTTTTAACTTATTTGTGAATGAACATATCAAAAGACTCTGAAGGTGTATGTTCTGTCTGCACCACGACTTCGATAAGGCCGACCATTTCGGCTTTTCAAATGTGGTACCAAAGACTACGAAAACGTTGTCATAGACTGCTTCAAAGAAATTAGTCTGTGGCGACATCAAGGTGATCATAAAACACCATCTTCATGCTTTATGATTATTTTGATGGCGCTGCTGAATAATTGGTGCGATGCCATATTTGTCTTGCGGTTTTGGAGACCGTGGCGGTTTAAATGCGACTTTCTCCCCCTGACTGTGATATGTCACCCAATTGTTGATGTGTCCGGGTACCTGCACCTGTTTCGTCTGACAAACTCTGTCCCGTCCCGGTACCGCTTATGGTGGTACCGGCGGTACTTTGACATGCCGGCAGAAGATGCATATAAATGCTTTCACTCGGTTTTTAGCCTTGTAAAAAGAACGTTTTCAACCAACTTCGGTAAGTCCACACGGCGTGCTGGCGGTCCGTATGTGGATATACTTTTTTACATGGAAAATCCTATAGACTTTTGCAACTGCAAAACGTTTGCTGAAAGAGTGTTTTGACATGCTGGTGTATCAGAAATAGTCACCGAATAGGACATTTTCTTTATTTTGGGGACGTGACAGTAGAATTGAAGATAAATATCGTATTTAAGCATGAAATTTGAATCATATCTCGAAATAATGGTTTTTCCTCATTTTTTAACAGAACAGTAGTAGCAATATTGCATTTGATTTGTGGATGTCTGTGGACAGGTTTTAAATCATATTTTGGAAAAAAAACTGTGCTTTAAGGTTTCCTTCACAAAGCATTCTAAAAACCACTCTTTTGACATTTTCTAGATGTGGAAAGCACCACACTGAAGAAAACTTCCGCTTTGTAGCATTTATTTAAACATTCACAACCAAAGATTCAGCTCCACTAGGGTCATACAACCACAGTTTGTTCTCCAATAACTTGCAACAACTACTGTGCTCATCACAAAGAAGAACTTTAACCAACATAGAGAAGCATTGTATTTGTCCTCTTCATCTTTGGCCTGATGAAGAGCAATTGACCTTAGGTATGTTGCTCGTAAATATGCTCGCTCAAGTGGGGTGTGTTTTTTTTTCTTGTGGCATACGTCTCGCGAGTCAATAGCCAGTAGATGTGCTCACACCTTTTAACTCAATGTTAGAGGCCTCTTCGGGAATCTCATGTGACATCATAGTCACGTGATCCAGTTTCGTAATATGGATGTTGTGAAGGTAGACGGTGTGAGCGGCCATATTGTGTCATTAGGGTGACGTGTTTCTGTCGCCCAGTTTAAATACTGAAAGCTGTCATCTTGGTTTCTATGGTAGCACGTGGTTGCTATGTGACTCAATTCAATCCAGTTCAATTCAGTTCAGTTCAGTTTTTTCACTCATACAATGTTTTATACAATGTACATGAGGTCATACAACATGAGTACAATATTTTACGGACGGTCAGATAAATACATTGCGTAGAAGAATAGGTTGGACTTTTGACGAGTTGAAAAAACCTTCGAGTATCCATTAGAATACTTTCGGTACAAATGGATAAGATGGAAGGAGTGGTTCCACAGTATGAGAGAAAGCTCCTCATTTTGTGTTATGACGCTCATAATTCTCTATTGCATTGTTTTGTAGCACTCACCCCATCACACACACCAGTCCTGTTGTAGGCCATTTGGCCACACTGCAATAACGTGCTACCATAGAAGCCAAAATGGCGGTCTCCAGTATACAAAATGGACGATGGAAACACGTGTCTCTGTAACAATACTCGCTGCACATGAGCTCAAAGACCACGTATCACTATGTGTGTGACATCACAAGATGGCCTCTCATGCGTGATACCATGACAATCAAACATAACGTAACTAGGTCACGTGACTAAAGGTACGTTTCATCCCTCTCCAGCTACTCATTAGCATCACGTCAGCATCACGTCAAAAAGACGCATTATTCTTCTTTGTTCTGGTGATATCACTTAGTGGTGAGCCAATTATTAGTATCATGTCACAGTTATCTGAGGTTACAGGTTAGCGGTGCATCAATCATTATCATTATATCAGATAGACCATTTATTCCTCTGTTATTTGATGTTACAGTGTAGTGGTGTGCTAATCATTATCAGCAAATCACGGAGACACTTTATTATTCTGTGCTACAATGTTACAGGTTAGTGCTGTGCTACCGGAAATAGTATAAGATCTCGTAGCCAATCCAAATGGATCTATGTCCAATAGAATGCCTACCGAACTGAATGATATCCATTTATTACTTTCCAACGTGTGATTTACTGGGATTTTCAGGACTGATTATAAACGATAACTTCACAAGTGAATTATGCAATCAACAATTGGGTCATGTATCTGTGCGCGTAAACGAAGACGCTTTGCCGTGCGTGTAATGGGGACGTCATTGTTTTTTGTTTTTTAACTCTTTACCTAACATGAAAAGCAGACGACACTTGCAAAAAAAAATTCTTGAATAACTATTATTTTCATTTTTTATCTCAAAAACATTGGTTATGACCCCTCATTGGAACGAGCTCGGATAGCTCGTTCCAATGAGGGGAAATAACCTATGTTTTGGAGACAAAAAATGAAAAAATGATGAAAATTAATTGGCGATTTTTTAGAACGGCTCTGGCCGGTTTTGGCCGGTACGTTAGGGTTAAATAATATAATTATCGTTAATAATGAAAAGTAATAAACAGAGTAATCGCTTGACTGGACTGGTAACGTGAAATAATTCATTCGAGGCGAGTGACTATATTGTAAAACACTCGTGCGCATTCGCGCACTCGTCTTTGTAGGCCTACAACGTCCCTCACCTCTCATGAATTATTTCACGTAACCAGTCCAGTCAAGCGATTACTCTCCATATATCCGTGTAGCAAAAGCCATAATGGTTGTGCAAGGGATTGTAATAATTTCAGCCTAGATGTGACTCTCATAACAATGCTTATGCACCCGATCTGTCCCTTTTAGCAACTATTAAAAAATACTTTAAATGTACTAATGCCTGATAATTCAAAGGCATTCTGGAAGTTGTTATTGATATACGCATTCTGGAAGTTGTTATTGATATACGCATTCTGAAAGTTGTTATAGATATACGCAGATGTACCTTGCGCAAATCTTGAATCGTGTTCTTGAAAATATATGGCTTTTTGAGTTTAGAGCAATTGTTTCCGTAATATCCTTCTATTAAAAGCATCAAAACATGTGTGTCTTGGGGACAATTTTCAGAGCGGCCAATCAACGCATTTTATTTGTTACTCCATCTTTTTAAGTATCTTTAAGTAAATTGTGGATCAGATGGATGTTGAACAGACCCTTCAACTTGTCCGCGGTTTAACGTGAAAATAACGAAACTCATCCTGTAAATTAGACAGGGAACACTCGCCAAGGAACCAGTCATGATCTAATTTACTAAATTTCAGTATAAACTGCACTGTAAAAAATTACCGTCATTTTTTACGGTCATATGACCGGCAGCTAGTTTCCAGGCATATGACCGTACGAATTACGGCAAACCGTAAAAAATTTAACTCATTTGCCGTGCACTCCCGTACTTATTTTTTCACGGTTTGCCTTTATTTGTACGGTCATATGCCTGGAAACTGGCTGCCGGTCATATGACCGTAAACAATTTCAACCGTCATTTGCCTTATTTTGCCGTAATTTATTTATTGGTGTTTAAGGTCACATACTTATGCACAATGGCTAATCGTGACCGTGACAGTTTTATGGGCGGAGGAAGCCGGAGTACCCGGAGAGAACCACCGAGCAACGACGAGCAGCTGTCAGCTCTCCAACATCGTAACTCTGAACTCTGCACCGCAGCACAGGCAGGGTTAGATTGGTTGAATTGAAGACATTCGCACCATCGACGTGCAGTACGCCTCAGTACACAGCGTCATCGTGCCCCCATGTAGGCAATCGGGGTGAAGTGTCTTGCCCAAGGACACAACGCGGTTTCCGCAGGTGGGATTCGAACCGAGGACCTCTCGGCCTGCAGCCTGCACCTCTACCAACTGAGCCACCGCGCCCCCCCCCCCCCCTATTTTGCCGTAAAAATTACCATCAAAAGAATTACGGTCAAAATGAGCGGAGACAAAGTTCCAGCCATATGGCCCTTAACCCTTTGAACCCTAGGGGAATCTTCCATATCAGTTCAATGGCAGCAACGGGAAGAGTCCATATTCTTTATTTGGGGGTAGAACAATTAATATTTTCAACGTGCAGCCCTGGGGCTGCACGTTGAAAATATTGATTGGTCTACACCACACATTCACTCAAAAGTCAACCTACTTATTGAAATTATGAAGTATCATGTTACTGGTCTGGAAAAGCGCCCGCTGAGGTTCAAAGGATTGATTACTGCAATTCTCTGTTATATGGCTGCAAACAACATCTGTTGAAGAAACTTCAAAATGTTCAAAATTGCGCGGCTAGAGTGGTAACCAGGAATAAGAAATTTTGTCATATTGCACCTATACTGAACGATCTACACTGGTTACCCATAAAGGAGCGAATTAATTTCAAAGTTCTTCTTTTAACTTTTAAAGCTCGCTCAGATATTGCACCTGGTTATTTGAACTCTCTTATACAGTGTTACGAACCTGTCAGAGCTCTTAGATCTTCGTCAGCCAACAATCTGGTATACAACCCTGGATACCTTGTAACTGATCGATCATTCAGTGTAGCTGGACCTTATTTGTGGAACCAACTGCCCGATTACCTGAAGGTCGTCCAGGACATAGTTTCGTTCAAAAAGTCACTGAAAACCCATCTGTTTAAATTAGCCTATCCCGCCATAATATCTAGTTAGTTACATATTCATATTAGATGTCATGTACTTATTGTAAAGCCCGTGAGCACGTTCAGTGGAAACTCGGCTTAAAACCATATTATTATTATTATTATTATTATTATTATTATTATTAAAGGATTAATCAACTGAAAACCATAATTTAATTCCAGTCATCAATAACCGCATTTGACCTTGAACCAATAAAAGCATATGTGTATGCCGGCCTTAGCGGAGATCCGTGGCCACAAGCTATACGATTCGTCGAATATCGGTGACGCAGTACGAACAGTCTGCTATTCTGCATGATTACCGAAACAATTATATGCATAAAAATGACATTATTTGATTTTCATGTTCAAGACGGCAATTATCATGATTCACTTGGCCACAAACTTAAAAATTGATAGTAATACGTTGTTGATCGTCTTCAAACGCATCGGGCGTCCTTCTTGGAAATGGCGACTTCCAGAGTGGCATATAGTTAGGCCGATCCCACAATTCACCATTTTTACCGCCGTGTGATATAATTGGACAGCGTGACGGTAGAAATACGTTCATTGGATCAAATTCGTGAGGTTTTTTACGACAATACCGTTAAAATTAATTTACGGCCTCGAGACCGTTGTATTTGACAGTCATCTGACAGAAGTTAACCGTAGTATTACGGTATTTTCCGTGGGGACACGTTGGGGATCCTCTATGCATGTTGTTGAGTGAAATGTGCCAAAAACAATCTCGTCCATGCTCTACGTCTATTGCGTACTCTATAATTTCCTAAAGAGCGACTTCAACACCACGATTGTGTTTAATCAACGTTACCGGGTATAATACAGACATCGAGGAAGGTGCTTAGTACACCACGCGTGGAATCAAGCCTACGTGTAAGAACGTCCTGTATGAACGTATATACACAAAACGACACACGCGTGTGAATGGGTTAATCGATATGGCACAAGTAATTATCGATTAACCCATCCACACACTCGTGTCGTTCTGTGTTTATTACACGCCTTCGCGTCTATAAAAAAAAACAATTATTGGAAGGACACTCAGCAAATCATTTGATAACTATCAACAAAAATAACACATTTTATTGGCAACCAAATTTCAGGGGAGAACCCGTGTTACTATTTCGTCCCTTCAGTTTCAATGCGTTCTATGTGCCTTCTGGCACACAGAACACATTGGGACTCGGGGATGTTTTTTGGATATCGCTAGCGATTCAAATTGTAATTGCGGTGCATGATTTGTAGAAAATTCCAGAACAATTTCGCTTCTTGATAAAAATAGTCCGCCAACGATTTCCCTTCCGCACATATGTGCGGAACGGATTTTCATTTTCCATATAGTTTAGTGTTGCTGTATATGGGGGTTTCATAGAATAGGCGTGCAATAAATGGTTGTTCGTTACGCATCTGAGTGACGTTCTGACGTGGATTAAAAGCTTCGACACAAACCTGTTTCAAGCAAGAATGTAAACAGACTGCCGACTGCGATATTTTTCTTCAAAAATGTCAGCTTCATCCACTTAACCCTTTACCCAACGAATCGCCCGCATCCGCCCGCGTAATATGCAAATTCAGCAGTTGAAAAAAAATATTTTCCAAAAACTTTCAACAAGACCATATCATGTGACCCCTTGTTGGAACGAGCTCGACGAGCTCGTTCCAACGAGGGGTCACATGATATGTTTTTTTTCTAATTTTTTGAAAAAGTGTAAAAAATGATATTTAAAATAATAAATTTTGATATCGTCTGCGCTGTTGGGGATCTGAAAGTTGTTCGACGTTGCTCGGTGGTTCTCTCCGGGTGCTCCGGCTTCCTCCACCCGTAAAATTGTCGTGGTCATGATTAGCCATTTGTGCAGAAATATGTGACCTTAAACACCAATAAATAGTAATAATGATATCGTCTGCGTTGGGTAAAGGTTTAATTAAAGTTTAATAGTGGAATACTCTCCCAAAAAAGAAAGTGTGCATGCTAAAAAATAACATGGAAATTTTATTCAATCACAGATGAATCAATTTGTGATCAACACGAGAAATTTCATTACACTACGACGAATACTCTTGGTGCCATGGAGAGTCAAAGACACTAAGGGTCAAACACAAAAGTCACACACTCAATATCTGGTATGACCTCCGTCTGCATCGATTACTGCTGTGCATCTACGCCTCATGGAAGCAAACAAGTTAGCATGGAAGTGTTGTGGGATGTTGTTCCATATTCTGATAAGCTGTCTTTGGAGTTCCACAAGCGTTGACGGTGCATGGGGAAGCCGGTGTGACAGGAATGATAGTCCGTAGGAACGTTAGTCCCTCTGGACTATTATTCCGCGGAATTATAGTCCTAGGTCTAACATTTCTAGGAATAGTAGTCAGGCGGACTACTATTCCTAGAAATGTTAGACCTAGGACTATAATTCCGCGGAATAATAGTCCAGAGGGACTAACGTTCCTACGGACTTCCATTCCTTTTACACCGGCGTAGCTGACGTTTCATTTCGTCCCATACGTGCTCAATGGGTGAGATATCGGGCGAATTTGCGAGCCAGTGAAGAACATCCACTTGTTGTTGCTGCAGATACTGTTGAACAACACGAGCTGCGTGGGGTCGGGCGTTGTCCTGCTTTAGAATGACGCCGGGGCCGTGACGTTGCAGAAATGGATGAAAACAGGTGTAAACACTTCAAGCACTTCATCACGATATGTGGCTGCATTGAGATTGCCATCAATAATGACCAGCTCAGTTCTGTTACGGGCAGTGATGCCACCCCACACCATGAGAGACCCTCCTCCATAACGGTTTCGCTCCACGACACATGGATCCGCGTAGTGTTCGTTTCGACGTCTGTACACTCTCTGGCGGCCATCTGATGATTAAAGATGGAAACGACATTCATCTGTGAATAAAACACGTCGCCACCATGTAAGGGATGCCTGAGATGTTGTCTAAACCACTGCAGTCGAGCACGACGATGACGTAACGTCAAAATCGGACGAATTGCAGGTCTTCGAGGACGTAAACCGTATTCTCTCAGCCGGTTGATTACTGTTTGAGGATGTATCCGTCTCAGGTTAGGGATGTTCCTGGCTGTCGTCGTTGCGGTTTGTTGTTGGTTCCGGAGATGGACGACACGGATATACCGATCTTGTGCAGGGGTGGTAACTCGGGGTCTCCCGGAGCGGGGTCGGTCTCGAACGTCATCATGTTGTGCATTTCGATGGACTAGCCTGTCTACAGTATTACGGTGGCAGTTCAAATGCTGGGCAACCTCTCTGTGTGTTCTGCCAGCTCTAATCATACCCAGGGCAAGGAGACGTTGATTCATTGTCAATCTTGGCATGCTAATGTGGATTCGTTTTAACAGCAGCGCAAGTTTGAATGTGAACGGCCTTACTTTAGTGTTTAAATACCCAAGGATTCACACTGCTGCATGAATTTTTAGACCCTCCACGTGCAAAACATGCCTTTTCACAAACGTGCAGCACGTCATTTAACGTTAATGCAATTTTAACGGGGAAAGCTGTTTTTGTGTTCAATATCACTTATTCATGAACAGGTTAACAATCTTTACACCTACGAAATTATTTTATTTTTTGGAGTTTGATCAATTTCTGTAATGCACACTTTCTTTTTTGGGCGAGTATATAAATACAAAACACAACTCGGATAGAGTACGGGGGCATGAATCAAAGACCCGAGCTGGAGTGTTTTCTGTATTTCACGAACGCCGAAGGCTTGCGTGACATACAGGAAAACACTTAAACAAGGGTCGTTGATTTCTGCCCACACCCACGTAGATTTCGGTAAAGCGCTATTTAATGTTGATTATGAGATAAAATTATTTCTTCTTGATTCAAAGCAAGATGGGGCGCGGTGGCTCAGTTGGTAGAGGTGCAGGCTGCAAGCCGAGAGGTCCTCGGTTCGAATCCCACCTGCGGCAACCGCGTTGTGTCCTTGGGCAAGACACTTCACCCCCATTGCCCACGTGGGGGCACGGTGACGCTGTGTACTAAGGCGTACTGCACGTCGATGGTGCATCTGTCTTCAACTAATGCTAACCCTGCTTGTGTGGAGTTGGTATGTTGGGGCGCTGACAGTTGCACGCCGTTGCTCGGTGGTTCTCTCCGGGTACTCCGGCTTCCACCATCCGTAAAACTGTCACGGTCATGGTTAGCCGTCGTGCAGAAGTATGTGACCTTAAACATCAATAAATAAATAAATATATTCAAAGCAAGATTAGCCGATTATATCCCAGATCTGGATGGTGTACGTCAGTTGTTTACGTCATGTTCTTTTGTTTCATTTCAGAGAGGCGATGTATCTGTAAGTGAAAGCCACCGCTTCATGCTGTAAAATGAACTCAACAGGGGTGTCAACAGTGCGTGACCAGCACTTGGTTCACATGAAAAGAATTGGATTGTGGGGCTCATATGTTTCTATTTGCGTGTGCTCAGCATCTGCTTGTTTTATACTCAATGGAATACTGATACTTTTGTTTGCCAAAAATAGAAAATTACTGACGCGTCCGTTCCTTTCTTACATTGTGTCAGATTTTCTTGTTTTTCTCAGGCCTTTGGGGCTTTCCTCATTGCTTTTTGACATTGAAGTTGACTGGTGTTGCGAAATGATAAAAGTAATTCAACAAATAATTGTGAATGGGTATTTTATGAACATTGTTTTATTGGCGTTAGATAGACTTATTGCAATTTGCATTCCACACTCTTATAAACATATCATGAACAAGAAGAAAACAAGCATTATAATATTGATAATCTGGTTAATAAGCTTAGCTATAGTTGTGACTTCACGCTTGCTTCAGACAGAAAATTATGGATGTGTCCCAAAACGTGCTAACTCGCTTGTACAAGTCGTAATTGGATGTTTATTAATTGTCACTGCTTTGGTTTTTTATACCATTTCATACGTAATACTTGTACACAAAAAAATTAATTCCACATCAAGCAAATCAATCGCAAAAGCAGCCATAACTGCTCTTCTTGTGACACTAACTGACGCGATCGGATGGATTCCTCAGATAATAATAACAGTCAATAGATATTGCCATTATGGGTATACTTGTGGTTTTGAAAATGTGGATTTGAATATTTTTTTTCTGTTCATCAATGTTCCAATGCAGTGCCTGACCAGTGCAATGAACGCCTCAGTTACATTATTTAGAAGCCAGAACATCAGAGCGGATTTATTTTTATTATTTAAGTGTAAAAGGAAAAACCAAGTTGGACCAGCTGATAGCAGATTACCTGGACGCAGATATTTAGTTTCAGAGAGGAGAAGAGAAAACGCTCAGCTTAGAATAACTGGACAAACTATGCGCAGCGATCATAGGTAGATTAGCCACTATCACAAGCTCCCATAAACGTCCATTCACCGGTTACAGAAACGCACAGGATTAGAGGATATTAACTTTACTTAAGTCTGTAAACAGTGATCCACTTTCATTCAACTCTTTAATACTTTTGTACGTCTTATGACGAACGAAATGAAACAGCGCGTTAATACTTTGTGGTCATTTGTTTTGTTATTATTTTTCGATTTTTTAAAGTTTTAACCTCAATTCCTATTTTCTCTCGAATAGTGCTCAGTGACAGAACGTTGAACCAAATGTTATCGCAGCTTAAAATACTAAATATAATCCCGCTGTCAGCCTCAGGACTTCTTAACTGGCTGAGTGCTAGAAACCACTTTCAGAGCTTTCAAAAAGTGAGGATAACAGAGCAAAAGCCAACAGTTTCCTCGCTTATATTTCATATTCAGTCAAACACAAATAACATTTTGTTTATATAAATTTGTTTTATTACAAATTATTGGAGAGAGCCTGTGGGCTCTCTCCAACAATTTGTAATAAAACAAGTTTTGAATAACAAATTCAGACCACCAAAAATAATCTACCCCTTAACCAGATAATCGCTAATGTGAAAAATATCTTGTTATTTGTTCTTTCCGACGTTTGACGTCGCATTTTGAAAAACGTTGAAGAAACTGAATTTCCAATGACGTTTGAACGTCAGGATAATGAAAGTCTCAAAGGTTTAACCATCACAGGATTTCACAGTCTGTTACAAAACGCTGCTTGAGAGAGTCGCTCAGTGTAGCACATTGTGATTTGTTAAAAGCCCCTAGCCCTACATATCACATTCAAAAAGCGGATTTTTGGAAAATTATAATATAAGAGATATTGGGGGGGGGGGGGGTCAATATGCATAGCGAAATAGTCGTGTTTGTAAAATGGGTCGAGCATTTGAAAGATAATTCGCCATACAGTACGGTTTTAGCGGTCAAAAGCTGCAGGCTTTTTTCAAAGACAATATCAAACTCTTTTTCTTTTTTCGAGTGTGATGCCAAGGGTTTATTGCACGATGCAGCATCGGAGTGAAATAATCCCCGCATCCACGATAAAATAAAAAGCATATCAAAATGAAAACAGTTTGCTACTGCATTTATTATATTACGCATCGTTGTAAATTAATAGCCAACATCTCTTGGATCTTAACTCCATGATGTTATCTTGAGTATCTGCGACGGCCACAATTTTCACGTTAGCATCATCCAATCCTGGCCGTCGCTCCATACAAAATATAAACCACTCAAACAAAATCACACTTTTGCGTGATAAACTTGGTCCTTCCGGAATAAAAACTAACAGACGGAATATGAAGATTATATACTCTGGTGTCTACGGAAAGCACGAACTTGAAGATGTGACCACAAATTGGGGCAAAAGATGCTTTATGGTTAAAAAATATAGTGGCAATCGATGGCATGTTTGTAAATATCATAAAAATACTAAAAAATCAGTCACTTTCATATCGTGCTATTTATTTCTATTGATGGACAAATATATATTGACCACACATGTGAAAGCGTTTTGTCGGCAGATTTACTTTGTGATGTCTCTGAACATATTTTGTACTCACCATTGTTGAAAAGATGTCACGATGGTTTTGATGGCCGGAAACCCGGATACCCAGTAGGTTAAAGCCAACCCACCCATAATGTTACGACGTCACGATGACTGCTGACGTCAAGTGTTTATTCGACGTGTTGTAGTTGATATTTTTGTAGTGGGCAACATTGTACTGATTATGTGATAAAAAAAACTCTTTTCGTTCTTGTTGTCATTGATATTGTTTGTTCATTAGGGTTTAATGGCACTTTTAACAACCATTCCCACTAGAAACAAGATGTTTGTGCACAGAAAAAAGTTCACTTACGAACTAAATGATAATTCTGGGAAGCATATACTTATAAAAGACGACTTGACTAGAGAAAATCTCAATCTGGTGAATAAACTTTACAATCATGACAAAGTAGAACTTGCATACCATAGGGACGGCTTTATCTGGGGGAAACTCCATTCAGGCCGACGCGTGAAATTTGACATTTCTGACGACATTGATTCGGTGATAAGCAGAACGGAACGTATCTCTTAATACCAACTCCAGGACTAACTTTATACGAATCTCTTTTAATTGGCATTGTTGTGTTTTGCTTAAAATCAACCACTTCTTATAAGACTGGCGCACATTGGACGAACTTTCGTTTTGTGCTCCCACGGATCGCCTTGGTATAAATATGGCGACAGATGCTACTTTCACCTAGATTAGTAGGCTAATACAAATAGTGAGGCAGTCTACCCAAATTGCTCTTAAGATTCATATATTTCATGTAAATGCATCTCAGTGAGATGAAGGGGGGGGGGGGGGGCATGTAAATGTGGAGACGAAACGATGTGATGTAATACCCCCTAGAAAGATCTCGCCAAGTCTCATCCGACAGTGCATTGCAGCGTAGTACATCTGTTTGGATCAATCCCATTAAATATTCAACAAAATAACCCACAACACCCGATTCTTTTGTGTTATCCTTTACACAAGAAATGATCTAATTAGCGTTACCGGAGAAAGTGGATTCTCTGAAAACGTTTAGCTCCACTTTGTACTCAGACTTAACTTAAATTCTACCCGTATATGCTGTATTTGTCGTAAATATACTTCAACCTGAATTTTCCTTGTAAGGGATGGAGACTATAAGCGCTGAGATGCAATACCCTGCTGGAAAAGGCTCCTCGAGCCACTTACGGCAGTGCATAGCAAAGCAGTACATGTTTGACTCAACCCAAATAAACAATTTCCAAAATAATCAATAACACTGTTATCTCTCATGTCAACCTCTACACAAATAATAGTTTAATTAGTTGGTATTGGAGAGAAAGTTTTCTCTAAAAAATGTATACTTCCACTTTACATGTACAGTACGTGGAGAGTGGATTGTAACTAAATCACCCGCGGAGTGAAGTTATCACCCAAGCTATAACTTTCAAATTTTGTGCATATCGACAAAAAACACAAGCAATGTTTCAGCCAATGGACCTCCGGGTTTAACCCGGAGGTCCATTGGCTGAAACTTTGCTTGTGCTGGTTATGCTTTGCAACAAATTGCAATTATTGCTTGGGTGGAATCTCCACTCTGCGGGTGATTTAGTGATAATACTCTCCACTTTACATGTAGAATTAACGTAATTCTACCCATATATAGCGACTTGTTAAAAAACAGAGCATGGATTCAAAATCGATTGCTGAAATAGCCACTACTGTTGCATCAAAGATATAGCTTGTTGTCTCAAAAATATAGTTTGTGGCCCCTCACTGGAGCGAGCTCGCTAGGCTCGTGCCAGTGAGGGGTCTTGGGTGGTGTTTTTGAGACACAAATTGATAATCGGAATCAGTGGAAAGCCGTGGCGAAACTACGAGAAGTCTCTCTATACCACTGTGCGATGCACAGAGTAAAAAAAAAAGCCTGATGATCGCACAGCCAATCCGAACCTCAGAAGTAACCACACACTATAGTCTTTATGATAGAGATGGGCGGTATTGGAATTTTGAGTTCGGTATCGGTTTCGGTATTTTTGTGTGGGCATACCGCGGTATCGGTTCGGTATTCGGTATGTGACTTCAGATTCACTGATAGTACCAAAGGGGAATCCATGTCCCAAAAAATACAGAATAAGTTGTTCTTGTATCATTCTATCACAGTGCTACACATGCCATTGTTGATGGGCTCAACATTGTCAATCTTTTGTCAACACAGATCATATCTACAGTAATTTGGTGACTTGTTCTAAATATGCCTTAACTTTTCAAGCTCACTTAAGGCATCTGTAATCATAGAATGTGTGTCCTGAAGATGTCATCTTTAGGTGGGCCTGATGACAGTAGTAAAATGATCTGGTCAGTGATTTCTAGCCAAGTCTTGGCTGCCTGTTAAGGCAGCCAAGACTTGGCTAGAAATCACTGCTAAGTAACTGGACATGTACAGGTCGTAGACTATTGATAATTTAGTACAACTACCCTGGTCCTTAAGGCTTAACAAAACTGAAAAATAAAATCAGTCACTTCTTTCATGAAAATGAACACTTCAGCTGCTATCAATCCTCACCAAGGCCTTATAAATAGTGAATGCACAGGGAAAATTGAAAATACCGTTGGTTTCGGTATTCAAAGATTGGGTCGGTTCGGTTTTTCGGTGTCCCCATAATATCGGTATCGGTTCGGTTTTTCGGTATATTGCCCATCTCTACTTTATGACACATTTTATTTATTGTAATTTTTATGTATATAGAATCTGCACAATTGTTAAAATATGAGTAGAGTCACAACCTGTTCGCTCTGAACAGGATTTTGGAAAATCACACACAGCAGAGAGAAATAATTACTGTACTGTCCGGCTTCGCACACAAATACTGATGCCAAAATTATTTTACATAGACAGTTATCATGGCGGTTGATATCAGTACTTATTGTGCAAGGATTGGGACATTCGGTGTTGTTAGGGGTATTGAGTCTGTATCACGTATGAACACACATACCTATTACTCTAAAATGATATATTTGGTGTTGGGGCAATCTGGGTTAGCGATAATGATTTATTTACTGCTATTAATCAGTGGAGATGTGGAGCTAAACCCAGGTGACCCAAACAGCAATATGTCGATAGTACATATAAATGTCAGAGGCATTCGAAATAAGATTGACTTAATTCAAGCAGAACTTGGCGACTTTGATATTATTGCCATTACAGAATCTATGTTAAGTGAGAACGTGAATTCAGATAGTTTGAGACTTCCTGGTTATCAACATCCGCCAGTTCGAAAAGATAGAGAAGATGGCATTGGCGGTGGAATTATAGTCTATTTTAAATTTGGTTTAATATGCGATCTAGAACGTCCTGGATTAGAGGCAACGTGGATTGAAGTTAGAAGTACAAATCAAAAGATTTTATTGGGGGTGTTCTATCGATCACCGTCATCCCGTAACTTTTACTGGGATCTTATTGACGAATCAATATCTGAAGCACGAAACGATTTGACAATCAAGTGCATCATAGTCGGGGATTTCAATGTTAATTGTATACCAACAACCCATCCCAAAATTTTACATGTAAAAAAACAAACAAACACCATGGTACAGGTCATCAAAGAACCAACAAGGGTTACTGAAAGCTCAAGTAGTCTCATTGACCTGATGCTGACCACTTGCCCAGAATCTGTCTCGAATGTAGAAGTTATCCCCCCATTTTGTAGTGATCACCATGCTATATCCGCCCATGTGACATGCATGAGATCACATTTCACTCCGTATAGTAGGGTCGTCTGGGATTTCAAAAATATGGATGCAGATGGATTATCGCAGACATTTTCTGCTACAAACTGGGACGAGTTTTTATAGCGGGGAGTGTTGACGCAATTACCGAAAACATTACTACTTACATCATAGAATCAGCCAAAAACTTTACTCCATCAAAGTCTATATTAGTGCGCCCGAATGACAAGCCATGGATGACTGCTGCTGTACGAAGGCAAATGCGATATCGTAATAGGGCTCACGACAAAGCCAAACGAACAAATAACCCAGAACACTGGCAGGAGTTTAGACGAATAAGAAATAATACTATAACATGTGTGAGGGAAGCAAAAAGAAACTACGACCTCAAGTTAGAGACCTTTGTATCTACCAAGAACCCTTCTTCTAAGCAGTGGTGGAAAAGTTTGAAGCATTTTTTGCGACAGCAATCAAATACAAGTGATATTTTCCATCCACTGCTAGAAAGAGGGGAAGTTATAAGTGCCCCGACTGACACTGATTATATTTAATGATTATTTCGCTAGACAGTGCACCGTACCTAGTGATGGGGAATTACCAAGCATTATTCGTATGGATGGGTCTGTCGACAGTGTTGAAACTAGTCCTTCAGAGGTTGAATCATTATTGTCTAAATTGGACACGTCCAAGGCTTGTGGCCCCGACAAAATTAGTAACAAGATCTTAAAACGTTTCTCAATCGAGTTATCATACCCACTTTCTCGGCTGTTTAACATATCTTTATCGACAGGACTATTCCCTCAAAAATGGAAAATAGCAAATGTCATACCAGTTCATAAGAAATTATCACCCAAAAATAAAGAAAACTATCGACCAGTCTCATTGGCATGTTGCATAAGTAAAGTTCTTGAAAAAATAGTTTTTAACCATGTTTATGAATTTCTCACAGAAGATAATCGCCTATCTGACCTGCAGCCAGGCTTCAGGCCGGGGGATAGTACAGTTAATCAACTAATATACATTAACAATTTCATAAAATCCTCCCTTGATGAAGGTAAAGAAGTTAGGTTTGTATTCTGCGACATAAGTAAAGCATTTGACAGGGTCTGGCATGATGGACTAATACATAAACTTGATGCGATTGGTATCAGGGGCAGTTTGCTGACCTGCTTAAAAAACTACTTAACCGATCGCTCACAGCTAGTTGTAACTAATGGTAGCAGCTCACAACCAAACCACATATTTGCTGGTGTCCCCCAGGGATCTGTTCTTGGACCCCTTTTATTTAACATTTACATAAATGATATTGTGGACAATATTCAGTCCAATATTAGGCTATATGCAGACGACACATCCATATTTTTAATTGTTGAAGATGCAACCCAGGCCTCAAATCTTTTAAATACAGATCTTGAGCGTATTGGTTTCTGGGCGAAAACGTGGAAGGTTAATTTTAACTCAGAGAAAACAGTGGCGCTTAGCTTCACAGGGAAGTGTAATCCCCTGCCAAAGCCAACTCTCTATTTTATAGACACTCCTGTGAGCGATGCTGAAACTCATGAACATCTTGGTATGAATTTTCATTATTCAGGGTCGTGGAATACTCATGTAGATTCAATAATCGGTAAAGTCAGCCCCATGATAAACTGTTTTCGTAGCTTGAAATACAGACTTTCCAGATCAGCTTTGGAAACAATGTATATCAGCTTTATTCTTCCACTCTTTGACTATGCTGATGTCATCTGGGATAACTGTCCAGAGAACAAGTTAATTGTGTTAGAAAATCTACAACTTGATGCTCTGCGTACAATATGTGGTATTGCAAGAGGCACAAGCCATGATCGTATATATTCAGAAACTGGATTCATAACTCTAAAAGAACGCAGAAGAAGGCACAAAATCACCACAATCCACAAAATTATAACTGGAAATGCGCCCTTGTACCTAACGTCTATGATTCCCCGCCAAGTGTCTGAAATAACGACTTACCCGCTACGTACTTCGTGTAATCTTCGGGAAATACAATGTCGCACTTCGCTTTTTGCAGATTCATTCCTGCCATCTGCGGTAAAGCTTTGGAATGCTTTGGACCCAAATGTTAGATCCTGTGAATCAACAGAACTCCTAAAGCGATATTTAAAAAGGAACGACATAGCGGTTCCGAAGTATTACTATGCCGGTGGGAGGAATGGCCAGATGCTGCACTGCAAACTTAGACAAAGGTGTAGTGACCTAAAAGGTCATATGTTTGAACGATTTTTAGTCAGCGATCCAAGATGCTGATGTGGATTCAATTAAAAAAGATTCCGAGCATTTTCTTCTAACATGTCCAAAATATATCACACAGCGACAAATATTATTTGAAAACATTGATTATACAGTATGTGACACAGAAGTACTTTTATCTGGCAGCTCCATGTTGTCAGATATAGAAAATAGGAATATCTTCATAGCTACACAGAAGTTTATTATAAAACAGGAAGATTTCGCTGAAAACTCAATGTTCAACAGATCTTCCATGACTGTTGAGTTCAATTGCCCATTACAATTATTATTATTATAATTATTATTATTGTTATGGCAATAATTATTATTTTTCATTTTCCCTCATATTGATATTGTTTTCGTTCCCAAACATAGCTAGTTTAATATCCACGTACACATAGAGTTATTGAAGTAATGTCATAGACGATCAGATTCAATACCAAACCTTATGAGATGCCAGCGTAAACTATGACTCTACTCAGATTTCCACACTTTTTCATGCAGCATCGTTTGTAATTCAAAAAAGTATTTATATGTAACGGTAAGGTATTTATATAGGCTTATAGCCTGTTTACCGAACCATTTCAAGAGAATAAAATATTGTTTAAATGGCCATATCGTGACGTAATTCCACTGATCACAAACACCATCTAGTGGCATAGCCAACCCCTTACCCAACATAATGGGCAAAACCGGCCAGCGCGATTCAGAAAAATCACCATTCAATTTTCATTATTTTTTCATTTTTTTTGTCTCAAAAACATACCTTATGATCTCTCATTGGAACGAGTTCATTGAGCCCGTTCTAATGAGGGGTCATAAGCTATTTTTTTGCAAAAAAAAAAAATATTTAGTTATTCAAGAATTTTTCGTGTTGAGTTAAAGGGTTAAGCCATAACGGAAGACTGGATATGATATGATCTGCTCTTTGTTTGAGAGGAGAATATACATAATTCTCGAGCAAAGGCAGGTTAACATACCAGCAAACGAGGAATCTCCCGCAGCTGTATTTAACCCTTTAAACAACGTAACGGCTGAATTGAAACTTTGTAGGATTTCGTCAGCTCTTCCACGCCTTAAATTTTTCCAGTCCTGGTTACAAAATCATTTTCAGCAAATCACTGCAACTCACAACCAGTTCTGGAGGACCACCCTCCCTTTCAACAGCAAGATCTTCTTCGCCCGCTTCAAAGTTCAAACTCATCTTCATCTTCAGAATTAATTACTAGTATCACTATTCACTACCTCCTCCAACACCAACACCCTCTTCACAGCCGTCACCAGTCTCCTCTGCTTAAAACAGAGGGCGTGGTGACGGCAGTGAAGAGGGTGTTGATGTTGGAGAAGGTACAGATGATCAAAATAAATAAAGACGAGATTGAAGCGTCTGGGTCTGGGCTTTCATACTTATCTTAGGAAAAGAACTTTTCCGTTTGGCGATGGGAGATTGCCAATGAAATATGCTCATTATCATTAAAATAAATTCGTCATGTCACCCTCGTAAATTTGCTTGATATTATCCGTTGAATTTTCTATGTAACTCTCTTCTTTTTGTTCTTCATCCATCTAATCCTTACTTATGCCATAATTAATTCCTCAACAAATAAAAACTACCCCCTTTCGTCCAATATTTCCAATTTTACTAATGGATCATTTTCGACGAATAAAGGTGAATCATTTCACCGTAAACAAAATGGCTGCGCCAAGTAACGCATCAAGGGGCACAACTCTATTTTGGCTCATATCGGGAGATCAGCGTGATATCAGCCAAATCTGGAGTTATAGCAACCGAACTCGTTAACCCTTTAGCCCAACGCAGACGATATCAAAATTTATTATTTTAAATATCATGTTTTGAAATTTTTTGAAAAATTTCAACAAAACCATATCATGTGACCCCTCGTTGGAACGAGCTGATCGAGCTCGTTCCAACGAGGGGTCACATGATATGGTTTTGCTGAAATTTTTTGAAAAATAATATTTTTTCAACTGCTGAATTTGCATAATAATAATAATAATAATAAACTTTATTGCACTACCGTAATACATAGAAAAGGTATGGCATCATATAAAATAAAAGAAAACTATATAAAAAGGCATGCATGTAAAAAAGATGACTAGAATAAAATATGGTTAACACTATCATTTCTGTACACACTCGTGGCAACGTGTACTAGCGTTCCACACATACGTTTAATCTTTTGCATAAAGTAACATTCTTCTAAATCTGAGACATACAGCGAATCGAACTACAACTCCGATTGAGAGCCTCTGCAGAACAAAACAAGCTATACTTCAACGAGCTGTATCATATGCATATAAATAATCCTTCGTTATCGTTTAAACCTCATTTTCAATCCCTCCCCAATGAATCTACTGAGAACCTCACCTACAAATATAATATCTGATTCGAAAAGGTATGAGAGCTTTTGATCGGAGGGTATGTAGCAAAAGCCGGGCCAAACGGTGTCAATTTCTCTCCAGAGGTCATTGCGTAACTGTGAATAGAGTGGGCAAATGAGGAGAAAGTGCCTTTCATCTTCAATCTCATTTCTGTCACAGAATCTACATAACCTATTTTCTAACGGGATTGGCTTTGGTTTGTGATGTCTGCCTTTTTCTACTTCAAGGTTATGACAACTGAGCAGCAGATTAGTGATCAGCTTCCGTTTTTCGAAGGGTAGCCCATCAAGATACGCGGGCCTTGCATAATTGCATTTTATATCGAAATAGAATCTCATTTTCCCCGACCTTTCAGACTTTCCTACTATGTCCAGATCTTTCCAGGTTTGAATGTAATTATCGTGAATCCTATCAAGGAAGATATTAGGAAATGTATCCACGTTTACTACTGAAGGGTTGTCCCAGACGTAACCGAATCCGTATTTACAAAGACTATCGCGAATAAGATTAAGCCACGTAGAACCACCGCGCTGTTTGAGTTCATAATAACATTTATAGACTAATCTGTTTGATGGTAAAGATTCTAGTCGAAGCCAATATTTTATTACTCTTTTCAGGATATCAAATTTCAAAGGAAATCTGCCGATTTCTGCGAGCGAAGCCACATTGGACGCATTGCGATGGATACCTAAAGCTCGCTTGCAAAATCTAAGATGAAAATTTTCTATGTCGTCGTTTTGTCTCGTTAAGCATCGCTCGCTCCAAATCTCACAGCCATAAGTTAACACAGGCTTAACGCATGAGTCAAACAACTTTGTGATTACTGGGATAGGTATATCATTGCCACCGAGTGAATTGTACACTTTAAAAAGAGCCTTGGAGGCTCTACCTTTGAGATCTGAAATTGCATGGCTGAGATTCCCAGAAGCAGAGAAATTAATACCCAGATATTTGTAGTCCAAAACAGAACTTAGTACGGAATTACCCAGTCTGAATGTGTGATTTATTTTTCTTCCCTGTTTATTAAAAATCAAAGTTTTAGTTTTTTCTGTATTAATTTTAATCTGCCAGTTCGAACAAAACATGAATAATCTGTCAATCATGTTTTGTAGACCTGATGCAGATTTCGAGAGGAGCACGATGTCATCTGCGTACATGAGACACGGGATGGGTGTGCCCATGACTTCATGTACATCATTATTCTCGTGTTTTAACTCATTTACTACTCCGTCCACAAACAAATTGAAAAATAAGGGGCTCAAGCAGTTGCCTTGCATTACACCCTCCGTTGTGTGAAATGCTTTTGATAGATTATCCATCACTTTAACACACGATTCGGTCCTACTAAAAAGGCTTTTAATTGTTTTATACATTTTCCCTCCAATACCACAAGACGCCAAACGAAATAAAAGTCCCTCTCGCCAGACCTTATCAAATGCTTTGTTGAAGTCGACAAAGCAAGTGTACAAACGATTGTTCTTCTCAGTGCTCCGCTTTATTATATCGTTGAGAATAAAGATATTATCAGTCGTCCTGTGATCTTTTTTGAAGCCGCCTTGGTACTGTGATGGGATATCCAGTTCTGCTGTGTGAGAATTCAGTCTTTCCAACACGACACTGAGGAAAACTTTACCTAGTGTGCTGGTAATTGTTATACCTCTAAACTGATCGGCAGTCGATGGGTTACTACACTTTGGAATAGGTACGATATAACCTGAAGACCACTCGCTTGGAAATTCGCCCGACTCCAAGATATTATTAAATAATTTTGCTAGAACGGGTGCTAAGATTTTACGAGTAGCCTTAATCATTTCTGCCTTAATGCCATCCAGCCCCTCAGCTTTTCCACTCTTTAATTTAGATATCGCATATAATATTTCAGTTTCTTCTATCCTATAATCGAGAGTGTCATTATGTGCCATCTGCTGTTCAGAATCACACAGTTGTTTGGAAATGTGCTTTTTGAATTGCACATTGAAATTCGCTTGGCCAGTCTGTTGACTCAGCGACTTAAAATGGTGAAGAAATTCATCTGGAGATATATCACTAACTGGATCTAAAGACTTACTAAAGTGTGACTTAATGTTTGCTAAGGCGCTCCAGTAATCTTTAGGATTTTCACTGATCAATTTGGTTAGATTGTCGAAGAGCGTCCGTTTGTGCTCCCGACGTTTCTGTTTAAGGGCCGCGTGATACCGTTTTCTTGCTGTAAAATAACGACCACGGACTATTGGGTCATTATTATATAAAACCAACAATTTTTGGCAGGACAAGAGGTGCTTTTTAAGTTAATAACAACTCTTGTCAAACCAGGGTTTAGGTTTTATAGCTGACCGCTTGTGAGCTTTTGCTTTCCTACATTTCAAACTGCGCGCTGAGGCGAGCCTAAAAAGACAATTTATTTTGGAGACAGATACGTTTACATCAACATTTTTCTCCTTCGTTATATCAGAGAGGTTCTCCTGTATGTCATGCGATTCGAATGCCGCAACAAATCCATCTCTTGCTGATTGCGACCACCGAAAGCGATCAGGAAAGGGGATTATCTCGGGCTTTGATCGATTAACATTGGTTACATTAAGCGTTGGCATTTTAAGTATAAACCATGTCTGGCAATGATCTGAGTTGAGTGAAAGGTCCTCAACATGGAAGAAAGCTATTTTCGGAATAAGACTTTCACTACAAATAACGTAATCAACAACAGAACACCCGAGCGGCTGATAAGAAGTATATTTTCCTAAATAATCACCAGGTGTCCTGCCGTTTAGAATTCTCATTCCAGCTTGTACACATAGTTCAATTAATGACCTTCCACGGCTGTTAGACTTTAGATCACAGCTGTTTCGTTTACGTATGACATGTCGTGATGGTAATTTGGAATATAAGTGAATTTATCTGAATCGTGCTTATTACTCAAGAAATCAATCGTATTTGAGGTCCGAGCATTTAAATCTCCCTGTAATATTATATCCCCTCGTGCAGAGAAACGAGCAATTTCTCTCAGAAGTGTGTCAAAGGTTTCCTCTCTACCATTTTGCTGACACGTGGATTGCCCTGGGGCACAATATGCATTGCACAGAAGGATATTAGAGATGGGCGATATACCGAAAAACCGAACCGATACCGATATTATGGGGACACCGAAAAACCGAACCGACCCAATCTTTGAATACCGAAACCAACGGTATTTTCAATTTTCCCTGTGCATTCACTATTTATAAGGCCTTGGTGAGGATTGATAGCAGTTGAAGTGTTCATTTTCATGAAAGAAGTGACTGATTTTATTTTTCAGTTTTGTTAAGCCTTAAGGACCAGGGCAGTTGTACTAAATTATCAATAGTCTACGACCTGTACATGTCCAGTTACTTAGCAGTGATTTCTAGCCAAGTCTTGGCTGCCTTAACAGGCAGCCAAGACTTGGCTAGAAATCACTGACCAGATCATTTTACTACTGTCATCAGGCCCACCTAAAGATGACATCTTCAGGACACACATTCTATGATTACAGATGCCTTAAGTGAGCTTGAAAAGTTAAGGCATATTTAGAACAAGTCACCAAATTACTGTAGATATGATCTGTGTTGACAAAAGATTGACAATGTTGAGCCCATCAACAATGGCATGTGTAGCACTGTGATAGAATGATACAAGAACAACTTATTCTGTATTTTTTTGGACATGGATTCCCCTTTGGTACTATCAGTGAATCTGAAGTCACATACCGAATACCGAACCGATGCCGCGGTATGCCCACACAAAAATACCGAAACCGATACCGAACTCAAAATTCCAATACCGCCCATCTCTAAAGGATATCGTTCTCAGTAGCAAAGCCCTCCCTTCGCAACAAGATCCATGAAATATCATCACTTTCAGACTTCAGATATTGTATAAACTTGGAGAGATGGGATTTATAATAAATTAGAATTCCACCTCTCTTGTTTGTTGACCTGTTACGATAGAAGTACTTGTAGCCTTCTATATTGATAACAGGTGTGGAAGTACTAGCCCACGTCTCCAGAAATGTAACGATGTCGAACCGTTTAACATATCTGTCAACAAAACTATTGCATAAGAGTTTATATTGACCTAAGTTGTCTTTCAAACCATGAATATTCCAACAACTTATTTTCAGTTGTGTATCATTACCCATTACTAACAGAAGTTTTGATATATTGTTGTTTGTAAAGTCGTAACCATCTTAGCTTACCGTAAGAGTTCGCTGACGTGTTTCATGAAAGTGTTACATAATTCCCTCACTGTTTCTTTATTGTCGGATCGCCTAGACACGTGTCCGTTTGTGTGTCTGGGATATGCATCTTGATAATGCCGTGGTACAACAGTCAACTGATTTACACTGTTCTCTGCAGTGAAACTCGGAATAGGATTCCGGGTATCGACGTTTTTATTAGCATTAAATGTCCTTCCTGTTGTGTCTGAATATTGAATATAACGATCTGAGGCCGGATCGTGCCTTTTATTCACATGCAGCTGTGTGTTCTGTGGACCGCTTTCCAGGTCAAGAATATGCTTGAACTTTAACGCCAGTCTGCCTAAACCTTTGTTGTTTAGGTGAATGCTGTCGTAGTAAAGGTGACTAGTTGTAACTTTGTCTGGTGTTTGAAAGGAATCACAAATATGATAATATGTACTATAATCACTGCTAGAACATAACTCCTTAAGGCGAGCATTTAATTTCACTGCTTTGGCGTTCACTGTTGATTGATTAACCCTAGGTATGATCGAACAGATGAAAAAGTGTGCATTTGGAAAACATCTGCGACCGTTAAGCAAGATTTGTGAAAACTTGGTACAAATGTCTTCCGGATCTTCCCGTTCTATCGCGCTTTTTCCAGTCACAATGACGATCTTCTTACATGAGTGGTTAATGTTACTCTCCGAAAGAAACTTACTTATACCCGCAATGCCGTACGGAATATATTCAACCCAAGTATTGCCACTTGGGTCTAGTCTTTTGCCCTTAATCCTTCTTGCAATTGAGTTCGTCAAGATTATAGATTTAACCTCAAGTTTATACTTTGTGTTGGTTGTGTGACCAGGTATTTGTTCAACTGAGATTTGTGTGTTCCCCAAATCCTGAGTTTCGCGCACAATACCAGAAAGTTGTAAAATATCCTCATTTATATCACCTGTTCCGATTCGTTCCGCCAGTTGTCCATCAAGACCCTCCATCACAGAGTTAGACGACAGGGCATCCGAGAAAAGAGTTTTGGTGACAGGGACTGTCATTTGCGCCACTTCCGTGGAGGTGTCCCCGCTGGCCTCCGAGAGCACACTGTTGTTACTTATAGTAGAATTGTTCCTGCCATTAGTGTGTTTAGTTTTTTTGGATTTTTTTGCCGTGCTCCTTTTTGCCTCGCCTGATTGACCTGTTGATTTTACATTATCCGTCATGCAACAATGGGACTCAACTTTATTCCGGAGTGAGTTGAATTTATTTGAAATGTCTTCAAGTGAAGCGCATAACGGATTTATTGTAGCGTCTAACATGTCACCGATCTTTTTCTCCTTTGTTTCTGTAATTTTAAACTGCACATTGTTAATCGCAGTTTCTACATATTGTTTGAGATAATCTGTTTGCAAATCATTATCTACTCGATGGTCACACTTCACCTTTTGTATGGGCTTTGCCTGTAGGCTAACAAGTGTTTTTGTGACATTCTTGAGTTCACTCCTAACACTCGCCAGATTGCTCAGATCCAACACAATCTGTGCAAGAGTAGGTTCGATAGTTAGAAATTGTTCTTCTTTTCTGCATATTACGCGGGCGGATGCGGCCGATTCGTTGGGTAAAGGGTTAATGAATAAACCTGGGAAAAAAATCATATCAAAAAATAAAACACCATACACTTTGTGCAGTACAACTTCGAGTGAATTCAGATCCCGACAGTCCTGGTAACTGGGGGCGCGGTGGCGTCGCGGTGACCGGTTCTCGTCAGATCACCGAAGATAAGCAACGTCGAGCGCGGTTAGTATTTGGATGGGTGACCATTACAGCGACTGATTCGTGCTCCCGCATTGTGTCATTTGGCAAGGCACTTAACTCCGGTTGCTTACATGGGCGTACGATGATGCTGTGTACGAAGGCTGATTATAATTAAAATAAATTCGTCATGTTACCCTTGTAAATTTGCTTGGTATTACCCGGGAAATTTCCCGGTTCCCGGTTCTGGAAGTAATTTCATTCCCGTTTCCGGTTCCCAGAAAACCGGGGAATATATTAAACTCTTGCTCCAATTCCTGTGTGATATCACCGCTGACCTCAGTGGAACGTCATCAAAAAACGTCACAAGTTCAATCCGTCTGGTTCCCTAATATGGCGCCAAGTCCATCAATGCTGTAACCCCGCCCATCGGTGATGTTTGATGACGTGGATGCTGTTCTGGTGTGAGTGTAGGCACAGCGTAACAGCTTTCAGTTCATCAAACGTCATGGTGTAACACAGCAGACAAGTCACATGGTATCAAATTTCCAATCTTGGTTGTTATTGTTCTTAATAATAACTAAACTATTTTGTAAATGTCTAATTTGTTAAAAAGCGATCAGCGACTGTGAAGCATCGGGAAAATGTAAACCTTCAAGAAAGTTTTGTTACGGTTGAGCATTGTTTATTTATAGAAACATCCGTCCACCCCCAAATGGTGGCGGGAGAAAAACTGTTCTATATCTGACCAATGAGCGTTGCAGCAGTCCACTTGCATTGAGATCAGTGACCATCAGTTTAATTCCATCTACTGTAAGTAGGAGCGTCCATTCCTGATTAGTTTAAACAATATGTATTACTTTTCAAAGTGTGATTTACTGGGATTTCCGGGTTTGATTATAAACGATAACTTCACAAGTGAATTATGCATTCAACAATTGTGTCATGTATCCGTGCGCGCAGACGAAGGCGCTTTGCCGTGGGTGGGACTTCATTGTTTTGTTTTTTTAACTCTTCACCTAACATGAAATGCAGACGACGCTTGCAAAAAAAAGTCTTGAATAACTAATTTTTTCATTTTTTGACTCAAAACCATAGGTTATGACCCCTCATTGGAACGAGCTCCACGAGCTCGTTCCAATGAGGGGTCATAACCTATGTTTTAGAGACAAAAAAACTGGCGATTTTTTTAGAATAGCGCTGGCTAGGTTGTCCGTTACGTTAGGTAAAGGGTTAAATAATATAATTATCGTTAACAATGAAAAGTAATAAACAGAGTAATCGCTTGACTGGACTGGTTACGTGAAATAATTCATTCGAGGGGACTATATTGTTAAACACTCGTGCGCATTCGCGCACTCGTGTTTGTACAACGTCCCTCACCTCTCATGAATTATTTCACGCAACAAGTCCAGTCAAGCGATTACTCTCTATAAAATACAGCGGTATAAATATAACAAATAAGATGATTCACAGAATGCCGAGGAAAGGAGGGATTCGACGGTAAGCTTATAGCTTATGTAAGTCGTCTCTCTAGCGCCTGTATCATTTACCTTATCTTGGTGGTATAGATGGAATATAAACTCATATATTGCAAGCGCTCATGAAAGATAAGAGTTTCAGGTCCACCCTCATGAGATAATTCCCGATATTCACTAAAATAGCGTAGATTTTCTTTTTATTATATGCTCCGTGGCATTTTAAAGGGGCAATATTCAGCCCGATTCGACTGGAAACATTTTCAAGACAATAATACAGATCTGCTGACCGTTCCTTCAAGGCGACGTCATGCGCCAAAGCGTGACGTCATTTAGGGAGCTACTGAGGGATATTTCTCGATATCACTCGATGGATATCGAGAAATATCTTTTTGGACAATTTGCAATAATTCACAGGCTAGCATAAAAAAAGGCTCATCTACATGAGTTACACACTTCAAGACGAACACTCAAGACATGGCGTGCAGCTTTATAACACGCTATCTGTCTGTGTTACTTATGCATACTGACACCATGTTAAAGTTGTGTGTTACCTTCTGAATCGCTACAAAGAACATTTTGTTGAGAAATCGGTAGACGCATCCCAGGGAAGAGGTCGGGAAAACTCTCTCAATGGACCCCCCCCCCCCCCCCCTCCTTCCGTACAATCCATGTATTTTTCCTTAGCAAGCATTGAAAAAAATTCATTAATGTAGGAAAATGTGGTCCCTAATTAGTAGTACTATCCAACTCTATGGAACACTTTTCCCCCATCTATCCTATTCAAATTGTGGAGAGAAGTTTTGAGAGGATTTTCCTTGATACTCTATAAAATTTCGCCATCTTGGCCAATTGTTCTCCTTTTTGTTTGCCAATTGTATGGGGCTTTGGTACCATTGTTCAATGAATAACACGTGCATCTGCAGGTACTTAAGTAAAAGTGAGTCACGGTTTTGTCTTTTGTCTGAGAGTAAAGCCTTTTGTTTTAGACTCTTAACACAGTATCCCCTAATGTCACATAATCATGCCCTATTGTTCTAGGTATTATAACACATGCATCACATGAGTCTTAGTTCTGACTATCTGAGGATAAAGCCTATTGGTTTACAGGCTTGACGCCCCGCGTCCTCTATTGTCTCACGACCTTGCCCTATTATTCTAGGTGATAACACATGAATCTGTTCAGGAAAGGGTGATACACGGTTTTGATTGTTGTATGAGGATAAAGCCTGTTTGTTTTAAGTCGTATCTCGAATGACCTCGTGTGGCACTGACTCATCAGAATTTTTGGACATATTTGTGTTGGCAGTTCGTTGAGTCAACTATAAATTTCCAAAGGGTTGGTAGCTGTGAGTCAGCGCATGCCATGTATTACAGGGCGTGCGTGGTTCGCTGAGTTAGTGTGCGTGCATTTTATTGTAACATATCAGAAATTCCCTACCACATCGTCATAAAGCCTACTACCCCACAATGAATGAATAATGGCAGCATTCCAACGAGTAGCTCGGTGTGTGGTCTAGCTAATAAGTGTTTATTTATATCGATTTTATCATTGAAAGATCACTAGTTTCACCACTACACAACACTTATTTAAAAACCTTGTTATCAATTACGTGTAATTATTAATCTTCAGCACTGAGATTTCTAAATGTTTTTGAGAAATCATTGAAATATGGTAAATATGCAATTAATAAAGTGTCCTATAATAAATATAGAATAAACGTATAGTGTTTTAACCCTTTACCTAACCTGAAAAGCAGACGACACTTGCAAAAATAATTCTTGAATAACTTTTTTTTTTTCATTTTTTGTCTCAACAACATAGGTTATGACCCCTCGTTGGAACGAGCTCGACGAGCACGTTCCAACCAGGGGTCATAACCTATGTTTTTGAGACAAAAAATGAAAAAAATAATAAACATTAATTGGCGATTTTTGAGAATAGCGCTGACCGGTTTTGGCCGTTACGTTAGGTAAAGGGTTAAAGTAACAAAAAATCTTCTACGAGTAGGATTAAGAATGAAACCGATGAGCCTCTGGCGAGTCGGTTTCATTCTTTTCCTACGGGTAGAATATTTTTTGTTAAAGTAACAAAAAATATTCTACGAGTAGGATTAAGAATGAAACCGATGAGCCTCTGGCGAGTCGGTTTCATTCTTTTCCTACGGGTAGAATAAATTTTTTTCTCTAAAATCCTATACGTTGATTTTGTTTATCCCATAAATCATCTACAGGACAGTCGCGGCCAAATCTTGCTGTTACTTGGTACAAAACAATGCGAGAAGTGAGGAGCACATTGGTCCAATTCAATCCACAAGCAAAATTGTCAAAAATGAACAAGGCGCAGTGATATATTTCTGTCTAAAAATAATTCCCCTACAAACTTGAGCTAAAGTTGCAAAAATACTTTATTAAGTTAGCAATGTTTATCTTTCTTATTTTCGTTGTTTATTGTTGTTTTTTTGTCGTCGATTCAACTTGAATTTTATAAACAAAGCAGACGACACGAGCATTTGTTTATTTACACTTTCCTAGTTTGGAAAATAAAACAATACTCATCATGCCCTCACCTTTCATAATCGAACTTGTATGCTTTTCAACGCTTTGTTTTGATTTACTTTGTTTTTTCTTTGTTAATTGTTGTTCGTTTTATTGTTAGACAAAGTTTAAATGTGTCATGTATTCTAAAACTAAACATTTCAGCGAAGGTCAACGTTTGATAAACGTCGGTTCATTTTGTCTCCCACAAACGTAAAACAGGTCATGACAACACGGATGCGGTAGAGGTCGGAGGTCAACAAGTCCGTCTCTGCTGTAGGAATAAATTATTTCAGTGTTAAACCTACGGCGAAAATGTATCACCCTACTAGCAGCTGCTACTAGTTGAATAAAGCAAAAATTTATCCAAGACTTTTATTGTTCGAATAAACGTCCATTTATGGGATAAAAAGGTATTGTCTACTCAAAAGATCTCGTGGTCACAAAAAAATGATTGCATGCATTGCCTTTAATCAGTATGAAATGCAGTGACGTTTCTATCGATATCCAACGCGATACCCAGGGTCGTCCCCGCCATTATTTTATTATGACTTTTAATAACCTCCTGCACACTGATGTCAAAATATCTAAATTTCAGGCAGAAAAATTTTTCCATAATGCAACTAGAAAGTTAACCAATTCAATCTCGTTTGACAGAGTTCTCTGAACTCTGTCAAACGAGATTGAATTTGTTAAACTTCTAGATGCATTATGGGAAAAAACAGCTTCCTGAAATTTTGGTATTTTGATATCAGAGTGAAATGGGTTAAAAAACAAACATAGAACACACCAAATCGACCTCTGAATAATAAAAGGCATTGAACATGCATTATTGAAGTTTGCAGCGACTGATTGCATCTATTGAGATTAACTCTGCATGCATTAAAAAGACAAGCTCATTTGGGATGTGTACATTTTCAAAAATCCCCTATGCGGTGAGCTCCCTTCACATACAAAAGATTGAGTGTATGCATTTCACTGTGAACTGGAAACTATAGAGGTGCAGCCGATAAGTCATATATAATTTTGAATTAGGATTTATACCTACCATACCTGTGGTATACGAACAAGTTTGATTATAAGGTGGTAAAAAATCTTACAGTGGGGAAACATCACTCATTTACGACGTTTACTATCATGCCGTCGGAGTAAGTATAAGACTGAATCTGGGTGTAATTTATCATTTCTTAAATTGATTTGTCCGGGCATATTGATTTGATGTATTGGGTATCTGGGGTCGTGTTTGCTGTTATCTCCAGTGACGACAGTAGAGGAGGCAGTGGTGGCAGCAGTGGTTGTGGAGACTTTACCATGATTTAAAATTATCTCCATTTTTGTGAGATTTGGGGAGAATTTTGTAAAGGCCCATATCGACAGAACATCTCCGAGAACTTGGCGAGAAGCAGATATCAATTGTCACTAGAGTTTTTTCACCACCCTTTATCACTCACTCACACACACTCACTACTACCTTCCATCATCGTTTGACCACGCTGACTTAAACATGGATTTCACTGAAGAAGTCACATTTAAACATTGTCTAGTCTGTGCCAGGAATGACAAGAAGGACAAGAGAAACAAAGATAAACTAAGAAAGAGAACAGGAAGGAGAACAATAACCAAGAAAACAGAAGAGATTCACTGACAAACAAGGTTAGTCACATTACGAGATCTGACGTGATGTCTTTCATCTATAGGGTTCCAGGGATGGGGAGCCCAACTTAAACATCCCAGGGGTAGCTGTGAGCACAAGCTGCCCAGTGTACCTGATTTCATAGCCATACTTGAAAACGAAAGAGTTGAAAAGCTGCATGTGAAGCTAAATTAAACAAACTACTAGAAAAATGGGAGGAGGAAAGATCGTTACTGAAAGAAGGCATCAAATGGTCCTAGCCCCTCATGGTTCAAGGGGCATGGTCTTCTGATTACCTCCCACACCCACATCCTCTTCAAGCTCTCCACCTGAAAAGTTAACAGTCATCGCAGAATTCCATGAAGACCAGGGCCCTGCTGCCAGCTTCTTGGATGGAGGGAGCAGAGATAATAACAGTACTCCTGACATGGTGTCGCAGAGATCCGTCCCCTTCTTCCACCACACAGGATAGTCCAGCCCTGGAGAATGTATGAAAGATAACAGGGTGATGTGTACTCATTAAAAGATTTGAGATAACTGACACAAATGTCACAACACTACCCTTTTTATAGTTTTGTATAAATGAGGAGTCCACGTTCATCTTGTGTTACACAAGGATGAAAAATACCAGTTCTTGATCTCAATGAATCAGGACTTCTAGGATGAAAATCAATTAATAAATAACCATTCTCACTGCTTATTTCATCATGATAAAATAATAATAATAATAATAATAATAATAATAATAATAATAATAATAATAATAATAATAATAATAATAATTTATAAGCCTAAAATCCACAAAAGTGTTCTTTGGCTTCACAGTTGCTAATAGAATTCCCGTTGAAAGAGATGTGTTTTAATGGTTTTCTTAAAAGAAGTCAGGGTCTGAATGTTTTTTATACTTTTGGGGAGAGAGCTCCACAGAGTGAGTCCAGCCACAGAGAATGCTCTGTCATCTGCAGTCTTTAGTTTCGCCCTTGGCTGTGAAAGCAAAATTTCTTTACTGGACCTTAAGGTTCTGGCAGGTTCATACCAATTCAGAACTTCAGAGAAGTAAGATGGTGCAAGGCCATGAAGGCACTTGAAGACCAGCAGACACAGTTTGTATTGGATTCTCTGGCATACTGGTAGCCAATGCAATTCGTAAAGGACAGCTGTTGTGTGGCATGTTTTGGTTTTTTTTGTTCCTTGTGACCACCCGAGCTGCACAATTCTGTATGTGTTGTATGTAGTTTTACAGTGTTGGTGTTTTTTAATCCAAAGGACAGTGAGTTACAGTAATTAAGCCGAGTTGTCAGACAGGCATGTAGAAATTGCTCAGCTGTTTTATTAAGTTCCTTTGATAAGCTGTAATTAAATGTGGTAATTGAACTTGGTTTGTCAATACTTTAATTTGTCCTTTATCTCTTATATTTAGAAACAAAATCCATGTTTAACCCTTTACCTAACATGAAAAGCAGACGACACTTGCAAAAAAAATTCTTGAATAACTTTTTTTTTTCATTTTTTGTCTCAAAAACATAGGTTATGACCCCTCATTGGAACGAGCTCGACGAGATCGTTTCAAAGAGGGGTCATAACCTATGTTTTTGAGACAAAAAATGAAAAAAATAAATAAAATTAATAGGCGATTTTTGAGAATAGCGCTGGCCGGTTTTGGCCGTTACGTTGGGTAAAGGGTTAATGTGCATTTAAACTTATGGTATGATTACATTTAGATTGTTGAAACATACTTTGTGTTATGTAAATAACACTCGCATTACGATGCTGTCCTTTATGAGTACTTTGAGTAGACCATAATTTGATTTTTTCTTCAACTTTATCTCAAAACATATAAAAAACTACAAAGTGCGGTATAGTGAAAGTATTAACAATTTCATATTCATCATCAGGAATACCTTCAATGAATGTTATATCTTCACTTTCTTTAAGAAAAGTATATGTCTTTTGCCATTCTTTATAACACCAAGTTATTTTTTGAGGTACAATTTGAAATAAATCATTTTTCTTATCAATCAGTTTTTTAACAAATTCTGTTTTCCCCAAAGACACTAGGCCCTGAGATGAAAATATTACAGGGATGTTGAAACAATAAACACTCACTTAATGATGTAACTGTTTTTGTGAAAGCATTTTGTATCACTAACTTATATACTACTTTCTTCCATGGCTTCTTCAAAGTGATGACAAGGTATTCTTATTAAATGTGCTTTTAACTCAAATATTAAATATGGTTTCTGATGAATCTATTATTTGAACATTTTGTGGTACACATTGTTTATATAAATAATCTATGATTTGTTCATCATAAACCATAAAAATCCCACATAACTCTTGTCAAAATATTTTGTAAATTGTCTTTGTAAAAGCATTTAATAGAGAGTAATCGCTTAACTGGACTGGTTACGTGAAATAATTCATGAGAGGTGAGGGGCGTTGTACAAACAGGAGTACATGAATGTGCACAAGTGTTTTACAATATAGTCCCTCGCCTCAAATGAATTATTTCACGTAACCAGTCCAGTCAAGTGATTACTCTGTTTATTACTTTTCATTATTAACGATAAATATATTTTTTAACCCTTCACCTAATGTAACGGCCAAAACCGGTCAGCGCTATTCTAAAAAATCGTCAATTAATTTTATAATTATTTTTTCATTTTTCATTTTTTGTCACTAAAACATAGGTTATGACCCCCTCATTGGAACGAGCTCAGATTCCCTTTTCTGTCTCACTTCAAGGTAAATGCGAACTTGGCTTCGGAGCATGTAGTGAATCACGTGAGCGTGACTCAAATGTTGCACATGCTAGAGATATTTGGCTATAGATGTCTCAATAGATAGATAGATCGAAGAACTTAAATTTTAATTAATCATTTCCGTGTTAAATCCATAGAAGTTTATTGTGCGATGTAGAAAAAATTGTGTTCCAAAATTGACAAATTGTGATTTTCATCCACGTTAATCCTACGGAATTTCTGTGGAATGGAATTTCGCTTAACCCTTTACCCAACGTAACGGCCAAAACCGGCCAGCGCTATTCTCAAAAATCGCCAATTAATTTTCAAAATATTTTCATTTTTTGTCTCAAAAACATAGGTTATGACCCCTCGTTGGAACGAGCTCGTCGAGCTCGTTCCAACGAGGGGTCATAACCTATGTTTTTGAGACAAAAAATGAAAAAAATTAGTTATTCAAGAATTTTTTTTGCAAGTGTCGTCTGCTTTTCATGTTAGGTAAAGGGTTAAAAAATATTTTAAAAACTCGTGACACATAGTACAGTGTCTCGTTACTGAAAGATATATAAAAAATCCCTCGAACCATAAGGTAAGCATTAATCAATATGAAGACTTGATAGATGCAACGGATGGTAAAACAAACTGAATGAAATTCCAAGTCCTGAAAGGGCAATAACACTTAGAACAAAATACATGGAACAACACCAACATAGAAATCGATGACAGATACACTTGCACACCAATATGATGCAATTCCACCATGTATGTTAAAGGTTATTCTCTAAAAAAAATTAAAAAATTGCAAAAAATACCAAATCCATAAGGCAATAAGTTTGTCGAATAGCACCCGCATCATACGTGAGGCCTGTAGAGCTGAAACACTTAAAGGGGTTTCTTGGTCGATTAATCACGTGGATTAACCTTGGTTAACTGATTAATCACTTGTCCAAATAGATATCTGAATAATTGCCATACAGTTTATGATACACAGCATGAGCCCTTTACCCAGCGAAAAAAACAAAACCGACTAGGCCTATATACAAAAATCTCCATTCAAATTTATTATGTTTTCAATTGTTGTTGTTTTAACAGTTCGCTGGGCAGAGCCTTTTCTCAATGATACACTTCATAAATGGTCTCAACACACCAAGCGCACAGCATCCGGATGACTAACTACTATATATCTCTTTTCGATAGTCATTCAGTCCAGAAAGTTCACAGCAGATCTTCCACCTGGAAAAAACAATTTTCTATCAATATTAGTCAAAATATACACAGTAATTATTCACTATCTATGACGTCACATATGGATTCGAAATTTCTATTTAGAAAATTTAAATTTCGTTATTGGAAAAAAATGTTGGAGTTAATTTTGGTACAATACTATGTGCTGTTAAGTTAGGAATGGACAGGTATACAGCCACTTGTCGTCAAGCCAGAAAATAAGCAGACTGTCATTTGCAAAATGAGGTCCCCAGAGATTGCATTTAGTGATGCTACCCTGCAAAGCAGGGTAGCATCACTAAATTTACCCTCTGTGAACCTCAATCTGAATCAGGGTCTCAAAACTATATAGAAAGAGGTACCCAGAGGATAAATTGGCCCACTGTAAAACAATATACATTTTCGAGAGCTGGGCATGTCACATATCAAATGAAAGGTCTCAACATGTAGAGTTCACAACAGTATGCGATCTTCCCTTTTGATGAGGATGGGTCTGAGGGTGCAAGAAAATTTGTTGTTTTTGTGAAAGGTAAATGCGGTGGCTTTGTTATCTGACTCTTTATATTATTCTTCAGTTTTATGTAATTTCCTCATGAGTCATTACATAAATTGAATTATTTATGCATGCTGGCAAATCTAATGCCTAATTGTTCATCTACCTTGATTATCATACAAATCCAAATTAGAGAACACACCTCTCTATGTTCTGGTTCTACTACTCTATGAAAATTATAATTTGTTTTTTATCATTAAATGTTATCCCATGCTTACTGTGTTTTCTCCCTTTTCAACTGTGTTATTAACCACATTTGATTATCTTCGAAGTTTGTACCCCAATATCCTTTTCAGTTCTGTCCCCAATTTTTTTGTAAGTTCAGTAACCATGTGTCGACGTTTCATTCCCCAAAATCATTTTTTAGATTTTGGGGTACAAAACGTCCAAACATGGTTAGTGAACTTGTAAGTTCAGTAACCATGTTTGGATGTTTCAACCTCCAAAATCATTTTTAGATTTTGTGGTACCAAACGTCCAAACATGGTTACTGAACTTACGCAACAATGAGTACCAAACGTCCAATCTTGAGTATGAAACGTCCAGAAATTTGGGAATGAAACGACCAAAGATTCGGGTATAAAACCTCCAAGTGGGTACGAAACGTCCAGGGTATGAAACGTCCAGGGTTTGAAACGTTCAAAGTGCAAAACGTCCAGATCCCGACTCACAGGCATGAAAGAATAATTAAATTAATAACTCATATAAATTTCAAAACTATCTGGTGGTTATTATTATACAATATTGCAATCATCAGACAATTCATTAGATGATTGAGTAGACACCACTGCAGCTTTGAATTGCCGTAATTGTCACAATAAAAACGAACAGGATTTTGAAAATTGTTAAAAATTATATTATCATTGAATTGGAAAGCTTAGTAACTGAACTGTTACTGTGGAAACTCACATGGGGGATTTTATTGTGCAAAAAAGGATAAAATTTCAATTCAATACAATGTTTAAATTTTCGAAATTTAGTTCCAATCAGTATATGTGGATTTAAATGGCTCCATTGCTTTTCGGCCTCGTGCGATTTGGCCCAAATAATTTTCGTGTGCTATTCGGCCTCATTTGGGGCCTAAAATCACAGCTTTCAAGGCCAATTGGCATCCCAAATAAATTATTTCTCTTCAACTTTTTGACAATTATTTGTTTATTTTTTGTCATGTTTCATGATTATTTTCAGTTATTTTTTTTGTTTTCATATATATGCATTTAATGAATTTTTCAAATCGTCAGTTTTTGTCCCTGTGCATTTCCTATTAAACTGTTTTCTGAAGATGAATGAAAAGTTTCAGCGCGCCAAAGACGCACAGCGACAATGTGGGATTTAAATCCTCAGCGACCCAAATAACTTTATTTGCTTTATAACTTTATTTTCTTATGAATCCACGAGAGTCTAAATAGAGAGTAATGGCTTGACTGGACTGGTCACGTGAAATAATTCATGAGAGGTGAGGGACGTTGTGCAAACACGAGTGCGCAACTGCGCATGGGTGGGTGTTTTACAATATAGTCCCTCGCCTCAAATGAATTATTTCACATAACCAGTTCAGTCAAGCGATTACTCTATTTATTACTTTTCATTGTTAACGATAATTATATTATTTAACCCTTTACCAAACATAACAGCCGAAACCGAGCAGCGCTATTCTCAAAAATCGCCAATTTATTTTCATTATTTTTTCATGTTTTGTCTCTAAAACTTAGGTTATGACCCTCATTGGAATGATGGTGAACAGCATGAATTGCTTTGCCAGCAATCTAGGCATCCATTGAATTTCAAACAAGCAGGCAGGGCTCAAAATAAGCGGTTTCGCGTCGCTTTTTGCTATGCAAAACTTGCAAAAAGCTACACAATGTTAAATTATGTATAGCATTTTACGATACAAGATAATCAACTGCAGCCTATTAGGCTGCAGTTGATTATCTTGTATCGTAAAATGTAAATGAAAATTTGCAAACAAATTTGAAAACTAGTTCACTGATGCTTTACTCCTGATTGTGGAACATTCTAGGCATAACTCAGATTAACTCTCCATCAAGCATCATTAGCAACTTCATATGTAAGATGAGTTCTGTTGGTTTAAATACTTCCTGTTTTTACAACATTTTGCATAAAATGTCCATTAAAAATAACTACAAGCCCATCAAATTAAATATCCCAACTTCCATTTTGAGAACTCTACTAAACAACCAAGACGCCATTTATAACAGTATACAAGTCCATGCAACCCTTAAAGGCAGTTCAGTTAAAAAAACATAGTAAATGTTTCATTGCGAAATAATTCTGCCACTGAATCACTACGTTATGACTATTTAGCCTTAACACTTGAAACTATAAAATTATTTTGCAGTTATTTACTGGAAAACACAAATTGGTACTTTACAGAAAAATAATTCTACTACTAAAGCACTACTTTATGATTACTTAACTTTCACTTTGAGTTGTAAATTATTTCTTACTGGGTTTTCCGGGTTTGATTATAAACGATAACTTCTCAAGTGAATTATGCAATTAACAATTAGGTCATGTATCCGTGCGCGCAAACGAAGACGCTTTGCCGTGGGTGTAATGAAGACTTCATTGTTTTTGTTTTTTAACCCTTTACCTAACATGAAAAGCAGACGACACTTGCAAAAAATTAATTCTTGAATAAATATTATTTTCATTTTTTGTCTCAGAAACATAGGTTATGGCCCCCTCATTGGAACGATCTCGACCAGCTCGTTCCAATGAGGGATCATAACCTATGTTTTAGAGACAAAAAATGAAAAAATAATGAAAATTAATTGGCGATTTTTGAGAAAAGCGCTGGCCGGTTTTGGCCGTTACGTTAGGTAAATGGTTAATTAAAAAAAAAATCAGCAAACGTGTAACGTATTTAAAATTTAATTACTTGATATCATTGCAAAAATGTTTTCAACAAACATTCAATTGTGAAAAGACGTTGTTTGGACAGTCATTAAAAAACTGCGAAGTCTGAAAAAAGTAAGTAAAAATACTATTTAATTAAAAATGTGGGGCTACTTGTTTCAGTGAAAAAACTGGTCCGAGAAAATATATTTAAAATGTTGGACGAGTTGCCTAATTCAAAATTGGTCCGACTTGTCTCACTTGGGGCGACTTGTGTCAGGGCGAGTTTTCTCTGGGAGCTTTTGTCTATAGACCTTTGAATACTGGGGCCGAATCTTTCCGGGCCAAAGTGTACTATGGGATGTGGTAATTGCGTATCCAAAACGATTTCGTACCCGGAACTTTGGGTAATTTCGTACCCATTTTCCGATTTTAATATGTAATTTCGTACCCAAAAACGATTTCGTACCATCCCCCCCCCCCCCCCCCCCCCGCCAAATTATTGCCTTGGATGAAAACAGAACGAAAGGAGTCTTTCCGTATGGTCCCGGGTCGTTTCGCCCCAATTCCATGGGTGTGGCCATTGACATGCATTGACTTTAAGCTCCATTAAATGATTCAGGAATCTCTGTGTCTCTGCTTTCAAATTCTGTAAGTCCTGTTTCTGGAGCCTCACTATCAATATCCATATGTTAATTTTCGGAGAATTCCTCCAGCGCTTCAATTTCAGCATTTGTGAGTGGGATTTGTTTTTCCCTTCCGAAGACACCGTTCTTGCCCGGCCACATGGCACACACACGAAGTACAAGCCAGAGCTGTCTCTTGACTTATATCATTCCTATACGCAGTTAAGGAGATACCGATTCCACATGGTATACGGAGAAAATGCTCCTGGCGGAAGGGCTCCGGTGGCGAAATCACCGTGTGGCGAAAATGCCGACATTCTTTCACATAATTGGTCCTGCCAAATCCAACAGACATCACAAATGAAAGCATATTGCCTGCGTATCACCTTTCTATTACAGTCTACACAATGACAATGACATATTTACTGTGCCTGTAGTTCCAATTTTCTGAAGCTGAATAAATGAATTTACTCTTACGTTGCGGAGGTTTATAAAGACTGACAATGTGATCGGAAGTGTAGTGTTTTTTGAAAGTCAGAAGAAAACATTATACAAAAACTTTAGGTTATATGAATTTTAATGTTAATTGGTGATGAAAAGTACTCTAAAACCGTTTGAAAAAATGAATAAAATCATCGTCATTTCTCCCCTCATACCCGACGACCCGGGGCGAAACGACCTGGGCGAACGGAAAATGGAGTGATACGCGACCCGACACCTTCCGAATCAGCTCATCCAGTTTCACTATTAAACTTTATCAAGAGAGGAAGAGAGAATGAGGATGGTATCAAGTCACACGACCCCAAGTCATTTCGGCCTCAAAATCATTTCGGCTCTAGTCACCTTGACCCCAGTCACTTAGGTCCCTTGGTCATTTTGGCCCCTTTTCGAGAGTAGTGGGGTCGCGGTTGCGTCGCGGTAACCGGTTCTCGTCAGATCACTACAGTTAAGCAACGTCGAGCCCGGTTAATCCTCAGATGGGTAACCGCCTGAGCGATCGATTCGGACTCCCGCGTTGTGTCCTTGGGCAATGCACTTAACCCCCATTGTCCACATGGGCACGATGACGCCGTATACTATATGATGGCGTACTGCACATTGATGGTGCGCATGTCTTCAACCAATCTAACCAGGGCTGCCTATGCTGCAGTGCGGAGTTACGATGTTGGGGAGCTGGCAGCTGCTCGTCGTTGCTCGGTGGTTCTCTCCGGGTACTCCGGCTTCCCCCACCCGTAAAACTGTCACGGTCATGATTAACCATTGTGCATAAGTATGTGACCTTAAACATAAATAAATTCGAGGGTAGCGATCTATAAAGAACAACGCATAGTTTATGCTTAGAAATAATAGGTAATTGCCTTTATTAATTAATGGTCAGTCATTTATATTTACAGTGTTCAGAAAAGTTTTACATGACATTAAAAATTACCATGAGTTTAATTTTACATACATTTAAGGTGCTATATAAGTAAGATAAATTTGTTTGTAAACTTTGAAATTTGCACCTAAATTCAAATTAAATATACACAAACAATACATCAAAATGAAGGCTGTGATGTATAAAACACGCAAAATATTTGCAGTCAGCTCGTTCATTCATGAACAGAAAAATCAAGCCATCAAAATAATCACCAAACTGGATGACTCCCAGCTTCCAAAAAAACCCACATATTGGTATTTTTTAACGGTTAATGATCGTTTTATGGGGCTGCTCCCAAACCAGAGAATGTTTGGGTTTCTTTTTCATATTTTCTAAATGACCACCAAACTGCGATTTCGATACAACCATAAATATGCCCATGTTTCTAAATAAAACACAGAGCAGAATTTTCGTAGTTATGCTCAATTCCTAGTCACCTTTCAGTTCGAAGTCCGTGGGGGCCGGGCCTAACCCCAGTACCCACTGCCAATGCGCACACTCGGTATACGGCTTTTTCGACACATGGCTCATTCGACCTACGGCTGATTCGACACATGGCTCATTCGACCTACGGCTCATTCGACCCACGATCGCGGCTCATTCGACCCGATTTACAAATAATAATAATTTCAATATTTTCGATCCAAAAACTTTTATAGATATTGATATTAGTATGTTTTTGGTATAATTGTATAATTGTAAATACATTATGAACATTTTTCATTGATAGGTTAAGCGATTGATTTTCGACTTCTGAAGAAATTGGTCACGCTTTCACCTTCCCTTCCTTTGATCAATAATGATGATTAAAGTTTGCTTTGATAACAAAATGATTGTTGTTTTTGTATTCTCTGATCAGCATATCACGGTGTTTGGAGGATATGCGATTGATCCTTTCACTTATGATTGTTAATTCCGCGTTATGAAAACATGTTGAACATTTTTCTGTGATTGTGTTTGAACAGCTGAATGTGTATACATTACTTCACACAGAGAATACTATAAAAAAAAGTCATGAATTTGAAGTCACAGCATCATTTGTTCGATATTCATCCTCAATATGTCTACCACAAATCACATCTGTGTTTCGTGTGAGAATACAGTACGCCCAAGGCAGGAAGCAATAGAGTGCGACACATGTAAAAGATGGACTCACGGGACATGTGGAACTGGTAAGTTTTTGTCTGTTTTGAAATTTCATATCCATTGACTATGACTATTCGCTTATCTGAAACAGCTGTCTGACGACTGTTTTTTCTGACGAGCCCTTCTTTAACCTAATTTGTTATCATATTTTCAGGTATTTCAAGAGAAGCGTATCGTTTTGCAAATCGCCAAAATGGATCTATTGACTACATTTGTACAACTTGCAGATTAACGCAACAACCTGATGTTTCTGTCATCAACAACACTTCGAGATTTTATTGAGTATTTGGAGTCAACATGGATCAATGGTACAACATGGTCAGTCGATTCGTGGACGGTTTTTGGAAGAAGTATCAGAACAAACAACGATTGTGAAGGATGGCATAACAGGATAAACCAGAGAGCAAAAAAGGGGAACTTACCATTCTATTGAAACAGTCCAAACTTTGGGCATCATATGGTTTAAATAATGTCTAGCAGGACTGTGCCACAACTAACTCGTTATAACAAAACATTCTTTATTACATAACTTCAAGGGTTTCTGAAAGTACAAAATAACATACAATTGTACAACTTGTATACAATTACTACACACTTCAGCTACAAATAAAATAAACATTATTAACACCATCAAACTATAATAATAATTCAAGGTGTGGCTCAGTACAATGCAAATCCTACAGATGATAATCACAAATATTATGATAGGCCACTTAATGTCACTTTACCCTACTAAGTTACAAAAGCTTAATTACATTGCATAATCAGTCCCATGAATCTGGAAAGCAGCACCAAAACATCCATACTATCAACCAGACACAGGCAATGCCCGAACCTGGGTACCCCCTGATTCAAGCCCTGTCTGTAGCCGGTTCATAGTGGTTATAAAACACTATCTACTTTCAAATAATAATATTTCAAACTGTAGTAAGCAAGTATTAAAAAAATCACTGCTCATAGCAGTAGAATAAAACCTAGCGTATATATATATATATTTGCTATAATCCCTTACACATAATGACTTACTTCAAAAATACAGTTCTTACCAGATTGTGGATCCAACTCCCTCTCAAACCAACCAGGCTGACATCACATCTCACAATTCCATCACCATCACTCTCATCGTGCTGTGCAAGTTAGCTGTAAAATAACAACCCATAACCATACATGCATTTGCTAAAACACGTGTAAATATTGCAAACGATTCATCAACAAACCGATAGGTCGAAAATAGGAAACGATATAAGCAGCGACTGAGAATCGAAGCAAACCGAATTACAACACAAAGCGACAAACCGATTAATAACCAAATCATTCCCTTCAAGATAATTTAAATATCCCGATCTGATAAATACCTACCAAATCAACATTCCAGATGGCCAAGACACATACATTTTAGAAAATTATCAACAAATCTCAAACTGTCAAACTTTCAAAAACAAAACAATCAATCTCCAAAAATGCCTTTATCACGTGATCTAATACCCGCGAAAATTCCTAGTCTTTCAAACCTGCAAAGCAAAAACTATAGCTGCCTATAAGAACAACCTATAAACTCAACTCTGTAAATGTAAATATCTCTATTTCACAATGTGTCGGACCTGGCAATGAGAAAAGGTTTAAAAACAAATATCAAATTAGATAAAAAAGGAAGGCTAAAATCACATCTGCTACATGCTCCCCCTGCCTTGAAAATGATGTCCCATCATTTTATCCTACAATAACCAATATTCAATACTGTCATCAGGGCTGAAAAAAAAACATTTATAATATTGGCGGAAGAACATGCAATCTTTCAAACATCTCTGATTTCTTTTCTCAAATAAAAATATCTGCTTTCTTTAACCTAAGCAAGAAAGATCTTCAAAAGAAACAAATAAATATTAAGGTATTGAAATATTGGAGTCTAAATATTTCTGTCTACCTGAAATTACAATGAGCATTTGTGCTCAAACAGTCGCCTTTACGTTTCAGAGTTAGGCATGAGAAAGAAAATCTAGAAATCATCAATTAATAAGCATATAGCAGAAGGTTGAATACATTTTGTTTAAGCACAAATAAAAAAAATTAAGAAATATAAACTACATATGATGAATAGTCTCTTGCTTCATCCTCCTGTCTGGAAATTGTGTCTCTACAATTTCAAAAATACAACAGAAAATATATGGAACAAAAATAAAATCAGGAATGTTGATACATATAAATCCAGTAATATTTCTGTATGTCGCTGAATTGACAAATTCCTCAACTGAAATAAATTATTTACAAGTAATCTTTCCTAAAAAAAAAATGTCATCAAGAATTAAAATTATTTCATCACTGCTTCCCATATTTTGTTTGCCATCTCTGTTGTAACTGTATTTAATACTCCAGAAGCTAGTAACTTATCTAGTGTGTCTGTTCGTGTGTCAATGGGTCTATAATTTATCTCACTACAATGATAAGAGTCTAAATATTTTGGTTGTCTTCTAACTCGAGTTGACTTTCTTTGACTGACTATTGGTGTTTGTGTCTCTTCCTGCATCTGCGCTTCATCTGTGTTAGCATCATCCAGTTGCTGCTCCTGGCCTACTTCTAAGTCAATTCCCTCTGTTATTGTATGTTGTGCTGAACTATCAGTGTGACCAGCCTCAACTTCATGTTCTCTAATTTCCACTATTGACTCTCTCACTTCTGTATTCTCAACTGTCTGTTCATGTTCAAAGTCAGAATTATGGGCGTCCCCACTCATGTATGACGAAATGACATACTCATCATCTGATTCTACATCATCTGCGATGTCGCTCTGATTCTCGCTTTCATTTTTATTTTCATCAATATATTTTTCTTCTGATTTTTTTAGTATGTTCCTTGGTTTAGGAACTGGCCTATTTTCAGTTTTCTCAGTGGTAAACCTTGATTTAGGAACTGGTTGGGTCCCAAATATATCTTCTTTTCTGTCAGGACCTATGAGCAGCAAATGGTTTCTGTGAAGAGTTCTTTCTTTTCCATTTGAGGATTTGATCTTAAACACAGGTATATCACTATTAGGTTTGTCAATTACAACAGACTCATCTTCTTCATATTTGTCCGCAATTTTATGTTTCCCTTCATGAGCTAATATTTTCACCAATACTCTGTCACCAATATCTATTTTTGTTGCTCTAGCTTTATTATCATAATTCCTCTTCTGTTTTTCCCTGGCTTTTGTAATATGAGATTCCACAATGTCTCTCGCAAACTTCATTCTTTTCTTCAACTGTTGAATATAATCATCTGTTGTAATGTCCACTCTGTCTTGTATGTCAGTTTCAAATTTTGCATCCACTGGTAATTTGGGCTTACGACCAAACATTAGCTCGAATGGTGAATACTTAGTACTTTCATGTTTTGTGCAATTATATGCATAGACTAAAGAGGTTATATATTTCTTCCAGTCTGGCTTCTTTTCAGGTTCTAGAGTTCCTAACAAATTTAAAAGGGTACGGTTGAATCTTTCTGGACTTCCATTGCCGCTGGGATGAAATGGTGTTGTTCGAGATTTGTCTATGCCAAATATATCACATAACTCTTTTATGACAGAGGATTCAAAATTTCTACCTTGATCAGAATGTATTCTTGATGGTATGCCATAATGGATGATGAACTGTTCATATAACACTTCTGCTGTTGTTTTTGCAGTTTGATTCCTTGTTGGTATTGCCAGTGCTAACTTTGTGAAGTGGTCTGTAATAACAAGTACATTACCAACACCTTTACTTGGTTCTAATGTTAGGAAGTCCATGCAAATTAATTCCAAGGGATATGTTGTTTCAATATTAACTAGTGGAGCACGTGTGTTAGTATCTGACTTTCTTCTCAAACATCGATCACAGCTCTTTATCCAACTTTCACAATCTGATGACATTCCAGGCCAGAAAAATCTCTCTCGGAGTAAGGATAAGGTTCTATCTCTGCCTGGGTGTCCAATCTCATTATGCAGACCTAACAATGCTGTCTTTCTGTATACTAATGGAAGTACTAGTTGTAAAACCTTTTCTTCATTCTCTTCAACTTCTCTGTATAATGTGCCACGGATAACTTTAAAATGTTGAAAATTGTTTTTCATGGTGTGATCATCCCTGGAATAATATCCTCTAGGAAGCTTTTTGTCCATTTTAGCTTTTAACCACTTTCCAATTGTATTGTCCTCTCTTTGACTCTTTCATATCTCCCGTAGTTCTATTTGTGCCATTTGTGTTGGGGTGTCCGTCGCTTCCATAATATTAATGGAAGCAGAAGGCAAAGCATCTGCATAAAGAGTGAATTGTGCTCCATTACAAATGGCTTTGACTGTTTTATTTTCTAATTTTATCAGTTCTTCATCAGTATCATCAATTTTGTGATATGGGTATCTAGACATTCCATCTGCATCAGCATTACGAAGACCTGCTCTGTATAAAATATCAAAGTCATACGCGCCTAAAGCTGATACCCATCTCTGTCCTGTAGCATCCAGTTTTGCTGAAGTTAGCACATGTGTCAATGGATTGTTGTCTGTATATACAACAAAATGGCTTCCAATTAGATAATCACTGAACTTGTCAGTCACGGCCCATTTCAAACATAAAAATTCCAGTTTAAAGGCTGGGTAGTTTTTCTCTGCCTTTGATAAACTCCTGCTTGCGTAAGCAATGACCCTCTTCTTTGATTCTTGTTCTTGGTACAAAACTGCACCTAGGCCCACCATACTTGCATCAACGTGTAATTCAAAAGGCTTATTGAAATCTGGGTATGCTAATATAGGCGGACTTGTAAGGATTTCTTTAAGTTGATTAAAGGTGTCCTCTTCAACTTGTGTCCATTTCCATTGTTTTTTATAATGTTTTCTATTCCTTTTTTGTGTTGTAGGAGGTAGAAGTTCATTTAATGGCTTTGCAATTCTTGAAAAATCTTTTACAAATCGTCTGTAATAACCAGTGAAGGCCAAAAAAGAGCGTAGCTCATCAGGATTAGATGGAACTGGCCAGTCTTTTACTTTTTGTATTTTTTCTGGATCTGTCTCGATGCCATGTTCACTTACAATATGTCCAAGGAATTTTACTCGTTTTTTAAGGAAAAAACATTTTTCTGCCGCAAGTTTCAGATTGCATTCATGTAGTCTTGTCAATACAAGATCTAATCGTTCCAAATGTTGCTCTAAACTGTCTGAAAAAATAATAAGATCATCCAGATAAATTACACAGATTTTCATATTCATATCACCCAGACACTCCTCCATAAGCCGTTGATAGGTCGCAGGACTATTGGATAAACCATATGGCATCTTTTCAAATTCATAAAAACCTAGTGGACCAACTGTGAATGCTGATCTTTCTTTATGCTTCTCTTCTAGTTCTACTTGAAGATACCCACTCTTCATATCAATAGCACTAAAATATTTGCTATTACTTAAGCAATCAAAGACCTCTTCCACTCTGGGTAAAGCATAAGCATCCTTAACTGTACGGTTATTCAGCATCCTATAGTCTACGCACATTCTTAATTTGCCATTCTTCTTGCGTACCAAAACAATGTTCGAAGCCCATGGTGATTTGCTTTTGCGGATAATTCCAGCAGCAAGTAATTGCTCAAGATGTTGTCGAACTTCGTCAATCATTGCAGGTGGTATTCGTCTGTACCTTTGCTTGAATGGAATCTCATTGATGAGGTCAATCCTATGTTTAATTAAACTACATTTGCCAATATCACTATCATTCTTTGAAAATATGTGTTCATGTTTCCTTAGGAGAGCTGTCAACTTGGAGTTTTGTTCTTCAGTAAGATCAGATTCCACATGAATTTGTCTTAAAACCTCTGATTCTATTTCATTCTCAATCTTTGTGAAAACCGATTCATCAATAGCTACCGGTTGTACTTCACAGAGAATTGTTTTAGGTGGAATGGCTACAGATTGTGTTGTAACATTTGAAATATTTACTAGTATATTTCCATTTCTCTTGTAATTATATTTGATTACTGTTGGTGTGACATCTATAAAACTTGGTAAACTTGATTCTTCTGTTTCTTGTAATATTGCATTTGTTTGATGATACCCTAGTTCCTTATCACAATAGCCCTTGATGCTGATTGACTGGTTTGGTCCAATTATAATTTGGGTTGGCTCTGCTGACTTTACAACAGCAATTCTATTCTTAGTCTTTTTAAGTTCTCTTTCACGTAAGGATATACATCTGAAGGCAAGATACCAAGGAGTGTGGAGGCCTGCTCTTTGTAAGAAGTTTTCACCGAAGTATTTCTTGCAATCAGTCATAAGTTCATCCAGTATGTTGGTTCCTAAAAGAATTGGTGTTTGTGAACTATAGTTAGTTTCGGGTGTTATCAGAAACAGACATTCTTTTTCCTGACATTTAGGTATACCCTCAGTTGATAAAGTAGCAGGTAAGTAACCAAGATATGGTAGTTCTTTCCCATCAGCACATTCAATATTCAAAATTTCTGTAAGTGGTTGAATTGGTGTTGTTTTCAAATGTTGCTCATAAAATGGCTGAGTAATCATACTAATACAGCTCCCACTGTCAATTAATGCTGTAGTTTTCACACCATTAATCTCTACTTGTGCTTCAGTAGAGCTTCCAATTAATTTAGGGTCTTGTTTACTTTCAAATGTAGTGCCACGGTTCAACCCCGCAACAGAGGCACAAACTAGTTTGGGCAGTCTCGGATTTTATGATCTTCGCTATTACACTTGAAGCATCTTGGTTTAAAAGTACTTCCAGCAATTGGTCTTCTTGGAGTGTAGGTACCTCGACCTTGTCCTCTATCTTGACTGCCTCTTCCTCTATTCCATCTTCCACGGTAGCCTCTTGTGTAGCCCCTTCTATAACCTCTGTGGTAGAAAGGTGTAGTGAAATTTTCTTCATTTGTCTTTGCATCTTCTTTCTCTTTCTCAATTTTATCAAGTCTGTCACTTAATTTCTGTAATAAGTCTTTCACTTGACCAAGCTCACTCTTCTCTTCCATCTTCATTGCTACTTGACACTTGGTCTTAGTTTCCTTAGCTGCATCTTCATCCATTTGACTTTCGATTTTTCTAAGTTCAACTTTAAACTTATCATAATCCATAACTGTATCATATTTGTATGCAGCTATTTGACGTATATGTGGTTTTAGTCCTTGATATAACACATTTCTTAAAATGTCTTCCTGTGTTGGAGCAAATGCATGTAGCTCTACAGCTTGGGAGAATATATCTTCAACCCGTGCAGCATAGGATGAGATGTTTTCATTTGAGTCTTGGCTGCAAGCATAGAATTTCCTAAGTATAGATTCTCCCGTCTCAAGCATGGTGTACGTAGAATTAAATTTTTTCATAATATCTGCAACTGTTGCCCTAACACCCATTCTTCGGAGAATATCACCAGCTTTTCCTTTACATGACCTTCGAATTCCAGTCAATAATTGTTCAGCAGTGTAATGTCCAGTTTCTATCAAGCAGTCCACCTCATATTTCCAAGTCAAAAAATTGACCTCTCCTTTATTTGGCTCTCCATAAAATATTGATATTTTAGGTAAAGTACCCAGAGCATATTTAGGTTTATCAGTTTCCACCACTGAATTATCCATTTCATGGACATACTGTTTCATATACAGCTCCAGCTGTTCTGGGTTTTCACACTTGGGTGGTGGTATTTTTAATCCTTTCATCATTTCTATCATTTTTAAATCATCATCTGTTATAGTTTCTCTTGTGACAGACATTGTCGTTTTTTGTTTTTTGTTTTTTTTGGGGGGGGGGGTCAAATTTTAGTTAACAGGAGACAGTGTAATGTAAAACTTGGAAAAAAAATAAAACAATGTTGACAGCAGATAAGCAAATTTGCCTGTTAACTCAACATAAAATTTCAAGTGTTTAAATGTCAACACTCCATGTGAAAATTATTGCATTCAAATCGTTAAATTATTTGAACTATTTTCCAACATTCAGTGACTTTTTTTAAAAAAAAAATTATTCACTACCGCAATAGTTGTTTTTCACAACATCATTGTATCTTACAGCAGAATTTATTCATATAATCCTGCACTTAAATAATCAAAGTGCGAAAGACAGTTGACTTTTGCTTCAAAATTCACCCGTTTTTGAATCAATACATTGTTTTGGTATGACTTTAGTGTCAATGCAGAGAAACACAAAATAGAATTGATAATACAGTGATTAAATTTGTTCAATTATGATATAATACACATAATCTATTTCAGTGTTTCCATTGCAGTACACTACATTTGTGGTACAAGGGGTTAATGAGGTTCAGGTTTGGGTTCCTGGTGTTTAGGGTTAATTGAATTCAAGTCCCACTCAGCAGTGTTTAGGTTAACAATCTGTTTCCAGTTGTTGGTACTTGGGTTAAACTAAATCCAGGTTGTCCATTTCGGTATTTAGTATTGACAACCAAACCATGCATTCAGCGGGTTAACATCCAGTGTATGAGTTTTTTCGGTGTGAGGGTTAATGCCGATTTCAGTAAATCATTGTATCAATGGTTAATATTGATACACATTAAATTTCGGTATTTATACAGCAATCACCTGAAAATATTTTATATTCATGCAACAAAAATATATGCAATCAAATTCATTGAAATTCAGTGTTCATATAAACAGCAAACAACTCTCCAGGCAAATTGTTCCCAAGTTATAATCAATAATCAATCTCTTTTGTTCCAGTCTACCCAGTGCCTGTCAATAAAAATAATCTAGCAGTCCTAAAATGAAAACAATTGACATCGGCTGTACCTAGATTATCATTGTAAATTTGCTGTTGAAAAAAAAGAATCTTTTCAATCAATCAAGTTATAAACAACTTGAAATGTTCAAGTCTAAAATCAAAACAAATCAATGTTTATTTACTGAAATGGAAAACTTGCATTTATGAACAGCAATTGATGCATACTTGTAACCCACTTAATTTGGAACAGCCAATGAAAATCAAGAGCAACAGGCAAACCCCCTCTGCTATCAAAATTCAAATCATCAGAACAACCAATCAAAATGAAGAACAGCAGGAACAGCCTGTGATGTCACTATCTACAGCCAATGAACAGTTACTACTGTTTTTATCAATGGAACCAAATAGTAAACATTGTAGTAAAAGTAACTTCTCCAGAAAAAAAAATAATACCAGCAATGAAACTGAAGGTTAACAAATCCTATACAGTTAAATACAAGCTGAAATGACTACCTAGTGGTTTTACATGCAACGTGACCCGTCACCAACATCCCATCACCAAAAATGTTAATTTTATAATTATGAAATGAATCTCATTCTTACCACTGTTATTTTACAATATAACTTTGGCCACTTGATCAAATAAATTTCAGAGTTTTTTTTCTTCACATTTTATATTCAAAACAGTTATCACATTATAAATTATCCGAATCTATCAAGTTAAGTGATTAAAACAATAGCTTTAAAGAAAAGAAAAAAAAATCAGTAGTTATTTCAGACAAGTTGAAAATCAGTAATCTGCCTCCAAAATTATGTGACCAAAGCAATAAAGAAACTAACTCACCAGGCTACTACATGTATCATACCTCACTGATCCACAACGTGTTCCAATGTTAACATGAATATCACAAATATGTTGTCATCTTTATAAATACAACTATCACTGAACACAGCGAGGAAAGTCACTCAATAAAACAATGTCACTTAAGTGTTGAAGATCTAGTAGTGGTGATGAAGACATGCCGGCATCAGTATGTAGAAAATGGTGTTCTCTGTACTAATCAATCTGTGGGTTGCAAAACCGGTACTTGGGCGCCAGTGAAACAGACCAAACTTTGGGCATCATATGGTTTAAATAATGTCTAGCAGGACTGTGCCACAACTAACTCGTTATAACAAAACATTCTTTATTACATAACTTCAAGGGTTTCTGAAAGTACAAAATAACATACAATTGTACAACTTGTATACAATTACTACACACTTCAGCTACAAATAAAATAAACATTATTAACACCATCAAACTATAATAATAATTCAAGGTGTGGCTCAGTACAATGCAAATCCTACAGATGATAATCACAAATATTATGATAGGCCACTTAATGTCACTTTACCCTACTAAGTTACAAAAGCTTAATTACATTGCATAATCAGTCCCATGAATCTGGAAAGCAGCACCAAAACATCCATACTATCAACCAGACACAGGCAATGCCCGAACCTGGGTACCCCCTGATTCAAGCCCTGTCTGTAGCCGGTTCATAGTGGTTATAAAACACTATCTACTTTCAAATAATAATATTTCAAACTGTAGTAAGCAAGTATTAAAAAAATCACTGCTCATAGCAGTAGAATAAAACCTAGCGTATATATATATATATTTGCTATAATCCCTTACACATAATGACTTACTTCAAAAATACAGTTCTTACCAGATTGTGGATCCAACTCCCTCTCAAACCAACCAGGCTGACATCACATCTCACAATTCCATCACCATCACTCTCATCGTGCTGTGCAAGTTAGCTGTAAAATAACAACCCATAACCATACATGCATTTGCTAAAACACGTGTAAATATTGCAAACGATTCATCAACAAACCGATAGGTCGAAAATAGGAAACGATATAAGCAGCGACTGAGAATCGAAGCAAACCGAATTACAACACAAAGCGACAAACCGATTAATAACCAAATCATTCCCTTCAAGATAATTTAAATATCCCGATCTGATAAATACCTACCAAATCAACATTCCAGATGGCCAAGACACATACATTTTAGAAAATTATCAACAAATCTCAAACTGTCAAACTTTCAAAAACAAAACAATCAATCTCCAAAAATGCCTTTATCACGTGATCTAATACCCGCGAAAATTCCTAGTCTTTCAAACCTGCAAAGCAAAAACTATAGCTGCCTATAAGAACAACCTATAAACTCAACTCTGTAAATGTAAATATCTCTATTTCACAATGTGTCGGACCTGGCAATGAGAAAAGGTTTAAAAACAAATATCAAATTAGATAAAAAAGGAAGGCTAAAATCACATCTGCTACACTATTTATGTTTGGGGCTGCTACATCAAGAAGTAAAGAAGATAGCAACTTCGGTTAAGATGGTTTCAGAAGGGAAGTTACGACGAAGACAGTTGTCTCGAACTTCAGAGACAACAGGTAGGTTGATGGCGCTGTGGGAGGACTACACCAGAAAAGAAATCTCAGCGAGTCGTCTATTGAAGGAATCCGCCTAGCTGTATGCTCCAATATGAATTGTGTTGAGGTTAGGTGCTTTTTGTTAATTTGCTAACATTGTTATTCATTGATTGAACTATTGATTGTGTGCTGCACGATGTCAAAATGTGCTATCTGTAACTCATGTGCTAAGGTGATTTTTATGTTAAAAATATAATTATGTGCAAGTATATTTTGTGATTGATGGGAATTTATCTTGGTAATAGTGTTCATGCTAACGTGATATTATAATGTGATGTTATTTTTTGTTTTATGTTATATACTTTTATTTAATTTAATAAACAGTTTTTTTCTGAAACTGCGCGTTATTGTCTATCACCCAAACTTTTACCGAGATGCGTAAAACCTTAGCCCCTGGATCCATGGCTTATCCGACGTATGGCCAGTGCTTTTCCGACCCAGTTCAGTATAACTACAATAGTATTGCTATTGAAATACTTAACAGGGGCGAAAAATATTGGTCATGGGTCGAATAAGCCGTAGGTCGAATGAGCCATGGGTCGAAAAAGCCGTAGGTCGAATGAGCCATGTGTCGAATAAGCCGTAGGTCGAATGAGCCATGTGTCGAAAAAGCCGACATTCCGCACACTCAAACCAAATAACATTCCTGACATTCGCTTCCGACTCTCGTGGATTCATAAGCAAATAAAATTATTCCGGTCGCAAGGGATTTCAAATCCCACAACGTCTCTGTGTGCCTTCGGCGTGCTGAAACTGTTCATTCATTCGTCGTGAAAGAAAATCTACTACATGTAGGGATGAAGGAATACCACATGTCATAAGTATACCTCAATATCTATTTGAGGTATAAATGTTGAAAAGCAATTAAATAAAAAAAAATGTTAAAATTCAAGATATTAAAAATATTTATAGGGCCCGAAATGACTTGGTATATTGGAGCCGAATTGACTTGAGGCCGGAATGACTGAGGAGAAGATGACTGGGGTCAAATGACTTTGGTTTGATATTTAAAATGACTGGAATTCGTGAGGATTGTGAAGGTACCAATGCGCATGACAACTTAATCTTGAACGGCGATGGAGACACAAAAAGGTCTTAGTGGGGAAAAACAACGGAGGTGATTACCGAGACAAAAAGAAAAATATTTAGTGAAAAAAGAATACGCCCAATGCAGTATCTTCTAATGCAAGTATATCAAACAGGTCCCCCACAAGTTCGAGCTATATCATAATATTAATAGCTGGATCGAACAAAAATAGCTAATTTTGTGTGTGTGGGGGGGGGGGGGGGGGGGGGGGGGGGGGGGGGGGCAACTTTGTTTTCCAAATTTGTACCGAACACAGGCGCCCGGAAGCCATACCTAAAGAGAGATGTATATAGAATTAGCTGGGAAAAAAGGGATGCAGACGATTCGGCACCAGGACGATTCGGCACCAGCGCTGGACGACTCGGCACTTGGGTTTGGACGATTCGGCACTTGGGTTTGGACGATTCGGCACTTGGATTTGGACGATTTGACACATGCTTCTGAGCAACTTGTCACTCATGGGATGGTTTCTAAAAAATCTATTTACAGCTCTTACCAAGTTATCCAGATTCGGTCGACTGGGTTTCGGTGCCTGTGCATCCACATTCTCTGCTATTGCCTCCTCTACCACTCGTGCAGCAGCCTTCTCAAACAGTGACTGGTGTGCCATCTGTTTTGCCTGGAAAACAGTATATAAATATGTATTAATTATTTTTTTACGCATTTATGAATGAAAAATAGACAATTATTACCTGTGTTGTATCTTTTTATGTACTATATTTTTTCCCGATTAATATGAATACTTACTATTATTTTTTTTTTATTTTTACAGTTATTCACGCATTTATGAATAAAAAATAAACAATTACACGTGTCGTGGTTTTTATGCACTTGATGTTTATAATTTTTTTTATTTTTACAGTTTTTACAGTTATTCACGCATTTATGAATAAAAAATAAACAATAATTACCTGTGTTGTAGTTTTGACAGATAATAGTCTCCCTGGTTCGCCAGCATGGATGTGGCTCTTTTTGCCCTCTGTGAAGGAGTCCCCATCCTGGATGACTGTCGCTGGACAATAGCAATTTTTGCTGCGCTTTGTGCATCTCCAGAGCGTGTGGTCATTTTTCTGTTTTTTGACCGTAAAGCTGAAGCCGTCATCATGTACTAACATCCTCTTTCTGCGCTCGGATCCATTATTTACTATATGGTATTCTGCTACAGCATCACTCTCCTCTGACACAGTGTTGTCTTCTGCAATCGATTCCTCTGCAACTTCTTCGGAAATTTGAAAAGATTGTTCTATGTTAAAGGTTGCTTCCGTTGTCTGATTTGTTGATTCAGTAACTGTCCCGAAGGAATGCTCAATAACAAATGTTCGGTTCGGTGGCAGCTGAGATGCTGATGTTGTGTTCTGAAAATAAAAAGAAGACCTGATATTAATAATTCGCATATGTACCGCATAAAGTGAATTCCACCCTCTCTCTCCCTGTCTCTCCCCTCTTTCACTCTCTCCCTCTTTCCCTCTCTCACTTTCTACATCCCTCCATCTCTCTCTCTGTCCCTCCCTCCCTCCCTCATGCATAAATTTGTTGCGATGCCACTTTTGGTTTGATAATATAGCTTATTTACTTACCTGAGTTGAATTGCAACAATCTGTACACGACCATTCGATGTCTCTATTTTGCCGAATCGCCTCTCTATATTCTTGGCGAGTGATGCCAGTGTCACAGGTCCTATGTTGCCATCTCTCACAACCATCGCATCGCAACCCCTCTTGTCTTGGACGAACTGGTAATTCACAGTGTTTGCACAGATCTGAAGACATTATGGAAATGATGACTTTACTCTGGGAACCATGTTCTTTTATACAAATTTTAGTTTACTGAAGCCACATTAAAACACCTGTTGGTGATGATTGGTCATGATTGATCACAGAGGCCGATATAAAAACTTATTAACAAATTTCAGCCACTGAAAGAAATATACAAACATACTCACCTTGATTGGCCGACAGTTTTGATAATCGTAATCATAACAATCATCACCAAAGAGCACTGATGCTTCCTCATTATTAAAAGAACCGACACAATTCATTAAAATAACAAACTAATAATAAAAGGAAATAAAACAAAACACGTTTTTAGTTTGTTTTTTAATTATCAGAAAAAATTAAACCCATGTGCCGAGTCGTCCAACACTGGTGCCAAGTCGTCCAGACTCCGGTGCCGAATCGTCCAGACCCTGGTGCCGAATCGTCCAAAAACCTAGGTGCCGAATCGTCTTGGTGCCGAATCGTCCAGCATTCGGGAAAAAAGATCGCATAAAAGAGCCCCTATAATGGGGGTACATGACTAAGTCACCCCAGGGTCCAGACACCCCAGACATTTTTCATGGGACAATTCGCCCAGCATTGGTGTTGTCACTTGAGTCGATTTAAAAAAAAATAATGATATAAAGTGAGGTGCTATATAAGTGAGAGATATTTGTTAATTTGTTTACATTGTCATTGAAATTCCCCCTACATCAACGGATCAAAATGAAGGCTGTGAATGTGATGGAAAGAAAACAAAAATATATAGGCTATGCAATCACGTCAAACAGTTGACAGTAGGCACCAATTGTTCCTGAAAGTCTGCTGGCATCTTCGTACCAGAACTAATAAAAAAATAATATTTCTGGAGAACAACCCTAGCAGGGCACGAAATTTAGGGTGAATGAAAAAGTACCTATCGTAACCTGTAAATAGGTCCCCTTGTTTTGCCATAGTGATCCAATTTCCAATTTGGCTGGGGGGTGGGGGGGGGGAGGTGTCTGTGGCCCTTGTATTTATTGTTTTTTATATATCTTATTTGTTCTGTGTATTGATATTTGTTTTTCTTATTATTCTTATTCATTGTACAGTAATTATTTCATAGTTTGTATGGAAACAAATATATACAGGAAAAAAATATTTTATTTTGTTTCTCTCCTTTTATACCCAACCTACAGATAATATACGGTTTTCCAACTCCAATTACGCAATCATTCATTCTCAGATCTCTTAATGAACAAAGGCAGTTCAGGCGATTGGGGTTAGCCTATGGTGAAAGGTCCCCGACTTTCCAGTTGGCATGAACGAAAAATCTGCTCATGCCAAATTTCGAGTCCCGCTGTGGCCAAATGTGCTTCAGGTATCCAAGAACAAAGCTAGACATTCAAAACACTTTACGATGCAGCAACAGGACTACATTTGGTGAAAAGGTACATGTGACACTGTCTGTATTTTTTATCGAAGATGAATTCCATTACAAACAGACATGCATCTATCACTTGATACCACAAATTTTCATCGAAAAAAACAATTGCGTAATTCTAATTAAATTCAAACAGGTGTCATATACCTTGCAAGTAATATGGCAACTGTGCAGTCTCCAAATAATAATAGTGTGTAGTATGAAGGCGATCTTTCTCTTTATTTGATTTTAGGCAGCATTGTACAGTACGTGGAGAGTGTATTATCACTAAATCACCCGCAGAGTGGAGATTCCACCCAAGCAATAATTGCAAATTTGTTGCAAAGCATAACAAGTACAAGCAAAGTTTCAGCCAATGGACCTCCGGGTTAAACCCGGAGGTCCATTGGCTGAAACACTGCTTGTGTTTTTTGTCGATATGTACAAAATTTGAAAGTCATAACTTGGGTGACAACTTCACTCCGCAGGTGATTTAGTTACAATCCACTCTCAACATACTGTATATCAATGCTGTTTCAACCCAGATGACATGATCAAAATGTAAACAAGTGGACAACAAAAAACAAAGCCAAGGGTTTGGGAATTTATCCTCACACAGCTTTGTCGCTGTATTTTGAAGAATTTAATTTCCTAGCGTTATTCATGGATATATGACTCAATTTGGACACAAGATGTAATCCTGAAATAATATTTTGTTATCAGTTCTGTTACGAGTGTGGGAACAGACTTCCAGGAACCATTGGTGCCTGCTGTCAACTCTCAGAAATGCAGGGATATTGTGCTCTCCGTCGTTTTTTTTAGCTATAATTTTGAAACTTACCATACTTAAGTATGGTTTGGAAATGACAAAAATAGGTTTACTTTGAATTTTTGTCACCAGGTGGCACCACTTATTCATTTATTTATTGATGTTTAAGGTCACATATTTATGCACAATGGTTAATCACGACCGTGACACTTTTACGGGTGGAGGAAGCCAGAGTACCCGGAGAGAACGACGAGCAGCTGCCAGCTCCCCAATATCGTAACTCTGCACTGCAGCACAGGTAGGGTTAGATTGGTTGAAGACATGCATACCATCGACGTGCAGTACGCCTTAGTACATGGCGTCATCGTGCCCCCACATGGGCAATGGGGGTGAAGTGTCTTGCCCAAGGACACAACGCGGTTGCCGCAGGTGGGATTCAAACCAAGGACCTCTCGGCTTGCAGCCTGCACCTCTAACCTACTGAGCCACCGCGCCCCTCTGGTGGCACCACTTAAAGGCTGAGCTAAAATACTGCTTTCCGATGAAAGGCTCCTAGAATATGTAATTTTGATTGTTTAAAGTGTGTTCATATGTCCAGAAAGGCTCTCTAGATGTGCATAAAGGCTTCAGATTTTTGATTCGGCCCCAGGTGCCACCAGTAGCACCACTTTTGTCATAAGAGAATGGTTTCCATCGAAAGGTTCCTTGGGGGTTTCAGTTCAAAACGTTGAATGAGTGTTCATATGTTCCCGTAAAGCTTCTAGATGTGTATAAAGGTTTGGGATTTTAGGCCTTTAAGTTCATTTAATTTGGGCACACCCTTTTACACTAATTTGTGAACATTAAAAGTTGAATTAACAGCCTGAAAATAAGCAGCCTGACATTTTCAGAATTAGGTCTCTAGAGGGTGAATTTGATGATGCTATCCCATACAGTGGGCAAGTTTATCCTCAGGGTACCTCTTTCTGTTTAGTTTTGAGACCCTGATTCAGATTGAGGTTCACAGAGGGTAAATTTAGTGATGCTAAGTTCACCCTCTGGGGACCTCATTTTGCAGATGAGTTTGCTTATTTTTTTGCTTGTATATTATATTTCCATAACTTTCTTTTGGTTTGTATGGTCCTCTTTTGATGGAAGTTAGTCTCAAATGTAGAAGAGGCATAGAGAATTGATATATTTTTATTGAGTCTTCACATCTTTTCTAATTTGAGCACACCTGGAAACGGTGTGAAATGAGGGTAATCTAATGGCCTGGGATTCTTTATTCGACACCATGTGGTATCAGTAGCACCGCTTTTGTTGTTAAGAGTATTGGTTTCCATTGAAAGGCTCCTTGGGGTTTCAATTTGAAATGTTGAAAGTGTGTTCATACATGTATGTTCCGGTGGGGTCTCCAGATGTGCAAAAGGTTTCGGATTTTTTATTTGGCCCCATTTGGCACCCGTAGCACCACTTTTGTCGTTAGATTATCAATTTCCAGCAAAAGACCCCTAGGGGGTTCAATTTGAAACATTTATGGTGTGTTCATACAGTTAAAACTAGAAGTCCTGTCACAAACTGTGCGCTTATCTAGGCTTAATTGCGTGTAAGAATTGCGCGCAGTTGCCATATCGAATGGCATCCAAAGCATGCCAGATTCTCCTGGTTACTCATAGCAATCGCAGGCAATGTTTCCGCCAATGGACCACTTGATTACCTGGAGGTCCATTGGCTGAAACATTGCTTGTGCACAGACCATATATACAGAATTTGATTGCCTTACTATGGTCATACCACGTAGATTAACATGCAGATGGAAGTGCTATTTGTGCGCATTTCATGACAGGACTTCTAGTTTTAACTGTATGTTCCGGTAGGCTCTCTAGATGTGCATAATGGTTTGGGATTTTTGATTTGGGTCCATGTGCACCACTTTTGTCATTAAAGAAATCAGAATCGGTTTACGGTGAAAGGTTCCTAGGGGTTTTAATTTGAAACATTGAAAACGTGTTCAAATTTTCAGGTAGGGTCTCGAGATGAGCATAAAGGTTTCAGATTTTTTATTCAGCCCCATGTGGCACCCGTTGCGCCACTTTTGTTGTTGGAAAATTGTTTTATGGCGAAAGGCTCCTAGTGGTTTTAATCCGAAATGTTGAAAGTGGATTCATATGTTCCGGGTGGCTAGATGTGCGTAAAGGTTTTGGTTTTTTGATTCGCTCGTAGTGCCACATCTGTCATCAGAGAATCAGTTTCTGAAGATACATGCAGGCTCCTAGGGGTTTTAACTCAAATCGTTACAAGTGTGTTCATATGTTCAGATAGGGTCTCTAGACTGCATAAAAGGTTTTTATTTTTATAGCCTTTTTTGTTAGAAAATTGTTTTCTGGCGAAAGGCTTCCAGTGGTTTTAATCCGAAATGTTGAAAGTGGGTTCATATGTTCCGGTGGGGTGGCTAGATGTGCGTAAAGGTTTTGTTTTTTTGATTTGCTCGTAGTGCCACATTTGCCTTCAGAGAATCAGTTTCTGGAGATACAGTTAAAACTAGAAGTCCTGTCACGAACTGTGCACTTATCTAGGCTTAATTGCGCGTAGGAATTGCGCGTGATTGCCATATTGAATGGCGTCCAAAAGCACGGCAGGTTCTCTTGATTACTCATAGCAAACACGGGCAATGTTTCTGCCACTGGACCTCCGGGTTACCATTGCTTCTGCACAGGCCATATTTACAGAATTTGATAGCCTTACTATAGTCATATCGCGTAGATTAATGCGCATATCGACTTGCTATTTGGGCGCATTTCAGGACAGGACTTTTAATTTTAACTGTACATGTAGGCTCCTAGGGGTTTTAACTCAAAGCGTTGCAAGTGTGTTCATATGTTCAGATAGGGTCTCTAGATTGCATAAAAGTTTTTTATTTTATAGACCCCCCTCGCCCCCCTCCCCCCTCCCCCCCCCCCCCCTCCATCTGTCCGTAGATCTAATTTTGTCCTGTGCAGGGTAGCATCACTAAATTCACCCTCTCGGGACCTCATTTTGAAGATGAAAGTCTGCTTATTTTCTGGCTTGGATACAGATCTGTCCCACAGTGGTGTAGTAGTAATCCACCTTCCACATACTGTAGTCTCGAAAAAATGTCAGAAAAATGTTTAATTCGCCCCTTCCATACCTTAGCATTTGCAAATGTAACATTGTTAAAAAAAATTAAAAAGTAAATTATAGAAACAGGGCCAATAAATTTCAGCTCATGGACCAACATCAATCAGTTAAGTACACGAAGCACGATAAGCTCTAAAAGTAATAAAGCAATTAATCTACTTCATTTCTTTCTTCGATAATTATAATTAACTCCGAATAATTGTAATAAAAACACAAGTCGAAAAGTGATAATTGTTGAACATTGTTTTGTACACCTGATTACAGAGTAGTTAAATACAGTTAAAACTAGAAGTCCTGTCATGAACTGTGCTCTTATCTAGGCTTAATTGCACGTTGGAAGTGTGCGCAATTGCCATATCGAATGGCATCCAAAGCACGGCAGGTTCTCTTGGTTACTCATTGCAAAAACGGGAAATGTTTTTGCCAATGGACCTCCGGGTTACCCGGAGGTCCATTGGCTGAAACATTGCTTGTTCACAGGCCATATTTACAGAATTTGATAGCCGTACTGTGGTCATATCGCGTAGATTAACATGCATATCGACGTGCTATGTGTGCGCAATTCAGGACAGGACTTTTAGTTTTAACTGTACCTTTCTTTTATAACCCCTTATTTCTTAAGCCACTGACATTACCCACAAAACACTAGATTACAGTACCAGTCGAAATAAGTTGTGAGATGACCACAAGAAAATGTTAATGTCATAAGTGACCTTCAATCAACTTCAGTATAATAATAATCAACTTCAGTACCACCGTAAGAACTTTTGTAAAAAAAAATAAAGGGGGGCATAAGATATATTTTTTTAATAAATGAGGCTTTAATAAGGGCTGTTCTGTCCAAAAATGTTGGCCATTCTGTCTCGAAATCTGGGTCATTCTATCTCAGATTCTGAGCCGTTCTGACCATAATCAATCTGGGCCGTTTCGTCCATGGACTGATTCGTCCAACAGCACTAATGCAGTGTATGTCAATATACCTAGTCAAACAGTTCAACCCACTCCTCTAATTTGCGATGTGAAAGACAAGCACAATGTCAATACATCTGTGTCCTTGGATGAAACATCTATTGCAGAAACACCATCATTTGCAGCATGCAACAAAAGCCAAGTATCAGCTTCTTCTTGGGAATTGCCTAATTCACGAATTAGAAGCGATCTACCAGATGATAACAGAAAACAATCAGTCTCAGATGTCACATAAATCTCGAACTCTGCCACATCTCTTTTGCAGGTTTTTAAATTTGATCAGACAGAATTGTTGCTGTTCAAACATAGAAACTTCCACCATTGTCTGATATGTTGCACACTCACAGTTTTTAGCTCACCTGACTTTCAGTCAGGAGAGCTATAGTGATCACTCACCGTCCGTCGTCTGGCGTCCGTCGTCCGTGAACATGGTGTTTGCGTCTTCTCCTCCCAAACCGCTGAACCAATTTAATTGATATTTGAGATAATAGTTTGTTATGACATCGCAATTTGATTTTGTTCAAATCAAGTTGCCCCGCCCATGGGTAGGGCCACACCCAAAAAGTGTGCTGAAATCTTAAAAAATCTTCTCATGAACCAGCAGTAGCAGAGACTTGATATTTGGTGTGCAGCTTCCTTTTGAGGTGTAGACTCAGATTTGTTCAAGAGAAGTTTGTGGGGCTATACTTGGCGTCGTTATGGGAGGGGCAAAATTTTTGGCCCCGCCCAAAATTTCTATATTTTTATACTGTACCACTGACCCAGACTTAGCTGGTGCTAACTCTAACAAAACCAGGGCCAAACACAAATTTTGCCCCCCAATCCCCAAAATTTGCATCCAAAACCAAAAGAAATCATGTCCTATAGGACCTCCATACTACGCCCCCACTGCGCATGCGCAGTGTCAAGGACGTCCCGAAATTGGCGCCAATTATCATTCTCTGTTTGGCCCTTCATCAGTCAACATCTCACTGATCTTTGTGCTTGTAAATCTCAGTTTAAAGGATGCCAGACACGTAATTTTGGGAGAAATGGTGATTCTAAGGAGGATATAGAAGGAGGAGAGGAAAAAGAAGTGACAAAAAATAATCAGGGCTGTACTTAAAATTTTTTATGAAATTATGTTAAGTTGCCTATTTTCGAGGCATGGGCCTCTTGTTGTCATTCTTGCTAAATGTTGCACTGCTTATTCAGTGTTTCCTCTCCCCTAGCCTTCTAAAGTCCCCCCTTGCAATTCTCCCATGCTTTTGGCATATTTTTGAGAAAGTTCATTTCTAAAATTTTCTTGGGAGAGTTACTTGGATACAGAATGTTTTCTGTTATTTTCCCCATAGTTACGTTTTCACCCATGGGTGTATAAACGTTGTGTTCTGCATCTTCCATCTGATGTTCTGCAGATTCTCCCCTGGGAGTCTCTGTCTTGCATCAGATAGAGTGTAATTTTGATGACTGATTTCGGGCCAGTTTTTTCAGTGCCTGGAGTCATGTTTTCTGGTGTTTTACACTGTTTGTTTTCATTGGCAACAGCCTTTTTTGAGGGGGGCTGTTTGCCTTTGGTGTAGTTTATCTCACTATAAGATACATTTATATTATCCGTAAGTGTCTCATTAATTATTTAATATAAATTTAAAATTTTTTACCACACTTTGCCATCGGATCCATCGGGGCTCAACGTTACTTTTCAGAAACTTGGGCTTCGCTGAAAAAATATTTTTTCAAAATTATTTTGATTTGCAATTGTTTTTTCATTTATTAATGGATCATGTTATTATGTATCTTTGTGTCAGGGGTTTGTGCGAGTAACTAGGACTTGTTGTTGACTTTTCACAATGAAAGGATATTGTTCAAATTGTAATGGGAAGAAATCTTCCTCTGACTTTCATGATCATTGTATTAATTGGAGTCAGTGTTCTCGCACTAATCCCTGTTCTATATGTCAATATTGGGATGACAAACATTGGAAACGTGTGTCATGGTATGTTGTTTCTGGAGAAAGGGCTATGCCGGCTCTTTCTCCGCAAGGTCACTCTACTCTCTCAGTTTCTATTTCAGAGGAACAAGAACAGGGTGATGTTTCCATGTTATCTTCTGCAAGTGCGCTTCCGTCGTCACAAATGAATTCAGAGCTAGCGGCAAAAGTGCTCATGGAGATTAGACAAATGTCGTCCGCTAGCTCGCCCGGTGTAGCGTCCATTCACCGAATGGTTCGGCAGCCGGGTTCGTCTGATGCGGTCCAGGAGGAAATGTTGGGTGATGCGAGCACTATAAACATTCAATGTGCACACCCAGTGACGGCGGATAGTAAGCGAGATCGGAGGAAGCCGAAATCAAACTGCAGCCTGTTACTATTAACCCTTTACCCAACGTAACGGCCAAAACCGGCCAGCGCTATTCTCAAAAATCGTCAATTAATTTTCAAAATATTTTCATTTTTTGTCTCAAAAACATAGGTTATGACCCCTCGTTGGAACGAGCTCGTCGAGCTCGTTCCAACGAGGGGTCATAACCTATGTTTTTGAGACAAAAAATGAAAAAAATTAGTTTTTCAAGAATTTTTTTTGCAAGTGTCGTCTGCTTTTCATGTTAGGTAAAGGGTTAAGGGTTATAGGTCTATGTTATCTGATACCTATGCACATCATGATAGTTTACAAATTGGATCTAATGTCTCTTTATCTAAGTTGGTTAGAAACTTCTCGATAAATAGACCCAGAACTCTTAGATTAATTCCTAAATGGAATTTAGCTTGGGTTCTTCTTAAATTGAAGGAAAAGCCATTTGAACCTCTTGGGACAGTAGATTTCAAATTCTTATCTTATAAGACAGCTTTTCTCTTAGCTTTCTCTTCTGCTAGAAGAGTCAGTGAGCTTCATGCACTGTCGGTGGATGATTCTCACTATCGTAGTGTCGGGAACACTATCACCTTCACTACTAATGTGGGTTTTTTAGCTAAGAATCAGGCTCCTAATAAATATCCGGAACCTATTGTTATTAAGGCTCTTCCATCTTCAGACGGGCGTAGGCCTTTACTCTGTCCTGTTAGAGCGTTACGTATCTATAAACAGAGATCTCAGTTTATCAGAAAGGGACGGAAACGTTTCTTTCTGTCTTTGATGCCTAATAGAAGGGACATTTCGGTCCATTCTATTGCTAGATGGATTCAATTAACTATCCGTACTGCTTATGAGAGTTTATCTTCTTCTCAGCAGTCTGTGCTTAAGATTTCCGCTCATGAAGTAAGAGCTCTTGCTACTTCTTGGGCTTATGCTAATAGTGTTGCTATTACAGATTTAATGAAGGCTGCTTATTGGTCTCAGCCATCCACATTCACGAATTTTTATCTCAGAAATATTGAGTCCATTTCTGGAGACCTGCATTGTTTAGGTCCGTTACCTGTTGCTCAGAATGTCATCCACTAAACAGTTGCAACTATAGTTATGCAGGCTTTTTGTTCTGGCAGTGACTCCGTCCGGCTGCCCTCTTCGCTCTGGGCTATTTGACCCAGGGCAAGGGGAAGGGGGGGGGGGGGGGGGTTCCCTTAGGTCACCTGCTTTATAGTGAAAAGCAAGGGAATGCCTCCTCCAAAGTCAGTATTTCTGAGTCGCTTCCGGGATGGTTTTAAAGTGTAATATTAATGTTAAAATTCATTCATGTCTTATTTTTAAAGTGTAGCTCGGTGTGAAGCATTTGTATATGTCAAGTGTCAAACGGGCTTTAATATACAATACTCGGACACTTTTAAAAGATTATAAAGAGTCTCAATTCTCTGGACTACTTTATTTATTGGCTTACTTTAAAAATAATTAGTATAAGGGTTATACTGGATGTTAATAGAGAACATGAATATTATTGTGCTCAATTATTAAGGGTATTGTATCTTTCTAATTTAATATTAAATAAGAAAGATACATGTAAAGCCTAATACTCCTTTTCTCCTTAAGGGGTTACCTCTTTATTATATAGTTGAGCTTATTGGATTTTCCTCTATGTCCTAGGCCATCCAGCCTGTTTACTATTCAGCTAAGTCTGGGTCATTGGTACAGTATAAAAATGTTAAAAAATTTATAGTAATTTATATATTTTTTATACTTACCAATGACCCAGACGGGGATGGCCCTCCCAGGAGTTGGGAACTCTTGCCTCCCCGCTGAGTACATAGCGCTGACCAGGCACTGCCAGTAAGAATGATAATTGGCGCCAATTTCGGGACGTCCTTGACACTGCGCATGCGCAGTGGGGCGTAGTATGGAGGTCCTATAGGACATGATTTCTTTTGGTTTTGGATGCAAATTTTGGGGATTGGGGGGCAAAATTTGTGTTTGGCCCTGGTTTTGTTAGAGTTAGCACCAGCTAAGTCTGGGTCATTGGTAAGTATAAAAAATATATAAATTACTATAAATTTTTTAACTTTCCAAACCGAGAGGCTGATTTGAACCAAATTTTATGTGAGGGCTTATTGGATCATAAGTACCTAATTTATGCTGATTTTTTTTTCCCGTAGCCCCATGAGAACCGCAGGAGCTAAAAATAGAAAAAAATTAAAACGCCCATATCTCCAAAACTGCACGGCACCGAGAATTTTTATTTGGTGTGAAGCTTCCTTAGGACCAACAGAAAGAATTCGTAAAAAAAAATTGCCATCGGTTTTATCATAGGGTACAGTTTCGGGACTTTGAAAAAGTGCTGAGTCAGCACTTTTTAACACTGTAGGCAATGGGAAAAACATTAAAAAATCTTCTTCTCCAGATCCAGCAGGCAGAATCTTTTGATATTTGGTATGCAACATTGGAGGGTGGATCTGATTCAAGTTTGTTCAAATCGGCCCCCTGGGTTCATATTTGGGCTCAGTATAGGAGCCCGATTTCGAACTTAGTGCATTTCAGGCAAATTTCTTAAAAAATCTTCTTCTCCAGATCCAGCAGGCAGAATCTTTTGATATTTGGTATGCAACATCGTGGGGTGGATCTGATTCTATTTTGTTCAAATCGGCTCCCTAGATTCATATTTGGGCTCACTATAGAAGCTCGAATTTGAACTTAGTGCATTTCAGGCAAATTTCTTCAAAAATCTTCTTCTCCAGATCCTGCAGGCAGAATCTTTTGATATTTGGTATGCAACATTGTGGGGTGGATCTGATTCCAGTTTGTTCAAATCGGCCACCTGGATTCATATTTGGGCTCACTATAGAAGCCCAAATTCGAACTTAGTGCATTTCAGGCAAATTTCTTTGAAAATCTTCTTCTCAAGATCCAGCAGGCAGAATCTTGTGATATTTGGTATGCAACATCCTTAGGGGGGTGAGATTCAAGTTTGTTCAAACCATGTCCCTAGGTCCATATTTGGGCTCACTGTGGAGCTTGAATTGTAACTTTGTTTGAAATGAGGAATTTTCTTTAAAAAATCTTCTTCTTCAGATCCAGCAGTCGGAATGGTTTGATATGTGGTGAGTAGCATCCTTGGGGGGAGGGGGGGGGGATTCAAGTGTGTTAAAGCCAAGCCCATGGGTCCATATTTGGGCTCCCTGTGGGAGCCCAAATTATAACTTAGTCAATATGAGGAATTTTTCTTTAAAAATCTTCTTCTTCAGATTCAGCAGTTGGAATGTTTTGATATTTGGCATGGAGCAACCTTAGGGGGCTGAGATTCAAGTTTGTTCAAGCCAAGTCCCTTGGTTCATATTTGGGCTCACTATGGGAGCCTGAATGACAACTTAGTTCAAAATGAGGAATTTTCTTTAAAAATCTTCAGATCCAGCAGATGAATGCTTTTGATATTTTTTATGCAGCATCCTTAGGGGGGTAAGATTCAAGTTTGTTCAAGCCATGTCCCTAGGTCCATATTTGGGCTGATTGTAGGAGCTTGAATTGTAACTTGGTTCAAAATGAGGAATTTTCTTTAAAAATCTTCTTCTTCAGATCCAGCAGTCGGAATGTTTTGATATTTGGTGTGCAGAATCCTTAGGGGTGTGAGATTCAGGTTTGTTAAAGCCAAGTCCCTGGGTTCATATATGGGCTCCCTGTGGGAGCCCGAATTATGACTTAGTTCAATATGAGGAATATTCTTTAAAAATCTTTTTTTAGATCCACTGGTCAGAATATTTGGATATTTGGTTTCAGCTTTTATTAGGAGGAGCAGATGCAACTTGTGGAAATCAATTCTCTGGGTTGATATTTAGGCTACCATGTCAGGTGAGCACCCTCAGGCCCCCTGGGGCCTCTTGTTTATAGTTACGTGTACCAGTAAGTCTATTATCAGACTGCTTTTTGTGGTGTTCTTGACTCTTGATACTTAGAGTTTTGTTGACATCCGCAGACCTGTCGATTTGGGTTTGCATGGAGGTTACCTAAAATGAAAAACATGCGAACAAAAAACGAGTTGCACCAAATCATTGCGGGGGCATGTGAAATTTTTGCCATGCTGAATGATGCAGTACGCTCGCATCAGCTTACAGTTAAAACTAGAAGTCCTTTCATGAACTGTGCACTTATCTAGGCTTAATTGCACGTACAGTTAAAACTAGAAGTCCTGTCACGAATAGTGCGCTTATCTAGGCTTAATTGCGCATTGGAATTGCGCGCAATTGCCATATCGAATGGCACCCAAAGCACGGCAGGTTCTCCTGGTTACTCATGCAATGTTTCTGCCAATGGACCTCTGGGTTACCCAGAGGTCCATTGGCTGAAACATTGCTTGTGCACAGGCCACATGTACAGAATTTGATAGCTTTAGTTGGGCCATAACACGCAAATTAAGGTGCATATCAACGTGCTATTTGTGCGCTTTTCATGACAGGACTTCTAGTTTAACTGTAGGAATTGCATGCAATTGCCATATTGAATGGCATCCAAAGCACGGCAAGTTCTCCAGGTTACTCATAGCAAACACAGGCAATGTTTCTGCCAATGGACCTCTGTAGATTAACGCACAGATCAACGTGCTATTTGTGCGCACTTCATGATAGGACTTCTAGTATGGATGCCATAGTCCTCTGTAGCATGCTAGCCCATGGCCCCATGCCAAGATTAGACTATAATTGTAACTAATTTGTATCTGAATTGCTGTAACACAGCCCCATTATTGTTCCAAAGGATTCATCTTTATTCATCAGGATATTGGCCATACAGTTAAAACTAGAAGTCCTGTCACAAAATGTGCGCTTATCTAGGCTTAATTGCTCGTATGAATTGCGTGCAATTGCCATATCGAAAGGCATCCAAAGCACGGCAGGTTTTCCTGGTTACTCATAGCAAACACAGGCAATGTTTCTGCCAATGGACCTCCGGGTTACCCGGAGGTCCATTGGCTGAAACATTGCTTGTGCACAGGCCATATTTACAGAATTTGATAACCTTACTATGGTCATATCGCATGGATTAACGCGCATATCGACGTCCTATTTGTGCGCATTTCAGGACAGGACTTTTAGTTTTAACTGTAGGTGCACAAGCCTGGCATTTTGCGATTTATTTGCTCGCCTACTGCTTACCTTAAACAAATTAAGGAGGGTGAAAACTAGCCCTCCTGGCCTTAGAAAATAATGATTACAATAATAACCTATTCCTAAAACCCACATCTTTTCAGATCTATGCTATGTCAGTGGTCGTTGTGAGATGGCCACACTGCCCCTCCCCCACCTCCGGGCCTTGCTGAGGCCCAGGGGCGTGGGAGGGGCAGTGTAGCCATCTCAGAGACCACCTTGTTAGCAGCACCACATAAAATGTGCAAAGTTTCTTGTGCAGACATTATGCGAATTAGATGGACTTTGATTTGTTCAGTGCTTACACACTTACACAGTAAGTACACATGTCAATACGACTCGGCTAGGGGCTGTATTTATGAACCGATCTTCACAAGACTTCTTGGGTACCTTTGTTATCATCTTGGGACAAAAACGAGTGTTTTTGGGTGCGGTCCGGAATTCAAGATGGCTGCCAGCAGCCATTTTGTACCAAAATTAGGTACAATCAGTTTTTTGTACATAACTTCTATATGAAGGTTCTGATTCGAATAAATTTTTGAATGAATGTTTAGTAACATGGAATACATCACATATAATACAGGTTTTTTTTCTCGTGCAGAAATTATGCAAATTAGATGAACTTTGATTTATTCAGTGTTACTTATACAGAGTAAGTGCACATGTCAATATGGCTCGGGCTAGAGGCTGTATTTATGAACCGATCTTCACGAAACTTCTTAGGTGCCTTTGTTATCACCGTGAGACAGGAATGAGTGCTTTTGGGGATCTTTGTTATTACTGTGCTATGAGAACAAATACTATTGGGTTCAGTGAGACCCACTCTGGGACACAAAATGGGAGATAATTAAAAATCTTTTCCAAAAACACCAGGCAAAATAATGTTTCTTGAATTCAGCATCCCTAGTACGTGTATATTCAAATGTATTGAATCCAAGTTTCTGTGTTAATATTTGTTGTTGTTTGGGGAGGGTAAACATTATTACCACAGCCTCATTTTCTATTTACAATGAGAAAAATAAAACATCCTCACCCGTGGCAACCCTATGAGCTAAAGATAAAAAATTGAAATACCTATATTTTAAGAAGAACTGGACAAATATTTATTAATTATTATGAATCAACCTTAGAAGGGTTTGAATCAAACGGGCCAAAACAATTGCTAATGTTTGGCTTATGATGCGCCATACAAGGATCCCCATTGTAACATGAAGATTTCTTTTCTAGTTTAGCATCTAACTGTCACCCACCTTTACAATACTTTACCTATACATTTGTTACAGGCTACATTCCGTATTTATGTACAGACTGTTACAATACTTTATATGTACCTTATCAGGTGATTACCTAGATGTATGTCATCGCTGTGTCACATACATGTACTATACATGTACATGTCATACACAAGATGAGCTACGGTGTCACTGACACTTTCATTTTTCTGTGTGTTACTTGACTCTTTCATTTCAACCTCAGTTTGAGCCTCGGCCTTTTGATACTTTGGGAATGCAATCTCCACAAAAAAACATATCTAAACTGTAGAGCCATCCCAGAAAATTTCCTATCAAACTCGGATGTGACATCATTTGGGGGGGGGGGGGGGGGGGGGTGGTAGGGGGGTGGTAGGGCCAAAAATAAAAAAAACACATTTTAAAAAAAATTTAATATGTTGTAGAGCTCGAAAAATTTGGAGATACAGTTAAAACTAGAAGTCCTGTCATGGAATGCGCACAAATAGCACGTCGATCTGCACGTTAATATATGTGTTATGGCCATGATAAGGCTATCAAATTCTGTAAATATGGCCTGTGCACAAGCAATGTTTTAGCCAATGGACCTCCGGGCAACCCAGAGATAAAGTGGCAGAAACATTGCCTGTGTTTGCTATAAGTAACCAGGAGAACCTGTCATGCTTTGGATGCCATTCGATATGGCAATTGCGCGCAATTCCAACGTGCAATTTAGCCTAGATAAACGCACAGTTTGTGACAGGACTTCTAGTTTTAACTGTAGGTGTTTTTTAGTTTTCTGATGTATCGCCATTTTTAGCTCGACTTTGACGAAGTCAAATTTGAGCTATTGTCATGGTCCGTCGTCTGTCTGTCCATCCGTCTGTCCGTCCGTCCGTACATCTGTCAACAATTGGCTATGGCTCGGGCTAGAGGTCGTATTTATGAACCGATCTTTACGAAACTTCTTGTGCACCTTTGTTATGACCCTGGGACGGGAACGAGTGTTTTTAGGTGTGGTCTGAAATTCAAGATGGCTGCCAGCGGCCATTTTGTACCGATGATGCAAAAATCAGTATTTTTATACTGTACCAATGACCCCCAGACTTAGCTGGTGCTAACTCCAACAAAACCAGGGCCAAACACAAATTTTGCCCCCCAATCCCCAAAATTTGCATCCAAAACAAAAAGAAATCATGTCCTAAAGGACCTCCATACTACGCCTCTACTGCGCATGCGCAGTGACGCAGTCGTCCCGAAATTGGCGCCAATTATCATTCTCTGTTTGGCCCTTCATCAGTCAACATCTCACTGATCTTTGTGCTTGTAAATCTCAGTTTAAAGGATGCCAGACACGTAATTTTTGGAGAAAATGTGATTCTAAGGAGGATAGAAGGAGGAGAGGAAAAAGAAGTGGCAAAAAATAATCAGGGCTGTACTTAAAATTTTTTGATGAAATTATGTTAAGTTGCCTATTTTCGAGGCATGGGCCTCTTGTTGTCATTCTTGCTAATTGTTGCACTGCTTATTCAGTGTTTCCTCTCCCCTAGCCTTCTAAAGTCCCCCCTGGCAATTCTCCCATGCTTTTGGCATATTTTTGAGAAATTTCATTTCTAAAATTTCCTGGGAGAGTTGCTTGGTTACAGAATGTTTTCTGTTATTTTCCCCATAGTTACGTTTTCACCCATGGGTGTATAACGTTTGTGTTCTGCATCTTCCATCTGATGTTCTACAGATTCTCCCCTGGGAGTCTCTGTTTTGCATCAGATAGAGTGTAATTGATGACTGATTCCGGGCCAGTTTTTTCAGTGCCTGGAGTCATGTTTTCTAGTGTGTTTACACTGTTTGTTTTCATTGGCAACAGCCTTTTTTGAGGGGGGCTGTTTGCCTTTGTGGTAGTTTATCTCATTATAAGATACATTTATATTATCCGAAAGTGTCTCATTAATTATTTTATATAAATTTAAAATTTTTGACCACACTTTGCCATCGGATCCATCGGGGCTCAACGTTACTTTTCAGCAACTTGGGCTTCTCTGAAAAAATATTTTTTCAAAATTATTTTGTTTTGCAATTGTTTTTTCATTTATTAATGGATCATGTTATTATGTATCTTTGTGTCAGGGGTTTTTGCGAGTAACTAGGACTTATTGTTGTTCTTTCACAATGAAGGGACATTGTTCAAATTGTAATAGGAAGAAATCTTCCTCTGACTTTCATGATCATTGTATTAATTGTAGTCAGTGTTCTCGCATTAATCCCTGTCCTATATGTGAACATTGGGATGAGAAACATTGGAAACGTGTGTCACGATATGTTGTTTCTGGAGAAAGAGCGATGCCGGCTCTTTCTCCACAAGGTCACTCTACTCTCTCAGTTTCTATTTCAGAGGAACCAGAACAGGGTGATGTTTCCATGTTATCTTCTTCAAGCGTGCGTCCGTCGTCACAAATGAATTCAGAGCTAGCGGCAAAAGTGCTCATGGAGATTAGACAAATGTCGTCCGCTAGCTCGCCCGGTGTAGCGTCCATTCACCGAATGGTTCGGCAGCCGGGTTCGTCCGATGCGGTCCAAGAGGAAATTTTGGGTGATGCGAGCACTATAAACATAATAGATGCACACCCAGTGACGGCGGATAGTAAGCGAGAACGGAGGAAGCCTTTTAGTCCGGTTCCTAGCTCGTCCAGGTCCAGCCGGGCCGCGAGCGAGAGAGGTCCCTCTCTCGTACAACAACATCTGGGACCAGATGTTGTGGTACAAAATGTGTCTTTAGCGGAGCATACGTCCGTCGCTCGGGACGCTCCGTTGTATAAGCAGTCCGCAGAGACTGTTAAGGCTTCCTCTTCTCGTCAGCGCACACGACCGCACCTTGGCTGCGTGACCGCCGATATTTTACCAGCTTTGCCGATGGAGGCTTCTTCGGCGACCAGGTCACACCATCCGGCAGCCAGGGATTCGAGACCGATGGACTCCGGACGTTCGCATAGGAAAAGTATGCGGGAGCCATCTGATGCGGAGCTGCCCTCGGCGAAGCAGCGAAAGACTGTGCCTCCGCAGGTCTCGACATCGGACATTCTTGTGCAGATAGCACAGCTTATCGCAGCATCCCAGCAGCCGACAGAAACGGTGTCGGATCGAGAATTATCTGACGGCGCTGGGTCGGTACGCTCCGCCGAAGCATCGGGGGCGGACGACCGGGAACATCGGGAGGTCCGACCGGATGGTGAAAGGGATACGGATGACTTGGAGCTATCCCTTTCAGAACAACATAAAGCTGCCGTGGACTTCATCCGGCACTTTCTCCCTCAAGTTGTTCCGTCGGGCCAGACTGCTGCGCTTCCGGACAAGAGAATTATAGCGTCATTGGACTCTGAATTTTTTGAGCGGTTCAGGGACATCGCTCCCGAGTTTCCGTCGCAGTCCAATAATGTTGCAAGAACATTTGAATTATTGAACGACGCTATATTTAAACTTGCTTCCAGGACGGGGAAAGCAGGTTTCTTGTCCGCTAATACTCTTAACCTGCCTTTCATTAATGCAAGGAATAAATTCGATACGGCAGGACAGGGTATACCGAGAGTTCCTCTGCGTATGGACGACGAGGCGGAAGACTTAGAGCTATCATTACCGTCGTCAGCTTCTATTCCAACCGCGGTGTTGGAAACAGCTATTGCGTCTAACAGAGCCAATTTAGATGCCTTATCTTACGCAGATCACCTTACTAAGGCGTTATCACTGCGCCTTCAAGGGGAAGAGTTTCAGGATATACAATCCTCTTTAAGACTTCTTTCAAGGGCAGTAGCTTATTCCACGTGTAACTCCGCCCTTTCAGTGGCAAATCTGGAGTTGGTTAGACGTGACGCAGCCCTAGCTACATCCACACTAGTGGATTCTAAGGTGAAGAACTCTCTTAGAGTCGCTTCGGTCTCAGGAGAACTTCTCTTTGATGGCAAGCTTTCCGCTATTTATGATAAAATTAAAAAGAAAGCTAATGATTCTCTGTTGTTCAGATCGGCTCCTAAAAAGTCGGATACAGCAGACACGAATAAGACAGGCACTTCTGGGTCTAATGCGCCCAAGAGAGGTTCCTATAGAGGTTCCGGTGCGTCCTCTTGGTCTTATTCGAGAGACCGTCAGGATAGCGACTCTCGTTCGGGACGTCCTTCAGGCCGGGACAATCGGTCGGACGCCCCGAGGTCGACGAGGCGAGGTGCGGGTCGTGGAAGACGTGGTTTCTCCTACCGCAGGCCTCGCAGGTCCAGGAGGTGATGGCTTAAACCTCTATTGCGTTCCGGTTGGCGGAAGGCTGTCGAGTTTTTCACAAGAGTGGGCGTCGATTACGGACGACCCTTGGGTGAGAGGAGTGACTTCGGAAGGTCTAAAGATATCCTTCAAACGAAAGCCTCCATTAACTCGAAGTCCAAAGTGGACTCATCTTCCGTCAAATCCACAGAAAAGAGACGCTCTGTTATCAGAGGTGCAGTCTCTTTTAATGAAGAACGCGGTAGAGGTCGTAGAAAACCAGGAATCTCTGGGATTCTACAGCCATCTGTTTCTGGTTCCGAAACCAGACGGCTCGTTCCGTCCAGTCATAGATTTGAGCTGGATAAACAAGCTGATCGTCGCTCCGAAGTTTTATATGGAGACGATTCGATCGGTTAGAGCGAGTATTCGGGTGAATGATTATGCAACGAGCATAGATCTCAAAGATGCGTACTTTCACGTCATGGTACATCCGACATTCCGAAAGTATCTACGCTTCGCAGTCCTAGGAGTGGTGTATCAATTCCGGGCGATGTGCTTCGGATTGAATCTAGCACCCTGGGCTTTCACTCGGGTAATGAACTCGGTAATGATCTACTTCCGAGCTCATTCGTCTGCGGTAACGTCGGCCTACCTGGACGACATTCTTCAGAGGTACGGCAACGAGTTAACGCTTCAGAACGATGTTCAGAATCTTCTTCTATTGCTCCGACGTCTCGGTTTTATAGTAAACGAGGAGAAGTCGGATCTGGTGCCGTCCAAGTCATTCACTCATCTGGGAATGAGCTTCGAGACGCACAACAATCTCGTTCGTCTGCCGTTAACCAGAGCGAAATTAGTCAGTTGTTACGCTCGCTATTGTCTGCACGCAGACAAAGTCACGGCGAGAGAATTTATGAGACTGATAGGTCTGTGCGGAGCCGCCGCGGATCTCATTCCGATGGGGCGGCTACGCACACGTCCTCTTCAAATTTTCCTGACTCAGAATTGGAGTGTGAAAATTCATTCGCTCGATGTAGACGTTCTCTTGTCAGATCAAGTGAAACAAGAGATTCAGACTTGGGCAAACATTCAGTGGTTAACTCAAGGAGTTCCGCTGCAGTTGCCGGATCCGAGTTTTACCGTTATGACGGATGCCAGTCAAACAGGTTGGGGTGCATCATTAATCCCAACGGATTCGAGATGCCAGGGTCTTTGGGATCCGCAATTCCTGTGCAAGCACATAAACATCAAGGAAATGATGTCAATTTGGCTTGCGTTACGTCACTGGATGGACATTATTCACGATGCTCATGTCCAAATCCTATCCGACAATACGACAGTAGTGGCGTATATACGGAATCAGGGAGGCACTCATTCAGTTCCGTTGTTCAATCTAACGGAAAGAATCCTTCTGTTTGCGTTAGAACATCACGTTCTTCTTTCGGTCCGTCACATACCGGGTCGTCTGAATGTGCTAGCAGACTCCCTTTCACGAAAGGGTCGCTTGTTGCTGTCAGAGTGGACTCTCAACAAACAAGTATTCAATCAGATTTGCTACCAATGGGAACGGCCAATGATAGACTTATTTGCGACACATCTCAACAATCAGTTGCAGACGTATGTGTCTCCGTGTCCGGATCCAAGAGCATTTGCAGTAGACGCTCTGTCGATCCCTTGGGACGGAATGATAGGATATGCGTATCCTCCAGCGCCGTTAATTCAACAAGTATTGCTAAAGATAAAACAATCTCAATGCAAGATTCTGTTGGTAGCATCTCTGTCGCCACAGAGACCGTGGATAAATCTACTCAGGTGTCTGTTGTGGGACCTACCGCGGAAGCTTCCTCCACGAGAGGATCTTCTTTCGCAGGGGAAATCGCGCCAACTCCATCACAACCCGCAAGGTCTCAACCTTCACGTTTTTCCGTTGTGCGGTCCTTCTTGCATGGCAAGCACTTTACAGGACGAGCAGTGGACGCGATTTCTAACTGTAGGAGGACCTCCTCTTCGCTAAACTATGCGGCTAAGTGGAAGGTTTTTCGTCGTTGGTGTAGGGATCATTCTGTAGATATATTTGATCCCTCTATACCAGACATTGCAAACTTTCTAGTATACTTGTTTGACGAAATCAACTGCAGCCTGTTACTATAAAGGGTTATAGATCTATGTTATCTGATACCTATGCACATCATGATAGTTTACAAATTGGATCTAATGTCTCTTTATCGAAGTTGGTTAGAAACTTTTCGATAAATAGACCCAGAACTCTTAGATTAATTCCTAAGTGGAATTTAGCTTGGGTTCTCCTTAAATTGAAGGAAAAGCCATTTGAACCTCTTGGGACAGTAGATTTCAAATTCTTATCTTATAAGACAGCTTTTCTCTTAGCTTTCTCTTCTGCCAGAAGAGTCAGTGAGCTTCATGCACTATCGGTGGATGATTCTCATTATCGTAGTGTTGGGAACACTATCACCTTCACTACTAATGTGGGTTTTTTAGCTAAGAATCAGGCTCCTAATAAATATCCGGAACCTATTGTTATTAAGGCTCTTCCGTCTTCAGACGGGCGTAGGCCTTTACTCTGTCCTGTTAGAGCACTACGTATATATAAACAGAGATCTCAGTTTATCAGAAAGGGACGGAAACGTTTCTTTCTGTCTTTGATGCCTAATAGAAAGGACATTTCAGTCCATTCTATTGCTAGATGGATTCAGTTAACTATCCGTACTGCTTATGAAGATTTATCTTCTTCTCAGCAGTCTGTGCTTAAGATTTCTGCTCATGAAGTAAGAGCTCTTTCTACTTCCTGGGCTTATGCTAATAGTGTTGCTATTACAGATTTAATGAAGGCTGCTTATTGGTCTCAGCCATCCACATTTACGAATTTTTATCTCAGAAATATTGAGTCCATTTCTGGAGACCTGCATTGTTTAGGTCCGTTATTTGTTGCTCAGAATGTCGTCCACTAAACAGTTGCAACTATAGTTATGCAGGCTTTCTGTTCCGGCAGTGACTCCGTCCGGCTGCCCTCTTCGCTCTGGGCTATTTGACCCAGGGCAAGGGGAAGGGGGGGGGGGGGGGGTGTTCCCTTAGGTCACCTGCTTTATAGTGAAAAGCAAGGGAATGCCTCCTCCAAGTCAGTATTTCTGAGTCGCTTCCGCGATGGTTTTAAAGTGTAATATTAATGTTTAAATTCATTCATGTCTTATTTTTAAAGTGTAGCTCGGTGTGAAGCATTTGTATATGTCAAGTGTCAAACGGGCTTTAATATACAATACTCGGACACTTTTAAATGATTATAAAGAGTCTCAATTCTCTGGACTACTTTATTTATTGGCTTGCTTTAAAAATAATTAGTATAAGGGTTATACTGGATGTTAATAGAGAACATGAATGTTATTGTGCTCAATTATTAAGGGTAGTGTATCTTTCTAATTTAATATTAAATAAGAAAGATACATGTAAAGCCTAATACTCCTTTTCTCCTTAAGGGGTTACCTCTTTACTATATAGTTGAGCTTATTGGATTTTCCTCTATGTCCTAGGCCCTCCAGCCTGTTTACTATTCAGCTAAGTCTGGGTCATTGGTACAGTATAAAAATGTTAAAAAATTTATAGTAATTTATATATTTTTTATACTTACCAATGACCCAGACGGGGATGGCCCTCCCTGGAGTTGGGAACTCTTGCCTCCCCGCTGAGTACATAGCGCTGACCAGGCACTGCCAGTAAGAATGATAATTGGCGCCAATTTCGGGACGACTGCGTCACTGCGCATGCGCAGTAGAGGCGTAGTATGGAGGTCCTTTAGGACATGATTTCTTTTTGTTTTGGATGCAAATTTTGGGGATTGGGGGGCAAAATTTGTGTTTGGCCCTGGTTTTGTTGGAGTTAGCACCAGCTAAGTCTGGGTCATTGGTAAGTATAAAAAATATATAAATTACTATAAATTTTTTAACTTTTTGTACAGAACTTCTGTATGAAAGTTCTGATTTGAATAAAGTTTTGTATAAATGTTTAGTACCATGGGATACATCACATATAATACGGGTTTTTTTCTCGTGCGTAAATTATGCAAATTAGACTGACTTTGATTTATTTAGTGTTACTTTCAGAGCTGTAAGTGCCAAGCTGCTATGGCTCGGGCTAGAGGCTGTATTTATGAACCGATCTTTACGAAACTTCTTGGGTACCTTTGTTATGACCGTGGGACGAGAACGAGTGTTTTTGGGTGCGGTCCGAAATTCAAGATGGCTGCCAGCCACCATTTTGTACCGACGATGCAGAAATCTGTTTTTTGTACAGAACTTCCATATGAAAGCTCTGAATTGAATAATTTTTTGTATGAATGTTTAGTACCATTGGATACATCACATATAATACGGGTTTTTTTCTCATGCGTAAATTATGCAAATTAGAAGAACTTTGATGTTTTTTGGTGTTACTTTCAGCACTGTAAGTGCAAATGCCAATACGGCTCGGGCTAGAGGCCGTATTTATGAACCAATCTTTACGAAACTCCTTGGGTACCTTTGTTATCACCGTGGGACGAGAACGAGTGTTTTTGGGTCCGGTCCGAAATTCAAGATGGCCGATGGCAGCCATTGTGTACAAAATTTGGTGCAATCAGATTTTTGCACAGAACTTCCAGATGAAAGCGCTGATTTGAATAATTTTTTGTGTGAATGTTTAGTACCATGGGATACATCACATATAATACAGGTTTTTTTCTCGTGCAGAAATTATGCAAATTAGATGAACTTTGATTTTTTCAGTGCTACTTACACACAGTAAGTACGCATGTCAATACGACTCGGGCTAGAGTCTGTATTTATGAATCGATCTTCACGAAACGTCTTGGGTACCTTTGTTATCACCTTGGAACGAGAACGAGTGTTTCTGGATGCGGTCCAAAATTCAAGATGGCTGCAAGTGGCCATTTTGTACCGAAATTAGGTCTTATCAGTTTTTTGTACACAACTTCTATACGGCTCAGGCTAGAGGCCGTATTTATGAACCGATCTTTACAAAACTTCTTGGGTACCTTTGTTATCACCGTGGGATGAGAACGAGTATTTTTGGGTGTGGTCTGAAATTCAAGATGGCCACTAGCAGCCATTTTGTACCAAAATTAGTGCAATCAGTTTTTTGTACAGAACTTCTGTATGAAAGTTCTGATTTGAATAAATTTTTGTATTAATGTTTAGTAACATGGAATACATCACATATAGTATGGGTTTTTTTCTCGTGCAGAAATTATGCAAATTAGATGAACTTTGTTTTTTCAGTGCTACATGTACTTATACACTTTAAGTGCACATGTCAATACGACTCGGGCTAGAGGCTGTATTTATTAACCGATCTTCACAAAACTTCTTGGGTACCTTTGTTATCACCTTGGGACGAGAAGGAGTGTTTCTGGGTGCGGTCCAAAATTCAAGATGGCTGCCAGTGGCCATTTTGTACCGAAATTAGGTCCAATCAGTTTTTTGTCACAACTTCTACACAGCTCATATCTGTGAACTGATCTTCACGAAACTTCTTGGGTACCTTTGTTTTCACCTTGGGACAGGAATGAGTGTGTTTTGGGGTGCCTTTGTTATCACTGTGCTATGAGAACAAATATTTTGGGGTTCAGTCATACCCACTCTGGGACTCCAAGATTTCTTTTCTAGTTTAGCATCTGACTGTCACCCACCTTTACAATACTATACCTATACATTTGTTACAAGCAACGGTCAGTATTTATGTACAGACTGTTACAATACTTTATATGTACCTTTGTTATCAGGTCATTACCTAGATATTTGTCATTGCTGTGTCACATACTATACATGTACATGTCTTTGTCTTGACAAGTTGAGCTACAGTGTCATTGACACTTTCATTGAAGTTTTACGTCACTTCAAAAATGGACCATTGTAGACATCTTCATTAAAAATGGTTATGTGTTTGAAGGGGTTAAAAAGCATATTATAGCATCAACCCTTGATATACCCTTCAGAGTTGCCCCCTCACCAGCAGTTAAAACTAGAAGTCCCTTCACGAACTGTGTGCCTAACTAGGCTAAATTGCACTTACGTATTGCACACAATTGCCATATAGAATGGCATCCAAAGCATGGCAGGTTCTCCTGGTTACTCATAGCAAACACAGGCAATGTTTCAGCCAATGGACCTCCGGGTTACCCGGAGGTCCATTGGCTGAAACATTGCTTGTTCACAGGCCATATGCACAGAATTTGATAGTTTTACGATGGTCATAACGCGTAGATTAATGCGCAGATCAATGTTCTATTTGCATGCATTTCATGACAGGACGTCTTGTTTTAACTGTACTCCCAAAAGGCATTGGATATGCTCTGTTGAATAACTTATGGAAATTCACTTTGCGATTTCAAAACCATCTATTTCTCTATTCTTTCTTTCAGAACTCACTGAAGAATTACTAAAATATGAGCTGTATGTGTTTTCCATTTAAACAGACATCTTATGCAGAAAGTTTGGGTCATCAGGCTTAATGTTCCTGTAGATTTGCTGCAACATTCAAGAATCCAAACTTATGATTGTGATTGGATAGTGATTTGGCAGTTCTATGCAAAGAATCCTGTCTGAATGGACTGTCTACAGTAGTAGCATTTAACAGATTTGTGCTTACATCAGGCATTGGAAACGAAACCCAACAGAATTGAAGTAATCACAGGTCATATGAAAGTGATTAACCAACTTCGTGAATTTGGGATGGTGTTTAGATACTCTGCTTGGCGGAATAATTGTTATTAACTTTATTAATTTGTCAAAACAAGGCCATGAATAATCAGTTGCGTGATGGTTTTCATTAAGGAAATTTTTGATGAATCCTGAACATGTACAAAATGAAATGTCACGAAACTACCCAAACGTCAGGCAGTGATAAATCAGAACTCAGTAGACATCGCATCACATAACACATACTGATGTGAAATTATTTCTCTGTAATACATATAACAAATTTTTCAGTGTAAACTCACATCTGGTTTGATATTCTAGTGCTCATACTTGTGAGAAACTATAAATGTTATACATGCTTCAAATCTTTCATCCAGAACAAAAATATCTCTCTACATCTTGGAACCCATGTTGGTTAGAAACCATTTGAATGTGATATACCGGTATGCATTAAATCTTTCAATATGAAATCATGCTGCAACAGACATTTAAGAACTCACACAGGAGAGAAACCATTATTTATTTATTTATTTATTGGTGTTTAAGGTCAGACATTTCTACACAATGGCTAAATGTAACCATTCAGAGAAACCATATAAATGTGGTATATGTGACAAATCTTTCAGTGGGAACACACATGTAACTAGACATCTAAGAATTCACACTGGTAAAGAACCATTTGAATGCACTGTATGTAACAAATCGTTTGAAATGAAATCCCTTCTCACTGATCATTTTCAAACTCATAGGGGTAAGAAACTATTTGAATGTGATATATGTGACAAATCTTTCACTTGGATTTCAGATCTCACTGCACATTTCAGAACCCATACTGGTGAGAAATCATTTGAATGTAATATATGTAACAAATCTTTCATTTGGAAATCAAAGTTCACTGCACATTTGAGAACTCATACTGGTGAGAAACCATTTGAGTGTAATATATGTAATAAATCTTACATTAGGAACTCAGACCTCACTGTACACATGAGAACTCATTTTGGTGAGAACTCATTCGAATGTAATATATGTAACAAATCTTTCATTCGAAACTCAAATCTCAAGGCACATTTGAGAACTCATACTGGTGAGAAACCATTTGAATGTAATATATGCAATAAAACGTTCAGTCTGTTCACAAATCTTACAAGACATCAAAGAATTCATAGTGAGAAACCATTTGAATGTAATATATGTTACAAATCATTCAGTACAGACACAAAGTGCACCGAACATCTAAGAATTCATACTAGTGAGAAACCATTTGAATGCAATGTATGTAAGAAATCATGCAAGACAAAACCGCATCTTAATGAGCATCTCCAAACTCATACTGGTGAGAAACCATTTGAATGTAATATATGTAAGAAATCTTACAAAAGAAAATCACATATCATTGAACATCTTAGAGCTCATACTGGTGAGAAACCATATCACTGTCATATATGTAACAAATCTTTCATTCGTAATGTATCTCTTGCTACACATGTAAGGAAGCATACTGGAGTGAAACCGTTTGAATGTAATATATGTAACAAATGTTTCAGTCAGAACACGAATCTCACTCGACATCTAAAAACTCATACTGATGAGAAACCATTTCACTGTAATATATGTAACGAATCTTTCCGTCAAAAAACACATCTCACAGCACATCTAAGAACTCATACTGACCTGAAATCATCTGAATGAGGCATGTATAAAAAAAAGTTCAACACTTTAGGGCCAAGAGATTTTTACATATTTTTTCTACACTTTTGACAGTCTACAGTTAAAATTAGAAGTCCTGTCATGAGATGCACACAAATAGCATGTTGAATTGCGCGTTAATGTACGCGTTATGGCCCAAGTAAAGCTATCAAATTCTGTACATATGGCCTGTGCACAAGCAATGTTTCAGCCAATGGACCTCTGGGTAACCTGGAGGTCCATTGGCAGAAACTTTGCATGTGTTTCCTATGAGTAACCAAGAGAACCTGCCGTGCTATGGATGCCATTCGATATGGCAATTGCACGCAATTCCAATGCGCAATTAAGCCTAGATAAGCGTATTATTCGTGACAGGACTTCTAGTTTTAACTGTACATCCTGTGACTTTGCTGCTGTTTTTTTTGGCAAGTCTTGGCTGACTATATAGGCAGCCAAGACTTTCCTAAAACAACTACCAAGGTGCTTAGAATGTAATTTGTGAGTTAACCCAAAGACTTCATGTAGGGGTACCTGTTCTGTTTCAAAAATTGTGATCACAAAGTCAGAATTGGGCCCTTAACCCTTTACCCAACGCAGACGATTTCAAAATTTATTATTTTGAATATATTTTTTAAATTTGTTTCAAAGAATTTCAACAAAACCATATCATGTGGCCCCTCATCAAGCTCGTTCCAAAGAGGGATCACATGATATGGTTTTGTTGAAATTTTTCGAAATATAATATTTTTTCAGCTGCTGAATTTGCATATTACGTGGGCGATTCGTTGGGTAAAGGGTTAATGATTGAACACATATTTTACTGCCCATCTTACTGTACATTCAAGTCCATACTGGTGAAAAACCATTTGAATGCAATATATGTAACACATGGTTCATTTTGAAATCTCATCTCACAAAACAATTTAGAACTCATAGTGGGGTGAAACCATTTGGATGACGGATGCGATGTTGCTGAGAAAACTTTCAGTGAAAATACAAATCTCACTGTACATCTGAGAACCCATGCTCATGAGATGTGATTTGAATGTGATATATGTCAAAAATATTTCAGTAAGAACAGCTATCTCACTGGACATCAAATAGCCATCTATGAACTCATTAGTAAGAAACCATTTGAAGGAACAATAAGTCGCTAATTTGAAAAAATATTGCATCAGATTTTGGTTGTTTGTGAAAGAGCTTTCATGTCTCCCCCCCCCCCCCCCCCCCCCACCCTGTGTATGTAAAGTGTAAGACATCAGAAGCAACGCCAAATTACTTAAATCTGTAATTAGAAAAATTCAGTGCAGACAAATATTTTTATACTAAAACCCAAACCCAGGCCCAGACTTAACTGGTGCAACCTCAATATTATTGAGGGCCAAACACAAATTTTGAACCCTCCAATCCCCCAAAATTTGCATGCAATACCGAAAATTAAAAGTCCTATCTGGCCCTCCATACTTTTAGCACTTGTGCATGCGCAGAACCCAAGAAGAGACTGGAATTGTAGAAAACATTCTTTTGTTTGGCCCAAAGTCAGTAACAACTGAACTGACACCTGTGCTTTAAATTCTCATTTTTGAAGATGCCAGACACAAATCAATGATGGTTTCTTATCAACCTTCCTCAATTGTGGAAGAAAAAGGTGAACTCAACAGAAACAGAAAGTAGAAGAACACCCTCAACTACGAGAGAAGGTGGCAGAACCAGACGGCCGACGCCTACTCCAATAAGTATTTTTTTATCAACCGAAAAAATTCATTGTCGAATCGCGATGACACGATGTCACAAAACATTCGCGAAAACGGAATAGTAATTAATAAACAATGAGAATGTGGTTGAAAATATAAACGAGAATATATAAAACACAGTCCTGTTATTATACGATCTTCAGATCCATAATTCCAGTCACAGGAAAACCATTATCCACGAGTTGAATTATCACTGTTTCATAATGCATATGGCGGAAACACATCCTGCTCGTGCTTCGGAATCAAAAGAATGACGAATTGATGCATTGCGCACTTTTACGGAAGTCGTGGATTTGTACTATGGAAGAGTTTTGGCTTATTTTTTCGTGGTGTTTTTACACCACTTTTCTTTCCCAAATCTTGGGAAAGATTAAAATAGAGAGTATTTTATCCGAGTTAGGTTCTTCCACTGTAGTGCAAGCCTGTTGTAAACAATTTCGGTAGGTATAATAAGAAAGGAAATTTACTATAAAATTTATACTTTCATGGAATCAACAGTGTAACCGGATGCTGGATGTGAATAACGGTGGTTTCGGATGTTCAGGGCTGTAACTTTATAATTAGCTCAACTTTGACGAAGTCAAATTTGAGCTATTGTCATGGCCCGTCGTCCGTCTGTCCGGGCTAGAGGTCGTATTTATGAACCGATCTTTACGAAACTTCTTGTGTACCTTTGTTATGACCCTGGGACGGGAACGAGTGTTTTTAGGTGTGGTCCGAAATTCAAGATGGCTGCCAGCGGCCATTTTGTACCGATGATGCAAAAATCAGTTTTTTGTACAGAACTTCTGTATGAAAGTTCTGATTTGAATAAAGTTTTGTATAAATGTTTAGTACCATGGGATACATCACATATAATACGGGTTTTTTTCTCGTGTGTAAATTATGCAAATTAGACTGACTTTGATTTATTTAGTGTTACTTTCAGAGCTGTAAGTGCCAAGCTGCTATGGCTCGGGCTAGAGGCCGTATTTATGAACCAATCTTTACGAAACTTCTTGGGTACCTTTGTTATGACCGTGGGATGAGAACGAGTGTTTTTGGGTGCAATCCAAAATTCAAGATGGCTGCCAGCAGCCATTTTGTACCGACGATGCAGAAATTTTTTTTTTGTACAGAACTTCCATATGAAAGCTCTGATTTGAATAATTTTTCGTATGAATGTTTAGTACCATGAGATACATTACATATCATATGGGTTTTTTTCTCGTGCTTATATTATGCAAATTAGACTAACTTTGATTTATTTAGTGCTACTTATACTCTGTAAGTGCACATGTCAATATGGCTCGGACTAGAGGCTGTATTTATCAACCGATCTTCACGAAACTTCTTGGGTACCTTTGTTATCACCTTGGGACGAGAACGAGTGTTTCTGAGTGCGGACCAAAATTCAAGATGGCTGCCAGTGGCCATTTTGTACCGAAATTAGGTCCAATCAGTTTTTTGTCACAACTTCTATACAGCTCGTATTTATGAACTGATCTTCATGAAACTTCTTGGGTACCTTTGTTTTCACCTTGGGACAGGAAGGAGTGTGTTTTGGGGTGCCTTTGTTATCACTGTGCTATGAGAACAAATATTTTGGGGTTCAGTCAGACCCACTCTGGGACTCAAAGATATCTTTTCTAGTTTAGCATCTCACTGTCACCCACCTTTACAATACTTTACCTATACATTTGTTACAGGCTACGGTCAGTATTTATGTACAGACAGTTACAATACTTTATATGTACCTTTGTTATCAGGTCATTACCTAGACGTTTGTCATTGCTGTGTCACATACTATACATGTATATGTCTTGACAAGTTGAGCTACAGTGTCATTGACACTTTCATTTTTATGTAAAATGATTCATGTTCCCCAAGTTTGGGATATGCTTCTGAATGTCGTCATTATGACTCCACTGTTGTTTTGTTAGTATTACTTCCCTTTCCTCTCCTGAACCCTCCTGTTTTACTCCCAAGCGCTTTCGGCCTTTTTATTGAAGAATATTTTATTAAATTCTTGGGAGTTTAAATAGAATAGGTATTCTATTTATTCCCTATGTTTATGTTCTGTCCATTACTGTTCAGGACATTTTGTTTTCTTACATCTTCTACCAGATGCATTGTTTTTTCTTCATATGAAGATCTAGCTTTGCCTCAGGTGGTTGTTGATCGGTTACTGGCTCTGAGCCTTTGTTGTGCCTATTGTTAGTCAGTTTCTGTTTTTTCCTCTTGACGTTGTTGTTTGTCCAATAACGTTTTGGATTCATATTAATTCAGTGTTTTGTTAAAAACAATTATTGTTTTTCTATTAGGATACATATTATATCTTATTCCGGTAGTTTAGCTCTAATTAGTTAGTGCTTGTCCACACTTACAGTTAAAACTAGAAGTCCTGTCATGAAATGCGCACAAATAGCACGTTGATCTGCGCATTAATGTACGCGTTATGATAGTAAAGCTATTAAATTCTTTGCATATGGCCTGTGCAAAAGCAATGTTTCAGCCAACGGACCTCCTGGTAACCCGGAGGTCCATTGGCAGAAACATTGCATGTGTTTGCCTTGAGTAACCAGGAGAACCTGCTGTGATTTGGATGCCATTCGATATAGCAATTGCGCACAATTGCAACGCGCAATTAAGCCTAGATAAGCGCACTATTCGTGACAGGACTTCTAGTTTTAACTGTAGGCTCTATCAGAATGCCCTTGGGCTCATGAGGTTCCCTTGGTGCACTTACGCTTCATTCAAATTTTTTAAAAATTTTATTCAAAAATTTTTGTGTTTGTCTATGTTATGTATCCTTGCGATGTTTATTATTGGGAGTGTAGCAGACTTATGTTTTTGGCTTCATTATTATTGTTGCCATTATAATAATTGGTACTTAGTGTAAGTCCAGGAAGCCACGGAATTAAAGGCTTGTTGTTGGCCAATAGTCACGGCACTCCTTCAATACTTGTACTATGGGATGCGAACATTGAAAATGGATGTCTACCTTTGTGGTGGGCGGTGAAGTTCTGATGGTAGCTTTCACCGCTGGCTGATACTGGTCTTTCAGTCTCTTTTGGAATGACAGCATGGTGATGGTACTTTGACACCTGTCCATTAGGTGCGGCTGTCTTCGCACTCTCATGAGCCCGCTCTGATGAGTAAATGCCAAGGTGCTCATGATATTTGCATAGGATTAAAACTGAGTAGCTTAATTCTCTGCATGCAGCTAGCTCGACCGGTGCAGTGGTGGTCCCTATTTAGGGAGTCGAGATGCCGAGTAGATACGTTGCAGTCGAGTAGTATAACGTGGGTATAGCGAGCACCTCATTAAATAAAGCTCACCCAGAGACGATGGCAAAAGGAGAAGAAGCCTTGAAAGTTTCTTTACGGGGCGCTCGGCGAGATCTGGGGTCAGATCGTGAGTTGGAGAACCCTCTCCATCCCGTTAGCAGTCGGGGTCGACTGTGTCCGTTGCAAGAAACTAGAATGAGTTGGAACAAACGTCGGGATGTTCCTTCTACACTGCAGCCAGGGTCGGTTGCGGTTCTGGCTTCTTACATGGAAGCACACTCAAATGGGATTAGCCTACAGTTTCTCACTGGGATACTTGGTTTGATCTGGGGCCAGATCGCGAGTTGGAGAGCATTCTCCATCCTGTTGGTGTTGTGTTCTTACAATTTAAGAACATTTAGGATGAAACCTGTGGACAATTTGTGACTTTCATCATTTATTATCAAGCACATGTATTTATTGTTACACTCGATTGCATATTTCTACAATAATAGATGCGGGAGAGTTCATTGTGCAAGACAATGTTATGGGAGAAGTCATTAATATTGTGTGTTCTCTACACCCTTCACGCACTAGAAATATTATTTCTGGTAACCACCTGTGTTGTCCAAAGTCTTGTAGTTTGACAATATGATGGCATTAAAATCGAAGAAAAATACTGTCTTAGCAGTTGAGATTCATAAGAGAAAGTCGATCAAACAAAACTTCAACTGTTCTATCTGAACATTATCAAATTAATAATTAGCGTTTAATTAGAGTTTTTCCAACTAAGATCAAGGTTGTAGGTCATGTGTTGATAAGATGTGAAAGTTAATTTGAAATGAGCATGTATTATGTGAGATAGTCTTTCAGATAATGTGGCTTTGATCTTACTCGTTCTGAGCGTCTAGTTGTAATTGATGGTGTGTCTGATACAGTTGTAGGACGACTAGTAGTGTCTTGTTGTTCATAGTAAGTTGATTCTTGCATTGAGATGTTGGGTGATGTTGTAGCTGAAGATGTGACAATGGGTAGTGGTGAGACGATTTCTTCATTTGCCGGAAATGATTCTGATGTCAGTAGTGATCCATCAGTACATTTGAGTTGGTCAATATGTCGTTTCCAGGTTAAGTTTCCAACTTGAATTAAATAAGAAGAAGGACTTAGTCTTTTCAGAACAACTCCGGTTATCCATGTTTCACATTTATGACGATAGTCTCTAACGAGAACAGGTTTGCCAATTTCAATTTGTCGAGTCACTTTCAAAGGAGATGTTTGTTTTTGTAGGCGATGACCAATATTAGGATGTAAGGCATCAAGTCTTGTACGTAGTGTCTGTCCCATCATTAATTCTGCGGGAGTACGCTGAGTTGTGGAGTGAGGTGTCGTTCTGTAAGAAAGTAAAAATTCTGAGATTTTCCGATTCCAAGACTGTGTTTTGTCACGCTTGGTTTTCATTGCACATTTAAATGTTCTTACAAAGCGTTCGGCTTCGCCATTTGTACTCGGGTGATACGGTGGTGCAAGAATGTTTGAAATATTGTTGTTGTTCATAAAATTTTTGAAAATGTCAGAAATAAATTGTGGTCCATTATCGGCTACAAGTTCATGAGGTACACCAAAGTTTGAGAAAATAGAGCGATGTTTTTCAACAGTCTGCTCAGCGGTAGTGGAAGACATATGACATACTACTGGCCATTTAGAATGCGCATCAACAAGAATCATAAAAGTTTCGCCCATGTATGGTCCTGCGAAGTCTATGCGCACTCGGGACCATGGTTGCGATGGCCATTTCCAAGGAATGGTGTATGTTTGTGGTGCTTTGGGTTGCATATCTTGACAGATAGTACATTTCCTAACAAGGTTCTCTATATCTCTGTCGAGTGATGGCCACCAAACGTGCATTCGTGCGAGCGACTTCATTCTTACTATTCCAGGGTGATTGGTGTGTAATTCGGATAAAATTTTCAGTTGAAACTTAGTTGGTATTATAGTTCTTGTTCCCCACAAGAGACATCCTTCTTCCGTAGAAAGTTCATTTCGACGATTAAAAAAATGGTTGTAATTCTGGAGTAAGATTATCGGAGGTAGTCGACCATCCATTAGTTGTAAAATACAAGGCTTTTGATAGAATTGAATCATGTTTAGTTTCACGACTTATAGACTTTGCAGTGACTGGAAGATTGTTGACATTGACAAGATTAACTAGTTGAGCTTCGGTGGTGAGGTTGGATTTTGTAATCGGTTCAGTCATTTCAGGCAGTGGTAGTCTAGATAAAGCATCTGCATTACTGTTTTGCTTGGATGTTCGGAGCTTGATGTCATAGTTGTATGATGCTAATTTGATTGCCCATCGTTGTATGCGAGCTGCGCTGAGAACAGGTATTCCTTTTTTCGGTCCAAATATTAAACTAAGTGGTTTATTATCAGTGATAAGGGTAAATTTTCTGCCAAACAGATATTGATGAAATTTTCGAAGTCCAAATATTTTGGCTAAGCCTTCCCTTTCGATTTGTGAATAATTGCATTCGCTTGTTGTGAGAGCCCTTGAAGCGTAAGCAATTGGTCGTTCACCATTTGGTGTGATGTGAGATATTATTGCGCCAACCCCAACAGGAGATCCATCTACAGCAAGGGTAACAGGTGCGCTGGAGTCATAATGTATTAGTACATTATCAGTACCAGTCAGTAAAGTTTTCAGGTTTATGTAAGCTTTTTCCACACTATCATCCCAATTCCATTCAACATCTTTTTTAAGAAGGTGGTTAAGAGGTGAGCAAATTGTTGACATATTGACAATGTGTTTTCGGTAATGATTTACAAGTCCAAGGAATGACTGAAGTTCGGCTTTACAAGTTGGTCTGGGTGCATTTCGAATTGCATTCATACCGTCCTGATCTATGCGTATACCATTATCATCGATAGTGAATCCCAGGTAAGTAAGTTGTGGCACCAAGTATTCACATTTGGATTTTTGAAGTCTGATGTTAGCATGTTCAAGTCTGTTGAGCACACTATCAAGATTCTCAAGATGTTCTTTATCGGTTCTACCGGAAACTATCATGTCGTCTTGATAACAACCTATGTTCAAACCATTGAGTATTTTATCCATGGTCGATTGAAAAATTGCTGCTGCCGTGGAAATTCCATATGGCATACGTGTATATTGGTACAGACCTAGGTGTGTGTTAATAGCGACATATTTGCGAGAGTTTGGTTCCAATTCAATTTGTTGGCAGGCCTGCGAGAGGTCTAACTTAGTAAATTTTTTCCCACCATTTAGCATTTGAAATAGTTCATCTGGTGTGGGCAGTGGATGTTTTACAGGTTGTAGATCTTGATTTATAGTGACCTTATAATCACCGCAAATTCTTATGTCGCTGTTGGGTTTTTGCACTGAAACTATGGGTGCAGCCCAATCACTGTATTCAATTTTTTCAATGATACCTAGTTTCTCTAAACGTGAGAGTTCTTTTGCAATTCCATCACGCAATGCAAATGGTACTGGTCGTGGCTTGAAGAATTTTGGTTTGGCATCAGGTTTTATGTTAAGTTTGGCTTGGAATCCCTTTATTTTTCCAAGATTTTCTTTAAAAACTCCTTCATGTTTCATTAAAACAATTTCTAAACCTGAAGGGTTAACAGTGTCTATATTATTTATTTTATGCCAGTCAAGTCTTATGTGTCGTAGCCAGTCTCTACCAAATAAAGCTGGACCATCACTGTCAACAATATACAATGATAACAGTTTGCTTGTTTGTTCTTTGTATGACACTTTAACAGTACATTTCCCATAAACTGTCACTTTTTGTCCAGTTAGGGTTTTTAAAATGATTTCAGATGGCCTAATTTTCAAGTGCTTTAAAACTTTGTCTTTCATGCTTTTTGACATCAAAGAGACTGCTGCGCCTGTGTCGACTTCCATTGTGACAGGCTTCCCATTTAGTTTAAGTGTTACATTTATTTCATTTTTGCTTTTATTTTGCACACTATTTACATACATGAGGCTTAACGATGTAGCACTGTCGCTTTGCTGCGAATCTGAGTCTGAATTGTAACTGTCTGTTTCACTATTGTCAACATGTTTTACACAAGCCGATTTCTTTTTATTATATCGATATGTTTTCTTTTTGTGTTTGCTTCTTTCAGCCTTTGATTTTATTTTGTCTTGATCACTTCTGGTAAGTTTATTTTGACATTTTCTTTGCAAATGTTCTGCAAACTGTTTTTCGATAAAAACATCGATCTGGGGTGTGGTTATTTTTGACGCAGCAATGACATTCTGGTCTATTTACAGTAACTTTTTTGGCATTTTCAGTTCGTCCATGAATTTCATCCATGTGTTGACTTGCCACTTCATAGCTTAGAGCAATGTCATAGGCTTTTTGAACGTTTAAGTCAGCTTCACTTAATAATTTTTTCTGTGCGTTTCTATCATTCAACCCAATCACAAACATGTCCCTCAATGCTTGGTCCAAAAATTCACCAAACTGACAGGTTTTGGATAATTTGCGCAGTGCAGCTAAATATGACGTTACAGTTTCGGCCGTTTTTTGTTTATGATTATAGAATTTGAAGCTTTCAGCAATTGTAATAGGCTGAGGATTTAAGAGTTTTTTTACAAGTGCACAAAGTTCATGGTACGCTTTGTCCGTTGGCTTTGCAGGTGCTAATAATGTTTTGATGAGCCCATAAATTTTGCTACCAACAACACTCAAAAATGTAGCCCTTTTTATGTTGCACTGTGTCAGTGTCTTTTATATTATTTGCGAGACAATACTGATCTAATCTTTCTATGTAATTGTTCCAGTCTTCCCCTTCCTCGAATTCTGAGATGTGACCGTACGCTGCCATTGTCGACGATAATTTTGACACGACGAACGAGGGAAAAATTCAATTTGTAATTGTACAGTTCAAGGTGTTTGACGCTTTGTTGCGTGATATCCTGTAGATATAAGTTCATTTTCAATCCATCGTCACCATTCTGTTGCGTTCTTACAATTTAAGAACATTTAGGATGAAACCTGTGGACAATTTGTGACTTTCATCATTTATTATCAAGCACATGTATTTATTGTAGGGTTACACTCGATTGCATATTTCTACAATAATAGATGCGGGAGAGTTCATTGTGCAAGACAATGATACGGGAGAAGTCATTAATATTGTGTGTTCTCTACAGTTAGCAGTCAAGGTTGATTGTTTGTCCGTTGTGAGAAACTTCAAGGAGTCGAAGCACCCGTCAGAAATGAGCGAGTCGGGATGCTCCTTCCACACTTCAGCCCGTTACGGCTTCCTCTACATCCATGAAAAAGCACGCTAAGGGGTAGAAGCCTACATGTTTCTAAACAGAATGCTCAGCAAGGTCGAGGTCTGGAGCCAGACCGCGAGCTGGAGAGTCCTCTCCAATCCATCAGCAGTTGGGGCCGACTGTTTTCGCCTTGAGAAACTTTAGTGAGTTAGCATTAGCATGCCCATTCACGTTTTGCAGTCCGGGACGCTCCTTCCACACTGCAGCCGGGGCCGGTTGCAGCTATGGCTTCTTCCTCTGCTTCATCAATGAAGCACATTAGACCGCAGACTAGCTATCCGACTTTCTATGTTCATGCTGTTCCACGGAGATGTTCCCAGTCCTAGATGTCAGAGGCATTTAGTGATATTGTGGGCGCCATAGTAGCCTTATGTACAGTTACAGGCCTTTAAAAATTGAAAATTTGCTTAACCGGAAAAAGGGTTAAGCCAAAAAAATTTGCTTCACCGGAAATGTTTGCTTAACCCATTTTCATTTTTTCAGACAAGGTGTTTATCAAAGCTGTCAGTGTCGATACATATTGAATCATTGATAGACTGAACAGGGAAGTTTGATGACTGCCTGATAATGATTGTATATATAGACAATATATATATAGTATTTTTTTATATCTGGTTTATACAACGAGTTGAAATATAGTTAATATTTTCGAGGCTCTGCCGAGAAAATATTAACTATATTTCAACGAGTTGTATAACCCAGATATAAAAAATACTATATGTATATTGTTTTTATCTAATAACAAACAGCAGTTTCACAAGTTGAGGCTTATATTCACTTTTATGCTCATTCCCACGGGCCTCCGTAGAAAATGAGACAAAGCAAACGCGATCTTTTGGTTGTTGCTGTACAGTCATAGCCACTGGTTGCAGTTGATCTATTATTCATGTTTTTTTAGCTCTACCTGGCGACGATGATAATGTGTATTCAATCGAGAAGTTTCCAATTTCCATTAATTATGGTCCACTTTTGTTTTTGTTTACAATTCGTATGAAACGTTTTTTTCACGTGGCAGACGAACGTGTAATTGGAGCAGTACTTTGATCGTGGATGTAGACGTAGCTATAAATAGCGCATTACACATTACTGACAGTCTAGTAAGGTTTTGAACGAAGTAGGTTGTAATTATTTCTTTATTACAGCAAACTAAACTGAAAATTTACACGTTTATACTTATAGAAAATATGTCATATATATTTCGATTAAATTTCACTTGCTCCTTCAACGTAGAATTCAAACTTGCATTACGAAGTTTATGAATGAATGAAAATGGAATCGAACGAGGTCAAAGGCCGTTCGCATAAATTATAATTATATACAACACCCGTTGTATATACTTCAAGTATATACAACGGATGTTATACTCTATGGTTATCAGATAAATTTGTATATTTTGTTTTGGGTACAGTTGTACTTTGTTGTAATGTTGATACTTTCGATGTGTGTATTTATTAAAAGATAAAATTATGTCAAGCTGCTTTTGTTTTTACTCACAAGCCGGTACTTTATTGAGACTTAGTTTCAGTCCTATAGTAGCTGTACCATAATTATTAAAAAAGATTTGTGTGAACCCTGTTTGTTATCCACTCACCGTCACGTTGATAAAAGAATGACACATCCAGTGCATGTGAAGGTAAGATCGAGATAGGTTGAATTCAGATGTAAACCCCCGCCCCTGGTAAATCCAGATATAAAACAGCAAACAAATGAATCACAAAGACAGGACTTCATAATATTGTTGCAAATAATAGATTATAGTATTAAAATAAAAAAAATTGCTGATATAACTAGAGTTACGTTTTCTTTTAACTGGGGGTGACTTGACCTGGGACGAGTTGACCCGGGGCGACTTGACCCGAGGGCGACATGACCCGAGGACGAGTTGACCTGTTCCCACCCGCACAGTCACGTCATTAGATCAGTCGCAAAATGCTCCGGCAATCGGCATTGCCGAATCACTTTCTCCCCCAGAAATTCACAATTCACTCAAGTTGGGAAATTACTTCTGTGTGAACTGTCGCTTATTTTTATTAAGTAACTATAAGGCCGAATATTTGGCAGTGGACTTTGCAGTGTGAATTGATTCAGTGCGAATCCACTGGTTATCACTCATGTTGTTTGGAAAATGTTTAGGTGCTTTCCTAAACGTCGGTGCTCATTTACCAATCATCATTGAGTATTCATGTTGCGCATCAGGGGAGTTAATTTATTAGCTCTGCATAAATTAGCTCTGCAGTATGGAGTCAATTTCAAAAAATGCATTGCTGTCAACCACAACTGTTCACAAACGATTGGTAGGCCCCTTTCCCCCGATTCATAGTAAATTTTACAGTGCCTGTATCTGATTTCAGCCTACCGTCTGTGCGTTTTCAAAGCCGTGCATTATCTTAGTAACACTGGCAAAGCGTTACTTCCTGTTTCAGAGAAACGATATGGAATTTTATTTTTAGCAGTCTTTTTATATCCGATTTCTATGATTTTTAGTGTTTCCTTTCATTTACGTTTGGTGCTATTATAGTTTCCCTCACCCGGGTTATTTGACTCTCACTTCGGTCACGGTTCTCAGTCATTTGAATGCCAATTTTTGCACGAACGGGAAAAAGGTTAACTGAAGGGAACTTTGCTTGAACGGAGCTCGAACGAAACGGCCGTTCGTGCAATTTTTAAAGACCTGAGTTAGAGCGGTCTTTTCTTATACATTAGTGGCTAACATCGTAAGTCTCCATTTAGTGAGCTATCTAATGCTGCAGGGTAACACACAGATATCTGTCTTCACCAATATATGATCTACATATCATTAGGGACTAACGTCATAGTGGACTTATATATTTTACAGCGGTCTTTTTCTTATACATTGTGGCTAACGTTGTAAGTCTCCGTTTAGTGTGCTTTCCAAGGCCACAGGTGACACAGATATTTGTCTTCATGGAGATGAAGATTAATAAACTGCGTTAGCTAAGCTGAGACTACTGTCTCTTTGGAATTACGGTCGTTAGAGAGGCCCTTATTCCTTACCTTGAGCGACTAGTGTTGTAAGTCTCCGTTTAGTGAGCTTTCAAAGTCACAGTTTCACCGAGATATCTGTCTTCACGGGATGAAGACTTATTAGCTGCGCTAGCTAATATGAGGCTTGGAATTAGGGCCATTAAAAGGAAAGAGTACGTTGTTTCAAAAGGAAAGAGTATGTTGTTTCCTCCTTGGTGTTGTATTCTTAGGCATCTGGGGCTTTTAGTCCTTTTGTTGATACCTTATAAGAATCAAGTGCGGCCCTCTTTCCCTTAACTTGAGCGACTAAGGTTGTAAGTCTCCATCTAGCGAGCTTTCTAAAGTCACAAAAATTACGCCAAGATATCTGTCTTCACTGAGATAAAGTCTTCTAAGCTTCATTAGCTAGGCTGAGTCCGCTGTCTTTTGGGAATAGAACCGCTACAGGAAAGAGTGCTTTTTTCCTTCTCAGTGTTGTTTTCTTAAGTGTTATGGACCTTAGTCTTATACTTGTCACCATAGTAGCCTAGCTAGAAGTATGAGCGGTGTTTTATCCCTATCATTAGTGGCTAGCTTAGTAAGTCTCCTTTAGTGAGCTTCTAGGGCAGCAGTTATCAGCCATTTAATTGTCTTCACGAATATGAAGACCTTTAGCAGCTTCAGCCAGACTGAAACCACTATCCTATCAGATAAGGTACCATTACAAGAGAAGAGTATTGTTCTCAGCGGTATTGTTTTTGTGTTGGTTGTCCGAGGCTTTTAGCCCTATTGATGACGCCATATTAACCTAGTGTGATTAATGAGCATTCTTTCGTATGCCTATAGTTAACTTTTTTTCAGGAATATATTTCCTGCTATAATCTGTACAAGGCACAAGGAGTTCATCTAGGTTTTTACGATTGGGTACCAGAACATAGTTTTCATCTCCCACTTCATTTTTATCAAATCTATTGTTGTGGATTACATTTCCACTCGGTTCATTGGATATTATGTCTATATGGTCTATTATTTGATGCCATGGCATACTGTCTTGATTTCAAGGGATATGTCAATGTTATTTCAGCGGGTATATTCCTTGCATCACGTTCCCTCCGACCTTAATGGCATTAGGGAGTCGGTCAGACATGAGGGAGCCCTATGGTTTCTATACTATTCTAGATAACTAAAACTAAAGCATTATGAGTTGCTCCAGGTTAGTGTCATTATGCTTGCTTTGACTAACTATAAGCTTTTAGCTGTATTACTCTTTATTGAGAATAGCAGCAGCAGTATAGCTTTGGGAATGTAGCATGAAGTTACTTTTTCATAGTGAAAAGGGAATTTGTCACTGTTCCAAGCTTTAATATTACTGCACCGGCCTTACTTATCTAGCGGGTGAGGGGGGTTCGATATGATTTATTCGTTGAACCCTCCCCCCTCTCTCTCTCCGCCAATATGTTAAGATGCGATTACAGGGCAGGACGTAGTGCTCTTCCTGTAAACCTCATATGCATTCAATTATATTCATGTCTTTCATTGATCTCTTCGATTGGCGGGTGGGTTGTGGTCTAATGGCGACATCAGGGGTGCATCCACTCTAGTTGGTTTGCTTCCTGTGGTTGATTGTTCATAAATAAGTTATATATGAGCATATGATTCCTGAACAGTAACTGTTTTTGGATTCCAAATTCTTTCATGAATACATTCGGTTGATTTGATTTTGCTAGCCTTCGTGTTCCTGTGTGGCAGGCATGTCGGTTATCTGGGCGACATTGTCCAAATGTGGCAATTAGAAGTTACGCTCAGAGCTGTCTGCTTTTTTTATGATGTATGAGTCTATTTCTCAGGTTAATTGCATTAACATCATTTTATTCCTTCAGTTTCCTGGTTAGTTTTGTATCGCTCGGTCATGCCTTTGATACAGGCTGTATTCAGATGAGTGTACAGGCAGGATTCTGTTGATTGCGTGCATAACATTTTTTTTTTAAATAATAAATTTTATTTCCATAACTGAAATGTGTTTGGCATGGCCTATATAAACCCTGTCCTATACACAAGAAATGTGTTTGGCATAGCCTATATAAACCCTGCCCTATACACAAATATACAGTTAAGACTAGAAGTCCTGTCACAAACTGTGCGCTTATCTAGACTTAATTGAGCGTTGGAATTGCGTGCAGTTTCCATATCGAATGGCATCCAAAGCACAACAGGTTCTCCTGGTTACTCATAGCAAACACAGGCAATGTTTCTGCCAATGGACCTCCGGGTTACCTGGAGGTCCATTGACTGAAACATTGCTGGTGCACAGGCCATATGTACTGAATTTGATAGCCTTACTATGGTCATAAGGTGTTGATTAACGTGCTAATCCACATGCTATTTGTGCGCATTTCATGGCAGGACTTCTAGTTTTAACTGTACAGTCACATTAAAATAGAACAGGTGCATGTGCAGTAGAGAAGCAAAACAAAACAATCAAGCGATTAAATCATTGCATATCACAAAACTTACTATTGTATTAGCTGTATTAGCTGTTCTGGAATTGGAAGAGGTTAGATTTTAAGAGGGAAACTGACAATACAATGATTGTAACATCATGGTAAATTATTCCATTGTATTAATATTGAAAGTAGGCAGAGCAGAAGGGAAAAAGCAGTGACTTGGTCCCAAAATTACACCTGACCTGCCCTGCCCTTGGTTACCCCTGACCAGTGGGCTTTCCTAATTTTAAGTGTCTTATTCTGGACTAGCCTTAAAATTGGGGGCTCGTTACACCCATTTAGCATAATCTTTTATGCTAAGTAATAGGGAATTACTTGGATATTGCTCTTTATTTCGGTGGTATGTCTTCTCTATTGTGGTATAGCGAGACATATACTGTTAAAACTAGAAGTCCTGTCACGAACTGTGTGCTTATCTAGGCTTAATTGCGCGTAGGAATTGCGCGCAATTGCCATATCGAATGGCATCCAAAGCACGGCAGGTTCTCATGGTTACTCATAGCAAACATATGCAATGTTTCTGCCAATGGACCTCCGGGTTACCCGGAGGTCCATTGGCTGAAACATTGCCTGTGCACAGGCCATATGTATATAATTTTATAGCCTTACTATGGTCATGGCGCGTAGATTAACGTGCATATAGACGTGCTATTTGTGCGCATTTCAGGACAGGACTTTTAGTTTTAACTGTAGGTAATTCCTTAAAATTTTAATCTTCATTTCACCTTGGGAGTTCTAATGCAGGCTAAGGAGCTGTATTTGGGTCTGCTAATTCTTTTAAGTCCTGGGCCCTCTGCCTTTTTATAATTTGGCTCAGTATGGGCGATTGGTTTTAGTATAAAAATATGGTAAATTTAAAGCAATTTGTATATTTTTAATACTTACGAATGGCCCAGACGGGGATGGCCCTCCCATGAGTGGGCACTCATACCTCCTCGCTGAGTTATCACTTCAGTAGGCACAACTAGGAAGAATGATGTTGGGTACTGCTCATGTGCAAGTACTGAAAGTATGGAGGGCCAGATAGGACTTTTAATTTTTGGTATTGTATGCAAATTTGGGGGGATTGGGGGGGGGGGGAGGTTCAAAATTTGTGTTTAGCCCTTAATAATATTGAGGTGGCTCCAGCTAAGTCTGAGCCATTGGTAAGTATTAAAGCTATACAAATTACTTTAAATTTATCATTTTCAGGAGACATGACATTGTGAAGATACAGAGTTGCCTGAAAGTGATTACAAGTAAACACAACCCTGTGACATGATTCCTGAATGCACATGGTTTCTAGTTTGACCTTTGTCTGCATAAATGAGCAACTGTGCATTATTTTAGCAATAATTGGGCATTATTTGATACAAATTTTACTTTAAATAAACCACAGTTAAATGTTATGCTTTCAGTAAAACCTACAGCATGTGTATCGACCACAGCAATCCAAAATAAATTGCCTAGATGAACTTTAAATAGAAACAAATGTACTGAAGCTTCACTTTTTTCTTTTTAAGAAAGCTTATTTAGACAAATCTGGAAAATAACATTGCATGGAAAAATAAATTCTCATCATCAAGTTATTTAATCGATATGAATGCTCTCTTTAGAGTTGTACAGTATGTGGAGAGTGTATTATCACTAAATCACCTGTAGAGTGGAGATTCCACCCAAGCAATATTTGCAAATTTGTTGATAACCATAACGAGCACAGGCAAAGTTTCAACCAATGGACCTCCGGGTTAAACCTGGAGGTCCATTGGCTGAAACATTGCTTGTGTTTCTTGTCCATACAGTTAAAACTGAAAGTCCTGTCCTGAAAAGCGCACAAATAGCACGTCGATATGCGCGTTAATCTACGCGATATGACCAGAGTAAGGCTATAAAATTCTGCAAATATGGCCTGTGCACAAGCAATGTTTCAGCCAATGCACCTTCGGGTAACCCGGAGATCCATTGGCAGAAACATTGCCCGTGTTTGCTATGAGTAACCAGAACTTGCCGTGCTTTGGATGCCATTCGATATGGCAATTGCGCGCAATTCCTACGCACAATTAAGCCAAGATAAGCGCACAGTTCATGACAGGACTTCTACAGTTAAAACTAGAAGAACTGTGCACTAATCTAGGCTTAATTGCGCGTATGAATTGCACGCAATTGCCATATTGAATGGCATCCAAAGCACGGCAGGTTCTCCTGGTTACTTATAGCAAACACAGGCAATGTTTCTGCCAATGGACCTCCGAGTTACCCGGAGGTCCATAGGCTGAAACATTGCTTGTGCACAGGCCATATTTACAGAATTTGATAGTCTTACTATGGTCATATCGTGTAGATTAACGTGCATATCGACGTGCTATTTGTGCGCATTTCAGAACATGAATTACAGTTTTGTCAAATGGTCAACTTGTTTTTTTTCAAATTCATGGCTTATTGCCCCTTTAAATGTAATATCTATAACCAATCTTTCAGATGGAGATGGCATCTCACTCGACATTAAAAAAAAAATCATTTAATTTGACATTGTATCTCGCCGATCATCTTGGAGTTCATAGTCATGATAAACCGTTGGAATGTAATATATGTAACCAAGCCAGAAAAGAATGATAAACCGTTGGAATGTAATATATGTAACCAAGCCAGAAAATAAGCAGACTGACATCTGCAAAATGTCCCCAGAGGGTGAATTTAGTGATGCTACCCTGCCCAGCAGGGTTGCATCACTAAATTTACCCTCTGAACCTCAGTCTGAATCAGGGTCTCAAAACTAAACAGAATGAATTACCCAGAAGATAAATTGACCCACTGTATGGGATAGAGGATCAAATTCACCCTCTGGGGATCTCATTCTGCAAATGTCAGACGCCTTAGTTTCTGGCCTTGATGTAACAGATCTTTCAGTCAGAAAACAGATTTCACTGCACATTTAACCTGATCTCTGTCACCATAGCCGATTCGAGCCCTTTCTCTCTGTTTCTTCATTTTTGTCCATCTCATCAACTCAAGAGAGAGACAGACAGACAGAGAGTGAGTGAGTGATAATTTCACAAACAAATCAGAGTAGTCCACCTGTAAACAACAGAAGAAATATAAGACCTATAAATGGCAGAGAAACAAAAGAGGAAATATGTGACCTGTGACATCATGAATGGCAGAGAGAAAGATAGAGAGAGAGAGAGAGATAATTTCAAACCAATCAAAGTTTGTCCACCTGTAAACAACAAAACAAGAAATATACAGTTAAAACTAAAAGTCCTGTCCTGAAATGCGCACAAATAGCATGTCGATATGTGCGTTAATCTACGCGATATGACCATAGTAAATTCTGTAAATATGGCCTGTGCACAAGCAATGTTTCAGCCAATGGACCTCCGGGTAACCCGGAGGTCCATTGGCAGAAACATTGCCTGTGTTTGTCATGAGTAACCAGGAGAACCTGCCATGCTTTGGATGCCATTCGATATGGCAACTGCGTGCAATTCATACGCGCAATTAAACCTCGATAAACGCACAGTTTGTGACAGGACTTCTAGTTTTAACCGTATGACCTACATGTATGACATCATGAATGGGAGAGAGAAAGAGGGAGAGAGAGGTAATTCCAAACAAATCAAAGTTTGACCACATGCAAACAACAGTAGAAATATGACCAATGAACCCATGAATTGATTTGGGGGGTGGGGGGGGGGGGGGAGAGAGAGAGACAAAGTGATTATTCCAAACAAATCAAAGTTTGTTCACCTGTAAAAGACAAACGAAGAAATATGAACATGAGAGAGAGAGAGATTAACCCTATACCTAACATGAAAAGCAGTCGACACTTTCAAAAAAATTCTTGAATAACTTTTTGTCTCAAAAACATAGGTTATGACCCTTGTTGGAACGAGCTCGTTCCAACGAGGGGTGATAACCTATGTTTTTGAGACAAAAAATGAAAAAATAATGAAAATTAATTGCCGATTTTTTAGAAAAAACGCTGATCAGTTTTGGCCGTTACGTTGGGCAAAGGGTTAATAATTCCTAACAAATCAATATTTGTCCACCTCTAAGTGTCAAAAGAAGAAATATAACGTGGATTCGTGAATGGGAGAGAGAGAGATAATGAGATAATTCCAAACAACAAATCCATGTTCGTCCTGTAAACACCAAAAGAAGAAATATGGCCTATGAATGGGAGAGATAGAGGGAAAGAGAGAGAGAGTTGGAATCAACCACAGTGACAGAGACAGAGTTAAGAGATCATTGGGTTGAGATACCATTTGAATATAATGTACAGTTAAAACTAGACGTCCTGTCACGAACTGTGCGCTTATCTAGACTTAATTGCATGTAGGAATTCCGCGCAATTGCCATACCGAATGGCATCCAAAGCACGGCAGGTTCTCCTGGTTTCTCATAGCAAACACGGGCAATGTTTCTGCCAATGGACCTCCGGGTTACCCAGAGGTCCATTGGCTGAAACACTGCTTGCACACAGGCCATATTTACAGAATTTGATAGCCTTACTATGGTCATATCGCGTACATTAACGCGCATATTGACGTGCTATTTGTGCGCATTTCAGGACAGAACTTTTAGTTTTAACTGTATGTGACAAATCTTTCAGCAGGACATGCACCTCAGTGCACATCAAAGAACTTGAGGCGAGAAACCATTTGAATGAAACAGATGTAAAAAAAAATCTTTCAGTTGGAACACATTTCACAGTGCACATCTAGAAGCTCCAAACTTTGTGATACTTTAACAAACATTTCAAAACGAATTCATTTCTTGCTAGACATATTGGAACTCACACTGTTGAGAAACCATTTTTATCATATGACTCGTCCGTTTTGTTCACTTTAAAACATTTGATATTTTGTTTTCATATTAATCAGTGATAAATAAAGCCTTCCGTCAATTTCATTGGTCATTTTCAAAACCAGACAATTTGATTGGCTGAACAAAATATAACTGGGCCACCATTTCATAATTTGCATAATTAGTGTTGGGAGCTTTCATTGGTCAATTTCAAAACTGGATAGTTTGATTGGCTAAACAAAATACAACTGGGTTACATTTGCATAATTTCAGTAGGGAGAATTTACGTCATCTGTCCTATTTAGGATGGGTTATATTGTATTAATCTTTTACCAACAAGAAAAACGCCATTCATTTTTTTTTATATTTTCACTTTTTGCTTCCAAAACATAGGTTATGGCTCCTCATTGGAACGAGCTCAACGAGCTCGTTCCAATGAGGGGTCATAACCTATGTTTTGGAAGCAAAAAATGAAAAATTTTAGTTATACGAGGATGTTTTTTCCAAGTGCCGTCTGCAACTCAAGTTAGGTGATGGGTTAAAAAGTCATACTAAGTGGCTAATTTGTGCGTATGTGTGTCATGTGATAAATAGAATATGAAATGAGTGTTTTTCTCATATAATATTTATGAAACTCGTCCGAGGTTTCCGTTTGGGCTCGCCAAAACGGAAAATTCTTAGACTTGTTTCATAAATATTATATGAGAAAAGCACTCATTCCATATCCTCTGTGTATCAAATATTTGCTCTAAAACTCGCAGCTAACTTTACATCTCAAATATGATACTTGTTTGCAATATACGTTGGAAATCTGTTTGTCATTCAACAAAGATTAAACGACATAATGAATTTGTCAGCAGTTTTTTTATAGCCTGCCATAGAATATCAGTTTTTTGGGGGTCCTTTTCTTCATACATTGAGATAATTGGTTTATTTCCAGTATGTGGCTTTGCGTTAGGGCTGAAACGGTTGGCTCATTTACACAGCCGACTAACCAAGAGCTATAACCGGATAATATCCGGTTAACCGTAGCCATTATTTCACCAAATCTGGGATCAAAACTATAGGAATTGGAAAGCAGTATTCTCAGAAACTATTCTGTAGCGTGTATGCAAACGAACAATGTCGAGTACTTGACAACGTTCATTTGTATACATACTACGGAATAGTTTCTGCGGTTAACGAGTACTCACGGAAATTGCCGATCATTAACAAAGTCTTGAACGCCAAAGTCGATTATTTCTCAATATATATAGTGTTGCTTCGAGGTGTAATCCATCACAAAGAAGAAGCGGCAGATTTACTATGTTTTAATCATGGAATGACGATCACTATCGATATTTCAGATAACCAGTTGACGTTTTTTTTTAATCGGTTAGGTAGGTAACCGGTTTCAAACCAGTTATCCAGTTAACCATTTCAGTACTACTTTGGGTGGGTACCAACAAATCGAGTTTGAGCTTCTTCCCGGTTGGATGATTTTTTGTAGTGATACTGACTAGGGCTGTC